>CM045883.1:8651305-8693805 GCA_025169545.1 Anguilla japonica | reverse complement strand
TAGCCGCTCTCTGCTCCCCCGCAGCGTTAGCCGCTCTCCTCCCCGCAGCGTAGCCGCTCTCTCTCTCCCCGCAGCGTTAGCCGACTCTCTCTCCCCCGCAGCGTTAGCCGCTCTCTCTCCCCAGCAGCGTTAGCTCTCTCTCCCCGCGCTCTCTCTCCCGCGCAGCGCTCTAGCCGCTCTCTCTCCTCTCGCAGCGCTAGCCGTCTCTCTTCCCGCGCTCTCTCTCCAGCGCAGCGCTAGCCGCTCTCTCCTCCCAGCGTCGCAGCGTCCCCTTTAGCCGCTCTCTCTCCAGCGCAGCGTTAGCCGCTCTCTCTCCCGCGCAGCGTTAGCCGCTCTCTCCCCGCAGCGTTAGCCGTCTATCTCTCTCTCTCCCCCCGCATCGTTAGCCGCTCTCTCTCCAGCGCGCAGCGTTAGCCGCTCTCTCTCCCCGCAGCGTTAGCCGCTCTCGCTCTCCAGCCGTTAGCCGCTCTCTCTCCAGCGCTAGCCGCTCTCTCTCCAGCGCAGCGTTAGCCGCTCTCTCTCCAGCGCAGCGCTAGCCGCTCTCTCTCCAGCGCAGCGTTAGCCGCTCTCTCTCCAGCGCAGCGTTAGCCGCTCTCTCTCTGCAGCGCTAGCAGCGTTAGCGCTCTCCTCAAGCCAGCCGCTCTCTCTCCCGGTTGACGCGTTGTCGCTAGCGCTTGTAACGGTCGCTACGCGTCGTAGCACAGCAGCTGCGCTGGGTTTCACAGCCGCCATGGGACCCAGGGTGGCGGCGGCGGCGGCCCTCCCGCCAAATCGCGTGGGGATCCTCAGACGGCCCGAATCGCCGTCCCCCCGGCTGAGACTCGCGCCGTAACTGCCGCTGGCAGTGACTAACGCTGCAGCTGCTCTCCGGGATAGCTGCAGTATTTTTAAGCGTCTCCGCCAGTCCGCGCGCCTCAGAAGCAGACGCGTCGTGATGGAAGCGGGTTTTTGATCCCGTCCAGCGCTTCCCCGTCGCGGTTTGACAGTTTCTTTTTTTGTTTTTTTTTTTTCTAACTCAGTTTTTTTTTTTTTTTCCTAACTCTCAACAGTTTACCGCCAGGACGGCCCGTCCTTCTGACGGTCTTTAGTCTGTCTTTCCTCCCAGTAGCAGCACTGGAAGCGTCTGCTCTGCTTTCCTCAGGCTTTAAGGCAGGACTGTGTGTGCTGTGTGTGCTGGAGTGGTGGGTGTGTGTAAACATACCCACAGTTTCAGCTGTGCTGTGTGTGTAAACATACCCACAGTTTCAGCTGTGCTGTGTGTGTAAACATACCCACAGTTTCAGCTGTGCTGTGTGTGTAAACATACCCACAGTTTCAGCTGTGCTGTGAGTGTAAACATACCCACAGTTTCAGCTGTGCTGTGAGTGTAAACATACCCACAGTTTCAGCTGTGCTGTGTGTGTAAACATGCCCACAGTTTCAGCTGTGCTGTGTGTGTAAAACATTACCCACAGTTTCAGCTGTGCGGGGGGGGGGGGGGGGGGGGGGGGGGGGGGGGGGGGGGTGGGGGGGGGGGGGGGGGGGTGAGTGTAAAACATACCACAGTTTTCAGCTGTGCTGTGAGTGTAAACATACCCACAGTTTTCAGCTTGCTGTTGTGTGTAACATGCCCACAGTTTCAGCTGTGCTGTGTGTGTAAAACATACCACAGTTTCAGCTGTGCTGTGTGTGTAAAACATACCCACAGTTTCAGCTGTGCTGTGTGTGTAAACATGCCCACAGTTTCAGCTGTGCTGTGTGTGTAAACATACCCACAGTTTCAGCTGTGCTGTGTGTGTAAACATACCCACAGTTTCAGCTGTGCGGTGCTCTGGGTTGCTGTGAGGCATCCTCACTGAAATGCCACCGGGACACTAACGGTAATAACGGCATATTTGACCTTCTACCTGCAGGGGAGATGGAGGAGGACATGGAAAACCCCGAAATCATCGACCTCCCAGAGAAACAGAAACACCAGCTGAGACACAGAGAGCTCTTCCTGTCCCGCCAGCTCGAGTCTTTACCCGCCACACACATCAGGTAACACGCCCGCCACACACCTCACCTGTCTGAACACACCTGCCACACACACGTCAGGTAACACACCCGCCACACACCTCACCTGTCTGAACACACCTGCCACACACACGTCAGGTAACACACTCGCCGCACACCTCACCAATCTGAACACACCCGCCACACACACCTGAAAACACAGCTCACCTACTGCCACACACACATCAGGTAACACACCCGCCACACACCTCACCTATCTGGACACACCTGCCACACACACATCAGGTAACACACCCGCCACACACACCCTGAAAACACAGCTCACCTACTGCCACACACAATCAGGTAACACACCACCGCCACACACACACCTGAAAACAGCTCACCTACTTCCACACACACACATCAGGTAACACACCCGCCACACACACCTGAAAACACAGCTCACCTACTGCCACACACACATCAGGTAACACACCCGCCACACACACACCTGAAAACACAGCTCACCTACTGCCACACACACATCAGGTAACACACCCGCCACACACACCTGAAAACACAGCTCACCTACTGCCACACACACATCAGGTAACACACCAGCCACACACACCTGAAAACACAGCTCACCTACTGCCACACACACATCAGGTAACACACACCCGGCCACACACACCTGAAAAAAACACAGCTCACCTACTTGCCACCACACACACATCAGGTAAACACACCTGCCCACACACACCTGAAAAACAGCTCACCTTACTGCCCACACACACACATCAGGTAACACACGCCGCCACACACACACCTGAAAACACAGGACTCATCCTACTGCCCACACAACACATCAGGTAAACACAACCAGCCACACACCTTCACAATCTGAACACACATGCCACACACACATCAGGTAACACACCCTCGCCACACACCACACCTGCAAACACACAGCTCACCTACTGCCACACACACATCAGGTAACACACCAGCCACACACATTTGGAAACACAGCTCACCTGTACACACCTGCCACACACACCTGGAAACACAGCTGACCTATCTGAAGACTCCTGCCACACACACATCAGGTAACACACCAGCCACACACACTTGGAAACACAGCTCACCTGTACACACCTGCCACACACACCTGGAAATACACACACCTGTACACACCTGCCACACACACCTGGAAATACACACACCTGCCACGCACATCAGGTAACACACCAGCCACACACACCTGGAAACACAGCTCACCTGTACACACCTGTCACACGCATCAGATATCACACCTCACCTGTACACACCTGTCACACACACCAGGTAACACATTCAGTTATGCACAGTTTTATTTGTGTTGCTTTTTTCACCGTGACTGGCACACTATAGAAGCACCTCACCTTTGCTCCCCTACCACATACCTGTGTAGGCATATATAGACACCTGGCCTGTGAGCACAGCTTTTTTTGCTTTATCGAGCTCTTTAATTCTCTTCCTTTCAGACCAGATGGCCTGATACCCACATTCTCCACCAATCATAAGATGGCTAAAGGTTATCTGTGTACCTCTCGATGTCAGTGCGGAGGTTGGTGGTCTCAGGATAGCAAACAGGCTGTATTCTGGATTTAAATATTAAACTTTTTTAAAAAATTTTTTTTTAAAAATTTGCACTTTACTTTACACCTCATAGCCAAAAATAAACGAAGAGCTCTGCTGGAGTGCTATCTGAACCACCTCTTATGCCAGAACTAAATCAAACAAATTGGAGCACGGCTTCAAAATGGTAGTGCTCCCAGTTTAAACAAACCGTACCCAGCGGCCACGGTTCGTTCTTCTTTTTTTTTTTTTGGGAGGGGAGGGGTCGGAACCCTCAGCAGGCTGCAGACCAGGCAGGTAGCGCAGGACCTGCGACTCTCCCGCTATCCTCATTTACACCGTCACTCCACCCAATCAGCTTTCCCCTGCTTCGGGTGATTGAGATCCAGTAATCCCTCCTCCAGGAGAAGTCTGGGAAATGTAGTGTGGGAGAGGAGCGGCCATTTTACGCCCGTGCCTCCCACTCGGTGACAGCACACAAATAGAAATGAGACGAGGAATAAATATTTAGGTGAAAGCGTGCAAATGGATAAGTGTGTTTTTTTTTTTTTTCACACGTCGATGTGCTGTTAATTGTCTGCTTTTAAGCAGAGGCCGTGTGGATTAGCAGTGTTTGGGATTCTGCTGGTGTACAAGTGTAGCATTCTATTTTATTTATCATTTTGCTTGCCATTACGCAAGTGCGTAAAATGTGAAATTTTGGCTGATTGGTGAAGAGCCGTAATAATTTTGGTCTGGGTTTTAATTGCCGGGAGATGCGGTGTGGTGTTGCCGCCGTGGCAGATACGGTAATGACCTCCGTGCCGTCGAAAATAAAAAAGCAGGGAAGATCAAAAGCAGTTTTACATGTGTGATGTTTGATGTATGGTCCGCTCTAACTGCGTAGAATGAACTAGTTAATCAAGGCTTATATACATACTCGTGTGTGTGTGTGTGTGTGTGTGTGTGTGTGTGAAAGTGTGTGTGTGTGTGTGTGTGTGTGTGTGTTTCGTCTCCATGAATACCACAAGTTAGCTGTGATTTGGGTGATGGATGGAGATCTTAAAAGCTGCCGGCGTGGTGGGTTGATGAGGCTGACGTGATTGATTGCACTGATCACCGTGATTGATTACGCCCCGCTCTCTTCCTGAAGGGGTAAGTGCTGTGTCACCCTGCTGAACGAGACAGAGGCCCTCAAGTCCTACCTGGACCGGGAGGTAGGTCCCCTGGCGTCACAGCCAAACTCCCTGTGTGTGTGTGTGTGTGTCTGTGCGTGTGTGTCTGTGTGTGTGTGTGTGTGTGTGTGTGTGTGTACGTGCACCCGTGTGCTTTATGGCTGAGAGAGCTGTATTGTGTGTGCGTGTGTATTGCGGAGAGAGAGAATGTCTGTATGAGTGTATGGCAGAGAGAGAATGTGTGTGTGTGTGTGTGAGTGTGAGTATGAGAGAGAGTGTGTGTGAATGTGTACGTATGGCAGAGAGAGAGAATGAGTGTGTGTGTGTGTGAGTGTATAGCGGAGAGAGAGTGTGTGTGTGTGTGTACGTATAGCAGAGAGAATGTTTGTGTGTGTGTGTGTGTGTGTGTGTGTGTTTGTATAGCAGAGAGAACGAATGTGTATGTGTGTGAGTGTATAGCAGAGAGAGAGTGTGTGTGTGTGTGTGTGTATAACAGAGAGAGCGTTTGTGTGTGTGTGTGTGTGTATAGCAGAGAGAGTGTGTGTGTGTGTGTGTGTGTGTGTGTGTGTGCGTGAGTGTACAGCACAGAGAGCGTGTTGTGTGTGTGTTTGTGTGTGCGCGAGCGCGAGTTGTGTGTATCTCTCTCTGTATAAATTATTCAGCCTGCTGACCCAGAATGTTGTGAGCGCAGTGTGTAATGAGCAGCAGGGAGGCTGTGCTGGAGGGGGCCAGGCACAGATTACCCAAACGCTGCTCATTCCAGCTTCTCCTGCACTTCAGAGAAGGTGCGGACCCCGTAGTTTATCTGGGAGCCGTCATCAAGGAGCTCTTCAGACTATTGTTCTCTAATCCAGGATCGCAGAGTTCTAAAGAAAGGGGGGGGGCCGAGGGGGGGGGGGGGCGGGGTGCAGTTCCCCTTGCTGGAAGCTTCCGGAACACCCCAGGGTTTGGAGCCTGTGCTTTTTCACGCTGTGGTGAACAGATTGTCACAGCAAGGGTGTAAAGTTGTGACAAGAGTATGCGTTTCCTGCAGTTTGTTTTATTATTTTAATTTAATTGATTCTACCCCCCCCCCCCCCCCCGCCCCTAATTAACCCCCTCATTGATTTTCATTGAAAAGATAAATAACCATAAGGAACCAGCGGACTCTGATGATCTTTAGTGCTGATCGCTGGTTTACCCATAGTGCCATCTGTCACCCCCAAAGGGGGATGTGACTAAACCAGAAATGCTGGTCGCGGTTTCACACCCATCTTAGCAGCAGGTGTCTTCTGCTGGCTTCTCCAGGACGATGACCCCCCCCAACTCCCACCTCACCCCCTCACCTCCCTATCCTCACCCTCACCCCCCCTCACCTCCCCCACCCTCACCCCCTCCCCCCGACCATCACCCTTACCCCCCCCAACTCTCACCTCACCCCCTCACTCTCCCTCCCTCATCCTCACCCTCAACCTCCCCCACCCTCACCCCCTCCCCCCGCACCCGTCTCCTTACCCCCCCAACCTCACCTCACCCCCTCACCTCCCTATCCTCACCCTCACGCCCTCACCCCCCCCCCTCCCCCCCACCCTCCTCACCCCCCTCCCCCTGACCGTCACCCTTACCCCCCCCAACTCTCCACCTCGCACCCCTCACCTCCCCCCTCACCCCCCCTCACCTCCCCCATCCGCACCCCCCCCTCCCCGACCGTCACCCTTACCCCCCTACCTCTCACCTCACCTCCCCTGTCCTCACCCTTACCCCCCCCTCACCCCCCCACACCTCACCCTAACCCCCCCTCAACCCCCACCCTCACTGTTACACCCCCCCCCCCCCCACCCCTCACCCTTACCCCCCCTTCACCCCCCCCCACCCTCACCCTTACCCCCCTTCACCCCCCCACCCTCACCCCCTAACCCCCCTCAACCCCCACCCTCAATGTTACACCCCCTCACCCCCCCACCCCTCACCCTTACCCCCCTTCACCCCCCCACCCTCACCCTTAACCCTACCCCCCCTCACTCCCCCACCCTCACCTTTACCCCCCTCACCTCCCCCTACCCTCACCCTCACCTCCTCCCCCCACCCTCACCATTACCCCCCCTCACCCCTCCCACCCTTACCCCCCCTCACTCCCCTACCCTCACCCTCACCCCCTCCCCCCACCCTCACCATTACCCCCCCTCCCCCACCCTTACCCCCCTCACCTCCCCAACCTCACCCCCTCACCCCCCCCCCCACCACCCTTATCCCCCGCCCCCCCCCCCGCCCCCCCCCCCTCACCAACACCCTCCTCACCCCCCCTCACCCATTTCTTCCACCAGGACACATTCTTCTACTCCCTGGTATACGACCCCCAGCAGAAGACCCTCCTGGCAGACAAGGGCGAGATCCGCGTGGGGAACAAGTACCAAGCGGACATCACCGACCTCCTCAAAGAGGGTGCGTGTTCCTCTTTGGGACGGGGGGCAGGGGTCAGGGACAAGTATTAATTTGATCTTAACTAAACTGGAAGAACTGCTTTTCCCCTTTTTAAGAGAGATTATATTCCAAGCTGAACATTTATTTGTCCTTATTTGTTTTTTTTATTTTAACCATCTTTTCCCATCTCCTGACATTATTAATAAATGTAAGCTAATGCAATTGTTTAAAACTGTTATTGGGATATACCTTTAGTAATACATGCTAAATTAAAGCAGTAGATTCAGATACGCAGTAGTTACTGACTGCGTAATGAATATGAATGGGCATAGTCGCGTTCTCCTGGGTGTAAAACTCACCACTTTCTCCTCTTATGTTCATCCTGTCTTATTTAGGAAAATTAAAGCTAAGGGCATTTTTACATTGAATTATATTACATGCATTATACATGTACATTTTATGAATTGACTCAGTATCAGTGCTCAAGAGCTTCTACAAAGAGTTTACAAACTCCATGTCTGCAGTTAATTTGTTCTTTTTGTAGTGTATGTCAATCAACATGCACACCCCTTATTTTATTGGTTAAGAAAGCAAACAGGGCTCCCAGTGTAGGTCATGTGATGCATGGTCGCTGGCTGCACTGTAGATTGTGTGGCTATGGAAACTATTTCAGTTAATTTTCTGAATGCCCAGATCAGCTTTCAGAATGCCCGGTTCCAAATGCAACTGCGGAAATTCAATTTCCGGCTGTCAGTTCCCACAGTTCAGTCCGTGACTGTCCCCCGATCACCCCAAAAGTGGAGGCCTCGTGGTTGGCTTAAGCCTCGACGAGCCCACTGGAAACGTGGGGTTCCCCCCCCCCCCCGAAAAACACTCAAAAACACTCACACACAAACGGCTTTGGTTTGCCAGCTGCAGATGCTTGTGGGTCAGAGCGTCAGCCAATGGGGGGGGGGGGGGTCTAAGCCTCAAGAATGCCGTTGCTGATTTTGGGTGATTGGTTTGCAGGTGAGGAGGACGACAGGGACCAGTCCAAACTGGAGGACAGGGTGTGGGACCCCAGCAGCCAGTTAACGGAGAAGCAGATTGACCAGTTCCTGGTGGTGGCTCGGTGAGCTGGGGGGACGGGCTGGAGGGAGGGGACCCCAGCGTCTGAAATGAATTCAGAATTCAGTCGAACCCCTGCTTTTCTTTTATGCCACTCACATTTTCTGTCTCCCTGCCTCTACCTCCTTTTGTCATCCTCCTTTTGCCCTCTTTTTCTCTCCCTCCCCTCTCTGTTCTTCCTTTCCTTGCTCCCATCCTTTGTCTTTCTCTCCCCCTTTCCACCCACTATCTCTTGCCCTGTTTCTCTCCTTTTCTCTTCCCTTCCTCTTGCTTTCTCTCTCCTTCCCTCTTTCTCTCTCTCTCTCCCCCCCTCTTTCCTTCTCTCACCCGCTCCCTCTCTTCCCTTCCTTTTGCCCCCCCCCCCTCTCTCTCTCCCCCTCTCCTCCCTCTCAGGTCAGTGGGTACCTTTGCCCGGGCGTTGGACTGCAGCAGCTCGGTCCGGCAGCCCAGCCTACACATGAGCGCCGCTGCGGCCTCTCGCGACATTACGCTGGTGAGCTGGCCCCGCCCACACGCCTCACTGGCCCCGCCCACACGCCTTACTGGCCCTGCCCACACGCCTCACTGGCCCCGCCCACACGCCTCACTGACCCCGCCCACACACCGTACTGGCCCCGCCCACACACCTCACTGGCCCTGCCCACACACCTGACATTACACTGGTGAGCTGGCCCCACCCACACTCCTCACATTACACTGGTGAGCTGGCCCCGCCCACACATCTTACTGGCCCCACCCACATGCCTCACATTACACTGGTGAGCTGGCCCCGCCCACAAGCCTCACTGGCCCTGCCCACACACCAAACGTTACACTGGTGAGCTGGCCCCGCCCACACTCCTCACATTACACTGGTGAGCTGGCCCCGCCCACACATCTTACTGGCCCCACCCACATGCCTCACATTACACTGGTGAGCTGGCCCCGCCCACAAGCCTCACTGGCCCTGCCCACACACCAAACGTTACACTGGTGAGCTGGCCCCGCCCACACTCCTCACATTACACTGGTGAGCTGGCCCCGCCCACACAGTGTGACTGTGCTGCATCAGGCTGTGTGCTGTATTGGGCCTTATCTATAGCACAGTCATCAGTGTGACTGTGCTGCATCAGGCTGTGTGCTGTATTGGGCCGTATCTATAGCACAGTCTTCAGTGTGGCTTTGCTGGTCATGGCTGTGCTGGTCGTGGGTCTGTCTGTGCAGGTCGTGTCTGTGGCTGTGCTGGTCGTGGCCGCGGCTGTGCTGGTCGTGTCTGTGGCTGTGCTGGCCGTGGGTCTGTCTGTGCAGGTCGTGTCTGTGGCTGTGCTGGTCGTGGGTCTGTCTGTGCAGGTCGTGTCTGTGGCTGTGCTGGTCGTGGCCGCGGCTGTGCTGGTCGTGGGCCTGTCTGTGCTGGCCGTGTCTGTGGCTGTGCTGGCCGTGTCTGTGGCTGTGCTGGTCGTGGGTCTGTCTGTGCTGGTCGTGGCCACGGCTGTGCTGGTCGTGGGTCTGTCTGTGCTGGCCGTGTCTGTGGCTGTGCAGGTCATGGCCGTGGCTATGCTGGTCGTGGGCCTGTCTGTGCTGGCTGTGGCCGCGGCTGTGCTGGTCGTGTCTGTGGCTGTGCTGGTCGTGGGTCTGTCTGTGCTGGTCGTGGCCGCGGCTGTGCTGGTCGTGGCTGTAGGCTGTGCTGGCCGTGTCTGTGGCTGTGCTGGTCGTGCGTCTGTCTGTGCTGGCCGTGTCTGTGGGCATGCTCTGGTCAGTGCTAATGAGCTGTGCCTTGGCTCCCCCCAGCCCCATATGGGAACGGTCTGTCCTAGTTCTGCTCCTCTCATATGGAGAAACCAGGGGAGAGGCCTAGAGCTACTGCAGGAGGCACTGAGAACACACAAACGCACACATACTCACACACACACACACGCATGCATACACACACACACACACACACACACACACACACACACACAAACACTCTCACACACACACGCGCACACACACTCGCATGCATACACACACACACACACACACACACACGCATGCATACACACACGTACACACACACACACACACACACACTCACACAATCAGACACACACACGTACACTCTCTGACACGCAAGCACACACTTACACTGGCGCACACATGGACACACACACACATGCACGCACACACACACACACGCACACATGTGCACAACACACACACACACACACGCACGTACACACACACACACACACACACAGGCATGTAATGCAGGGCGGGGTGGCAGAAGTGTCCTTTTGCAGTGCCAGTGAATCAATGTGTTCCAAATAACACTGTGGACTGCACGCTGTTGCGGACCCTTCACAAACACTGAAGAAGAGCTCTGAGCCTCTGGTTCCCATTATCCACACAAATGAACTCACTGCCTTCAGCCCTTGTGCTTCTGAGGACTGGGGAAGTTTGTGTGTGTCATTGGCCTGAAGTCCCCATTCACTGCTACACTGCTGTCTATGCTATAGGAAAAACCCCCTATTGATTGCGGTAATCAGTTTTATCAGCGAGCTCACTGTACTTCACTGTCCCAGCAGCCTGGTGTTTGGTGACAGAGACGTGAAGCTGAAACCTGATTGGCTCTCGCCTGACCAATGAGGGGCCGTGCAGGTTTGGTTGGCACGCGCTTTTGCGTGTGTGTGCGACAACTGCAGGATGAGAATAAAAGTCTTCTGCGTTACTTTTATATTTAGGCGTTCAGCTGAAGCTTACGTAAATGTTACATAAAGCCCCAGCACGGCGTTAAGTGCAGTCGTAGGTGCTGGAGTGAGATGGCTGGTGCGGAGCTTTCAGTGGTAAATGGAATTCTGGGTAATGTGTTAGCGGTGGCATAATTGGGGCTGTGCGCTGGTTCTGACAGAGGCGTGCCTCTCCCCTCGACCCCCCCCCCCCCCCCCCTTTAGTTCCACGCCATGGACACCCTGCACAAGACCGGGTACGACATGTCCCGGGCCATCGCGGCGCTGGTGCCCCAGGGGGGGCCCGTCCTGTGCCGGGACGAGATGGAGGAGTGGAGCGCCTCGGAGGCCAACCTGTTCGAGGAGGCGCTGGAGAAGTACGGGAAGGACTTCACCGACATCCAGCAGGACTTTGTGAGTGAAGCGGTTTGGGCGGGGTAACCTGTGGGGTTCAGGGGGGGGGGGGGCAGAAATGTGGGGTCCCAGGGGGAAGGACTGGGGGAGCGTGAGGTCATTCACAGAAGGGGGTGGATCATGCTGAGATACAGCCTGCTTGGACCAGCACGGTGGTGCAGTATCCTCCATCCAACTCTGTCTCACTGCGAGTGCGAGAAGGTCTCGGGTTCGAACCCTGGCTCTGTGTGCAGTTTGCATGTTCTCCTCGTGCCTGCGTGGGTTTCCTCCCGCAATCCAAAAACATGCAGGTTTGGTTACTTGAGGGAGTGGGTAGGGAATTAACAGGGCGTTGTTTAAAAAAAAAAAAAAAAAAAAAAAAAAAAAAAAAAATATATATATATATATATATATATATATATTTATATATATAGTCAGGAAGAACATGCAAACGTATACAAATGTCTGTCTGACGTACGTATAACCTCAAACACACCAGGCCTCAAAGTCTGGAAGATTGTGGTTTTTTTTTGAGGGGGGTTTTTGTGAGTGAAAGCTGAAGCTGTGGACAGAACCGGCTGGTGCTTTTTCACTGGAGGCACAGTGTCTGGAGACCGTGTGTAACTCTGCCATCTGCTGGTGGTTGACTGCAAGCGCAGGTCTCCTCTCCGCTCTCCGACGCCAGGCGCATTAAAATGGGCGGGAGGGATCCTTCCATTTTGGGGACCGGGGAAGCGTCTCAGAACCGCGCCCCGCTCCGCACCGCACCCCTCCCTGATGAGTCACGTCCCGCTCGTTTCCCTCAGAGGTGCCAGTCGGCGCGTAATTCAGAAGGCCGCTGATCCCGAGCGAGGCGATCAGCCGCTCTCTGCTCTGAAAATACAGGCGGTTTAAACAGCGGCCTCGGTCCTGCTGCGGTCTGCTGACGGTTCTGACGCGGTAACGGTTCTGCCGTGGTAACGGTTCTACCATGGTAACGGTTCTGACGCGGTAACGGTTCTGCCGTGGTAACGGTTCTACCATGGTAACGGTTCTGACGCGGTAACGGTTCTGACGCGGTAACGGTTCTGCCATGGTAACGGTTCTACCATGGTAACGGTTCTGACACGGTAACGGTTCTACCGTGGTAACGGTTCTACCATGGTAACGGTTCTGACGCGGTAACGGTTCTACCGTGGTAACGGTTCTACCATGGTAACGGTTCTGACGCGGTAACGGTTCTACCGTGGTCACGGTTCTACCGTGGTGACGGTTCTGCCGTGGTGACGGTTCTGTCTCCGCCCCTCTCTCCAGCTCCCGTGGAAGTCGCTCACGAGTATTATCGAGTACTACTACATGTGGAAGACCACCGACAGATACGTGCAGCAGGTAACTCATGTCCGCTCTCTGCCGGAGGTCAGAGGTTTTTTCTGTTCTTTTTTTGTGGGTGGTGATGAGGTTTCTGTTCCCTTTCTTTTTCTCCCTGTCGCAGAAACGGTTAAAAGCAGCTGAAGCCGAGAGCAAGCTCAAGCAAGTCTACATCCCCAACTAGTGAGTACATCAGAGACTGCTTCTCTAGCTTTCATTCTTCTTAACTCTGACTTCTGAGTGTTTCACTCTTCCTTCACAAACTCGTTTCGGCCAGTTAGTTTTAGAGATTTGCTGAACTTGCCAAACTGTGCGAAGAAAAAAAAAAAAAACAATTAATTGTGATTGTTAGTCAAAGTTGAGGAGAAGTGTTGGCTGATCCCCAACCAGCGTGAAGCTGTTCTTTCCTGTGCTGTTCTGCAGTGCTGTGGTGCAGAGCTGTTCTGTTGTACTGAGATGTTCTTCATGCTGTCCACCCCCCCTTGTCTCCCATAGCAACAAGCCCAACCCAAACCAGCTGAACGTGAACAATGTGAAGCCTGGTCTGGTGAACGGAGCCGGGACGGTCCCGGGGCCCCCGGGCCAGACGGCGGGGCTGGGCCGAGCGTGCGAAAGCTGCTACAGTGAGTTTCCCTGGCTGTTCCTCCGCTTTTACCCCCTTTTCCCAGTTTTCCCCTTTTCCCAGCTTTTCCCAGCTTTTCCCCCCTTTTCCCAATTTTCCCACCTTTCCCACCTTTTCTCCCTTTTTCCCAGTTTCCCCCCCCCCCCCCTTTTCCTGGCTTTTCCGCAGCCCCCCCCCCCTTTTCCCAGCTCTTCCCAGCTTTTCCTCAGGCACTCGTTCATGCTGATTGGCTGCACGGTTGCCGGGCGTAACCAAGTGTTTCTGTGGTCATGTCGGCAGCTACGAGCTCGTATACCAGTGGTACTCCTGGGGCCCGCCCAACATGCAGTGTCGCTTGTGCGCCTCCTGCTGGACGTACTGGAAGAAGTACGGCGGCCTGAAGATGCCCACGCGCCTGGACGGGGAGCGGCCCGGACCCAACCGCAGCAGCATAGTGAGCACATTCAGCACTGCTAACGCACCCAGCTACAGGAGACTCTATACCCAGCTACAGGAAGCAAATTCACCCAACTACAGGACACACTTTCCCCAACTGCAGGAGACAATATACCCCAGCTACAGGAAGCAAATAGACCAAACTGCAGGAAACATAATACCCAACTGCAGGAGAAAATATACCCCAGCTACAGGAAGCAAATAGACCAAACTGCAGGAAACATTATACCCAGCTACAGGAAGCACATAAATCAAACTACAGAAGCACTTTCCCCAACTACATGAAGTAAATTGTCCTTACTGCAGGCAAACAGTTTACCAACTACGGGAAGAAAATACACCCAACTACAGGAAATAGTTTACCCAGCTAAAGGAAGCAAATACACTCAACTACAGAAAACTGTTTACCCAACTACAGGGAATCAATACACCCACATTACAGAGAGGAAACACGTCCATCTACAGGGAATCAATACACCCACATTACAGAGAGGAAACACGTCCATCTACAGGAAGCATTCAGCGACAGGGTAACCATGTAATACCTTCTTCTGTTCTGAATATTATCAATAGGGAACATTCAGCCGGCGTATAGTATACAGTTCATACAGCAGTGTAGAGTTATCATGTGGGTGAACGTGAGGGAAAGCGTGGTCGTGTGTGTAATAAGTGCTCCTCCGTGTGCTTTTTTTTTGGGGGGGGCTGACCGTGTCCTCTCTCCCGAACCCCCCCAGAGCCCCCACGGCCTGCCCCTCAGGCACAGCGGGAGCCCCAAGTTCGCGGTGAAGACCCGGCAGGCCTTCTACCTGCAGACCAGCCAGCTGACCCGGGCCGCCCGGCGGGTCTGCCAGGACCTGCTGCGGCCCCGCTACCTCGCCCGCCACCCCTACCTGCCCGTCAACACCACCGCCATCAAGGCCGAGTGTGAGCGCCAAACGCTTTCACCCCACCCCTTAAAAAAAACAAAGAACAAAAAAAAAACCAAAATAACAGTCTTAATTAACCTTTTTTTATACAGGTGTAGGTTGATTGAGCACACATGCTCTTTTGCAAAAACTTCCTGCAATTTCTCCCCCCCCCCCCCTCCCCCCCCCCCCAAATTAGCCTGGCCTAAATTTGCTTTGTAATGGCGGCTTCCCCCTCTGTCTGTGCTACACAGTAGGCAGTAGGCCAGTGATCTTCATTCATTGGTCCTGGCAGGCCACAGGGTCTGCTGGCTTTTCTTTCTGCCTCAATATCAGCAACCAGCTCAGACCCGAGAAACCGGCTGAGGGGAGTCTACTGTGCAATCGACTGCTTTAATTGATCAGTTCACTGCCGAGTAACAACAGAAACCAGCAGGCCCTGCGGCCCGCCAGGACCAGGGATGATGGTCACTGCACTAGGCTAATGGAAAGCGGAGAGAGGGAAAGCAGATGTTACTCTAAACCAAGGCTGCCCAACCCTGTTCCTGGAGGTCTACCGTCCTGTGGGTTTTCATTTCAGCGCTAATCTGGTACACCTGACTCTAGTCATTTGTAGCTCAACAAGATCTGTAGCTGTTGAGTGTGCTTTGTCAGTGAAAACCAACCGGAAGGTAGATTTCCAGGAGCAGAGTTGGGCATCCCTACCCTAGACCATGGATACTCCAACTTGGCCCTCGAATCCGAAGGCGTCCCTTGTTTTCTTTTCTCCCTGGTAATGAACTGATCCAGTGCTGCTACTGATACAGTACTGCCAGTCTGTCCGCACACCTGACTCCCAGGTGAAGGGAGGGTGGCAAACCTGCAGTTCTCGTCCCTCGAGGACCGCGATTTCAGGAACAGGGTCCCAGACTAACCCAGATGGCTGACTCCCGCTTTCTTAACCGCGAAAGTTGTGTCTTCTTTCGCTCGATGCCGAAGCGTTCCAATTTTACGCGTCTTCTGAAAACTACAGCGCAGTTCCAACGGACGTTCCAGACGCCGGAAACTCCTGCTACTAGCCAGAGCCTCCCCTTAGCTCAGAAATAAGCGGAAGATGGAGTGAACACGACGATTGACCATCTGGTTAAGCTGTAGTTTTATCCATGAATGCACCCGCCCACGGTTGGCTAACGGATAGCATAGAAGGTGTAATTCACTTTTAATAATCTGTGTTCGTATTATGAGAATAGAAGTGCCTGGCTGACTGATTCAAATCTGTGGATGAATGTTGCGTTTCCTCACATGCACCTTATTGGCCTGTGACTGGTAGTAGCCATTTTAAAAAACGGAATTCATTTCACATGCATTTTTGTTCCGATGTGACTATTTGACGTGAGTCCGCCAGAGTTTCGCTGACTTGTGACCTTTGACCCGTGTTTCACTGGCAGGTGCTGTCAGGTTGCCAGAGATGCCCAAAAACCCCGTTCCGTCCAAACAGAGTGTCCGGAAGCCTCTGGAATCCGTGGTCAGATACCTAGGTAAGAAATGCCACTGTGGCTTTTTGGGGGATTTTTATTGTCCTTATGTAATGTCTGATTGTATAGTCTTACTGCCACCTGGCACCTCCCTGTAGAACAGAATTGAATACAAATGTATAAATAAACGCACTATCAGACCTGAACTACGGCAGCTGTTCCTTGAGGGCAGTTGTTCTTTGTATATTTTTCACATGATGCATAATTATGTATTATACATTGTTTCAATCACTTGGGAGGGAGGGAGGATGAAACATTTAAACACAGGCACGCACGCACGTACGCGACACAACGAACCCGGAGTCTGCGAAATCGGACTGATTAACCACCGCAGTTCTGCGGCAGTGTTAGCCTCTTATATAACTGTAAGTGGCAGAAAGGCACTTTTAGAATTGGCTGAAGCTCCTCTTATGAACCAGAGCCCCTGCAGTTTAGAAAGGTAGAATTGACCCACCCCTGTTTATTGCCGAGTGATATCTGTGGATCCGCTCGTAGGCAAACAGACAGCGCAGAAGGGGAGTGCGCTCGCTGTCCTTTTGTCCGAATGTGCTGTTTTTGCAGTGGTTCCCGCCCAGATGATGTTTAGCTTTGCTGGCTAATTCTAAACTGCCAAATGGCTGTGAAGCGTCCCTGTCCGCTGCAGGATAAATAAATCACCTATTCAGACCCTCTATGGGAAAGATATTATGTTCCTGAGCTTTTAGTAACTGTAGCCTACTTGTAAGACAAACATTGGAGTGAATCCCGGTGTATTTTCTCTCCTGTTTTCCCCCCCCCCGTTCAGAGGCGCACCCGTGCCCGCTGAAGGCCGACCCGCCGCGGGGCCCCACCATCTCCACGGGCAGCCTGACGCCCATCAAGTCCTCGCCCATCCTCAACAACGGCTCGCCCACCATTCTGGGCAAGAGGACGTACGAGCAGCACAACGGTCTCGACGGTGAGGGGGGGGGCCCGCGGACGAGAGGAGGGGTGGGGGGGTGGAGAGGAAGGGAGGGTTTGGGGGGGGGGGGGTGGGGGGGGGGCTAGGTACTGTGTGCAGTGTGTAACTGCAGCGGAGTCTGACTGCAGTGTTCATTTACAACCCCCCCCCCCCCCCCCCCCAGCCAGGTCTCTCTGCAGGGTAGTCTGCTGGAATTAATTCCCAGCTCCCCATGCTCTCCCACTCCTCCCTTCTCCCTCTTTCTTTTTTTTCCCCTCCTCCTTTTTTGTCAGTTTCTTCCTACTCCCTCTCTTTTCTCTTTCTCTCTTCTCTCTGTCTCTCTCTCTCTCTCTTTCTGTCTGTCTATCTCTCTCTCTCTCTCTCTCCCCCGTCCTAAATCTTGGAGTAGCGGTTGGCTGCTGTGGTGTAGCTCCAGGCCACGCTTGCCGTAGCCATGGAAACGGCGGACGGCAACGGCTCTCAGGCGGATTGTGGTGTCCAGCGGGGGTACGAACCCCCCCCCCCCCCCACGCCCTCAAGTCGCTAGGTAGATTCAGGAGGGGGTACCTGGCAGGCCCAGGTGTGAGAGTGGGGGAGCGGGGGGAGCGAGGTGGGGGGGGGGGTGAGAGGGGGGAGTGAGAGTGGGGGACCGGGGGGGTGAGATGGGGGGAGTGAGAGTGGGGAGGGGGGGAGTGAGAGTGGGGAGCAGGGGGGAGTGGGGGCCCGGGGGGGGGGAGTGAGAGTGGGGGACAGGGGGGTGAGATTGGGGGACAGGGGGGAGTGGGAATGGGGAGTCGGGGGCAGTGAGCTGGGGTGTAGTGGGGCTTTGGGGCGCTCTTCATTTTGGTTGGGGGCAGGGAGGGGGGGGGGGAGTTCTGCCTGACTGCCTGGTACAGTTGTTTTTTTTTTTTACAGTAAAAACCCTCAGATATCTTGACCACAAGGTCCTCTGCTCTTTTTCTTTGTTTTAATTTAAGCGTAAGTGGTTTCTGTTTTCTTTATTTGACGAGCAGCGGTTGGCGTCTTGGAATCGCCCCACTCTTGGGCCCTGGCATGCCGCCTCGTTCTGCTGAGAACAATGAGCTCGCTGCTGGGCACTCTGAATATTAAATATTTAGGTTCCTTTGTGCAATTTTAATGCTTCAAGTTTTATCTTTTTTTTTTTTTTTTTTTTTTTAAGTGAATAATTGATGATAATTGAATTAATTCCGCTCCATTGTCTGGACTCTCCCTGGCCTGCCCTGGTGCACTTGGTGTCTTGGCTCCAGATATCCCCTGGGACGCCATTTTGTGGGTACATTCCACTGGAATGTGAGGTGAGACATGATAGGTGTATGTGCCAATGCCCTGGAGACTTTCACTGGGGGGGTAAGGGGAGGGAGTGGGGGGGAGGGGGGGCTTTCTGTTTTCACTGTTGGAAAGGATGATGGCTCTTGTGCTATACCAGATGCGGCCAGCAGGGGGTAGGAAGATAGCATTTTATTTTTTTTTAAGTGTTCCATTAGAATCACTTAGCTGATGCTCTTACCTGGACGACTTGCAAAAGTGTTATAAAAAAATCAAGAGCGCCACTGACGCAGGTGACTTTTATAAAACCAATTTTGGCAGTTAATTTTTTTCACATTCACGTTTTTAGGGTGTTTTACTTCCTCTGTCAGTTTCTTCAGAGACGAGCCGTGGAGCTGTTATGTGAGGGACTGTTGTGAGCGTTACATAGCGGTACTCTGAGGTGAGGAGTCGCCGCTGTGCCAGCTTGCCTCCCACGTCACCACGCCTCGTTTAAGCAGAAGCGAAAACCCCCCCCCCCCCCCCGAGGTCTCCCCGCTCCTTCTCGTGCGCCGGCCCGCCTTCGGAAAATAACGTTTGGATGGCGCGTGTCCTCGGAAGATCTGGCACCCGCAATCGCTCTGTGGAGAGGGAGCTGCCAGATTTCAAAAAATCCATTTCAGATGAATTGCATAACAACGGATTCGCCCCTAATAGGAGCCGTTGTCTCTCGTACGTCAGCAGATTCGTGGAGCCAGGGCTTCTAAAGACTGCCCGTATGATAGATACTAATTACCCAGCGTCATCCCTCTGGGCCAGATCTGGGACACTCGGGGGGAGTCTGTGCCGGTACGGACTGCGATGAAGACTCCTCTCTTCTCTCCAGACTGCTGTGGGCTACATGGCATTCTCAAACCCTTAGCAGAAATGCCCTCATGCTGTCACACTGCAGTGCATGATGGGAGATGTTCAGGTATAGCTTCCTCTTCAGGGGTAATGATGTGAACCAGGGGGTGTCAGACTGAATTCCCAGGGGGTCTGTAGTGCCTCTGGGTTTTTGTTGTTTACTTTCAGATCAGCTGCCAATTAAGGCCATGGGAACAGGGTGTTTTGACCACTTTAGCCAATCAATGACTTAAATTAAGCACTGGTGTCGGGAACACCCTGAAACCCAGCAGACACTGTGGCCCTCCAGGACTGGAGTTTGACACCTATGGTGTGGAGGAAATCACTTAATCTTCTTCCGGCAAAATGTTAGTGACACTACCTCGCCTCACCCTACACGTGTGGGTAATGTGACACGTAAGCAGCGCTGCTGGCCGATTGGATGTTTATGTTGTGCTGATGTACAACATAAACATCCAATCGGCCAGCAGTCCTGTGGATCACCTGACTTCTTTTCACGTACGGAACATGTTTCCTCTTAGTCAATGAGTGCATTCATTGAAAATACCTATTTTATGGGAATCGAAAGCTAGCCTGCCAGCTTGTGTGTGTGTGTGTGTGTGTGTGTGTGTGTGTGTGTGTGCGTGTGTATGAGTGTGTGGGTGCGGTGAAGTGTGTGAGGCTAGCCCCTCCCCCTTTCTCTTTAGAGCGTTGTCATGGGAAGTGTTTTAATGACAGACGGTTTAGGACTTTTATCATTTAACCTTTTAACAGCATCTCAGTATAAAGAGAAAAGCCTCGCTGGTGTCCCTGGGCTGTGGTGTAGGGGTGACTAAGGTGAGCTGTGGGGCTGGAGATTCAGCAGCCCGCAGGCAGGGGAGGAACAGGGCCTCTGTATTTTGGTATTGGTAACGCGTCCCAGCATGGCAGCATTTTCAGCCCCGTTGCTGATCTTTGAGTCGTACGTTTTGACATTTTTCTTAAATATTTACCCTCTGCTTTTGGAGTAGGAATTCTGCAGGCGCAGGGGGGGGGGGAGAAATGGGGGCTCAGGTATTTTGGCCGTTGATAATACGCCCCAAAGTGTCATCATTTCCCTCCACATTTTAAAAAGTTGTTGATATCGTTTCGTCCACTGCCACCCCACTTCAGATACAGGTATCGCCGAGGTCACTGAGAGGGGACAGCCTATTCTCTGCGCCGTGTTCCGGAGGCTCGGGTTCCAGCGCTGACAGGAAACGTGTGAGAGGAGCCGTCCTCCGGCGGGTCGCGTTGCCCGCCGGCGTTTTCGTTTCGGCAGCCCGTGGTCGGGGCGGAGCGGCACGGGAACGACCCCGTCCCGGCTCGGCCCGGTCGCTCGGTCCCGGTACGGCACTGTGCCGACGGCACCGGCGTGCGAATCGCGGTGAAAAAAACGCGGCGGTCTGTGGGAAGCGGCTGAGCCGTGCTCCTTGGGTGTGGAACCCGCGGCGTCGTGCTAGCGGGTTGAGTTTCAGCGTCGCCTCGCCCGTGTGAAACTCGAGAGACGTGAGTCTCGGCTGCACAGTGGGGAGAGCAGGGGTCGTTTGTCTTATCTTGGCCGATGTCGGTCACAGTGCAAAGGATTATGGGAAGGATATGTGGGTTGGTCCACCAGCTTGGTGAAGTCTTGGTGGAGTCTTTGGGCTCATTCCAATCGCTTGTTTTCAGTTCTTGAACCTTTCCTCGCATCCTTTTCCTCCGCCCAGCAGAGGACATGAGGGAAAGGACGGAAGAATCAAGGAAACCTGTATTAGGCAAATGGAACATCCTTGTTCAGTCAAGCGTCAATTACAGACATGGCAGATGGGGAGAGATGGATCAGCAGGTTGATTATTTATACGTCACACGTTTAAAAAAAAAAAAAAAAAAAAAAAAAAAACTTTCACAAAGGATGCACTCGTGTTTCCTTGCTCAAACATCCTTCGGAGCCTCCTAGCTCCTAGCTCCTAGCTTCTTCAAAGAGCATTTCATGGGCTAGAATGTCCTTAAACATAGTGGACCATGATCGATTTCCAGATCAGGCGAGGACCGAGGAGACTAAGACGGATAAAACAAATGGTTTGCATGAGCCTCTTGTCTTTACCTGGTGGAAATTGGAAAACGGCGTGACAAAGGTCAGACAAACCTGGGATCTGCAGTCACACTTCGTGGCCTATAGACGCACCAACTTGCGGCAGAGTGTACACATTTCAGGAATGCATGAAACTTTTTTTGTGTGTTTTGAATTGCCTGAAGGTGTGTGCTGACAGTGGCGGCGATGTGGAAGGCACCGCCGACTGTGTGCAGACAACGGAGTCGCACTTATTTTGTGTGACTGGGTTGCGCCTGACTGTCCCGTGCGTCACCGTGTAGCGCCTGGCTGTGGGTGCGGTGTGCGCTCGTGAACGCGAGTGCTGCTGGTGTGTGTTTTGTGTGACGCCGCCTCTCCCTTGTTCTCTTAGGGGCCAAGCCCAAAGCCCTGACCCCCCAGTGGGAGATAGTGTCCAAACGGACCTCCGTGGCTCCTCAAGAGGAGGTGCACGAACTGGACTGACCCCAGCGGCGACCCCCCTTTTCCCGGGCCGACCCGCGGACGAGGTGAGGAAGCCTGACCTGGCGCTCTGGGACGTCCCGAAGTGGAATTTGCGGGTTTTTAAGCGATTGTGCCCGCTTTCTTCCCTTGCAGGGAAACCGGAAGGTGTTTTGCGGCGATACGGATCTGGATGGTGGAGAAGGGGGCGGCACCAACCAATCTCCTGTCGTCCTGGCTCATTGACTTCACCAATCAGCAGCATTGTCATTGAGGACTGAATCCAGTTGTGGCCAATCATAAGACTGACCTGACTGCAGAGGACTGTGTTTATTAACACCATTATTGTTATTATTGTCAATGTAATTATTATTATTATTATTATTCTTTTTTTTTTTACCAACTGTAACCCATGCTGATCAGTTAATTGTGGATCAACGAAGAAACTTTTTTTTGAGTTTCATGAAATGAGTACTGCTTGTGAGCCCTAAACCTAGGGTGGAAGGACTGTAAATATATAAAAAAGCCACACGCCTCCTTTATAACATGTCAAAAAAAAAAAAAGAGAGAGAGAGAGAAGGTGATGACACAAACCTTCTCTCTCTCTGGGTGGATTACGCGGATAACTCCCCAGCTTCTGTTCTGTATTTGTTTGAAGGCTTCTCTTGTTCTCTTGCGTTTTTGTGAGCTGGCCACCGCCCTTGGCCTCAGAGGTATAACTTATTGAGAAAGAATTCAAAATGTGCTTTTTTTCTACCTTTTTCACAACTGATGCACCTGCGCTTCAATGATGTAATTAAGAAATAAAACGATTCTTTCTCTTTTGTGAATATGTAAATGAAATTAAGACTTGTTAAAGACACTCAGACTCACTGCCATGCGCGCACACACACACACACACACACACACACACACACACACGAACAAGCACATAAATACACTCATCATAATCACCCATGCACATGCACATACACGCACACACAGTCATATACATACTCACTCACACCAAAGGTGGGGGCGGGGGGGTAGGGGGGTAGGTGTTGACGACTGTTGGGCCATAAAGAGAATTTACAAGTGTTTTTTTATTCTATATATAGACAAAAGCCATAAACCAAATGTCATGGCCCTAGGTTACCAGAGCAACCAGACGTTTCCCTGACGCTGCTGGAGCCAACCGCGGGTCGTTTCATCCCAAATGGCACCGTTTCTCTCTCTCCCAGCAGCGTCCGGCAGGTACTCCTCAGATATACTGTCCCAAGTCAACGTGCTGACGGTGCTCTCCGAGCACAGCTTGTTCTGTGCGTACACGCTGAAGAACAAAGGGTCTGGATGGGGGGGGGGGGGGGCACGGCAGGGGGGCAGGACAGAGGGCTGAAATCCCCCAGCAGCATGACAGAAATCGGACCAAATTTGGTGGCGAGCGGCCAGTTGTACCCAGCTGCTAGGGTAGTGTTTAAAAAGGTCAGTGGCTGTAAAGAAGTGTCTTACGGTCAATTAACATTTAAAAATAAAAATCATACTGTGGCCACTGTTACCATCCAAAAGTATGGTAACGGTGGAGCGAAATTTGTTATTTTTGCTGTTTACTGAAGGCGCTTGGGTTTGAGATCCGAGGATGAAATATTAGACAAAAGTGCCGACAATCGGCTTTTATTTCATGGTATTTACGTGCGTATATGTTGTCAGAAACGGCTGTTTTGTGTTTCTTCACAGAATATAGGATTCGTCTGTGATCGACTGCGGTTGTCTTCCTTGGCTGAACTCCGCATGGTGTTCATTTCTGAGTGCACCGGTGGTTTCTTTCTTTTTCAAGACTTGCCAAAATACTTGATGTACCCAGTTTCTGTGCTAGCCCTCTTAATGAGTTATTCCATTCTCTCAGTTTACAGATTAGCTGTTTTTCAGCCGTGGTTCTCCGGTTTTCAAGATGGTGTAGGCCGTCTGACTCCAAATGCATTCTCCACAGATTAAAACAAAGGCTAAAACCAGGGCTAGACAGTCTCACTGCTCTTTTATGTGTGAACATAGCTCAGGAGGTAAGAGCGCTTGTCTGGCAGTCGGAGGGTTGCCGGTTCGATCCCCCGCCCTGGGTGTGTCGAAGTGTCCCTGAGCAAGACTCCTAACCCCTAATTGCTCTGGTGAATGCGAGGCATCAATTGTAAAGCGCTTTGGATAAAAGTGCTATATAAATGCAGTCCATTTACCATTTACCAACGATCCTTGCAAAAAAGGGGAAGCACCTGGTCAACAGTTAGCACCTGTCAGTCATCTGTTAATTACATTTAACAGCTGAAAATGGGGGAACTCAACACAAAAATAGCTGTTGCTGTAAAATGGTAAAAACAGGTACGCGTGTGTAAGTACCACGAAATGAAACTGATTGTACTTTTGTCTCATATTTTATCTTTTGATCTCAAATCCAAACGCCTTTAATATGCAGCAAAAATAGTTGAGTTGACTCAACCGTTACCATACTTTTGGAGGGCACTGTATGTGGAAGTCTGTAACGGCAATAATGATTGCTTTTACATTTTATCCATTTGACAGAGGTGACTTACGTAGCTTACAATCTTTGCATACAATCCAGTCATACAGGCAGCTCTGGTTAAGCACCTTGCTCAAGGGCTACTGGTTTGTGAATCAAACCTATAGCCCTGCAGTTACTGCACAAGACCAGTTCCCCAACCATAAATGTCGTACTGTTGCCTAGACACTGCTGGGCACACAGAGTCATCTCACTGTGCAAACGATGGTGCTGTCCTTCAGAAGCCAGGTCGGGAAACTCAAGTTGTTCTTTTGCAGCTGTTGGTTTGCATATACAGTTTGAGTGTTGCATGCTGGGTGTGTTTTATGACGGGTGTTGCCTTTCACTGTGTACCTTTGGAGGCTTTTTTCACTGTTAATTAACCATGAGCAACATTCAATTCAAACACTCCACCCCCACTCACCTGATACTGCAACCCCCCCCCCCCCCCACCCTCCCATCCACACCACTGCATGGTCTTGAAATATTAATATCTCATGGAAGGCTGATGCTCTAATGCCTGTGCCCATAAAATCTTTTTATTATTTTTTTTATTGCACACAAGCTGTAAAATTTGGATTTATGCATTCAAAGTCCAAACAGAAAAGGTAAGGCGAAAGCCATTTCCGGCCATTGGCTACCTTGTAGTGAGTGTTGAACGGGTTATCCACTGAGTCGAGGCCATACAACTACAACATGACACAAAAACCTAGCTGTGCCGCCTGTCTGGCAGGGTATACTGAAATTAATTTTTACCCTGCTTTTTTGGCTTTCTAGAAAGGTCACCGCGTATATACTAGTAGTTGACCTATACCAGAAAACAATAAAATCACTAGGGTTCATCCAACTCAGTTGAGAGGGCATTTCAGTCCAGAGTACATATGAGTCCAATAGGGACCGCGCATGTGCTCTCGAAGAGTTGATTTAACCTTTCGCTGTGTGTAGTCACAGATACACAAAGCCAAACATTAATGCGAACATCCAAAGAGCTTGTCGTAGGAACAGAGCATAATTTATGTCTATCTAGGAGGATCTCGGCACTCTAGGCAATTCTGGAAAGATTCATGCGCACGGCTCATCACTCTTAAAACTATATGCACTTATCCTGTGTACTCGCACAAGCCCAGCCCACGGTAGTTGGAAGCCATTATCCTCCATCAGATTTACATCGCGTTTCTTCCCGGATTTTAAAGCCACCAGCCACGGTAAAGTAACTTTTCTTTTCTTTTCTTTTTTTTTTTTTTTACCTACAAGACCACTGAAGTTAGAGCCACTACCATATTTAAAAAGGAACAGTTACCGTTTACAGTTATGATTATTTCCCAGATATAATTACTTGTGAATGAAAGGTGGTGCAGGATCCAATCAGTTTGATGAGTTAAACTGGAAACTGGCCTAAACTGGAAAGGACAGGATCAAGACACTAGGATGGGAGAGAATGTTGAAATGGAATGCAAGGCAAGGGCTCCTGGGCAGTTTCTCAGTCAATATTTGTCTCATCAGTTTACATAATACATTGTGGAGGAGGATTAGATTGGAAAATGTTCACAAAAGTTATTTTTTCCTTATGTATACAGTATATATTACACACACAGAGGGTCACAGGCTGCCAGAAATAAAATCATAACCTGGTGCCGAAGAGGGGGAATTTGCGTCTAATTACCTTTCTGAGAAGCTATTCTATGCGACCACCCAGATTAGCTTTACAGAATCATACCAGCTTTGACGTGGACTTATCTCATAAGAAAAGCAACTGCCAGTTTTTGCATTTGCATTCAATTCTTAATTATTTCTGTTTAAATAGATTCTGAGAGCCGGGACTATGAAATCAGCTTCAAAAAGCAATTTCACATTTTTCATAGTTCCAGTACTGGTTTGCAAAACATCTGAAAACACTTTAAGATCTGCGAGCAATGAGTTTTATTTTTGCATTGTATTACTCATTTTCGAATTGTTGCCCTTAAATTCATCTGTATGACGACACGTTGGTTTTATGATCTCTTATTTCATCTGGAAACCTATGGTTTTTGAATACTGTGGACTGGAGCTGACGACATACACTTGCTATGCCTGTCTCAGCATGAATTACAATTGCTTAAATGGTGTGGAATTAATAACCTTGTTCATTCTACATAATAAAATATGACAAGACACAAAGTACGTTCTGTCGCGAGTAGACTACATTAGTTAGTTATCCCGTGAAAGAATTAAGGAATCCAAAATTAGTTCTGGCCTATTCCAGCCTATAGGCTACTCGTATTCAATCCTTTACAGTAGGCAACACCAAAAAAAGCACAGTGGTGCTTTTAAATTGAGCTGACTAAGCATTACGAACATAAAAACTAAAAGGGGGAAAAAAAAAACACACCGTTGATGGATGTCGGATGCGCATACTATTACGCTGCACATCAATCAACGTAACCCTGAAACAGTTAATCAGGCGCGAGCTGGTAGCCAATGCCTGCTTGTCTTTGAGCATGTGCCGTTGCTGCAGTGAAGTAAAATGTGTCAATTCTCATTCAGAGAGGGGGAGCAGGAGAGGGGAACGCCGGGGGAAAAGACGGTGGCGGCGAGCTGCATCTTAGCCTAGGTTACATGTTGTGTTAAGTTTCATTATTTCACTCAGAAGAATCCACGCCCGGAGATCAAATCAGGCGGTGAGGTGCTTAACCGTTTTGTCTTTTTTGCTGTTTAATTCTGCCACGTCTTTCCAGCAGAATTACGCCTGCATAGGCTAACACGGACGGACAGGTTTCTAACGAGGTGTCAGAAATGCCATCAGTTGGAGGGGGGTGTTGCATGTTTTTTTTTGCGTGTATGTCTGTGAAACCGGATCGAATAGCCTTTATTTTCCTCGGGGGTGATTAACGAATAGCCTATTGCCTGCAGGATTTCATTGTAGCCAAACGACATCACGCTAAACCAGAATAGTATGTGTTAGCAGCGGCGGCGGTTTGTTGACTAGCAGCATTGTGCGTGTGTCCAATATTGTCCCTTCCGTTCATAACAGAGATGTCCCACTTCACAGCCTGTAGTGTCAGACATAGCAAGCATGCCAGTATAAGATAGCGGGATGGGATTCCCCACTCAATTCTGCGTTTCACATGATAGCGAAATAATCATCACAGTCATTGGTTTGCTGTTATGTGTTCATCATGCGCGACTGCCATAATTACTATCAACATTTAATGTTTATTTAGCACCATAATTCATGGCGATTTTATGGACATATATCGAGTCCTGTAATAGTGTACGTTTGTAATGATTATGCATGGACACACAAGTACTGGGAATGTGCGCGCACGTCCGTTTGTGTGTGTGTGTGTGTGTGTGTGTGTGTGAGAGAGAGAGAGAGAGAGAGATACCACTAACGAATATTTAAAATGTAATTTCTATTCGAAGCCAGTCGCGGTTTTATGATTTCGCACGACGCACTCTGCACTGCCCGGCACTTTCTTGGCGACGGGTCAGTCGTACTGTACAACCGGCGCAGTGATGTTGCGGTCTTGCTTCCGCACGGGCCTGCGCAGACCACCCTCGCCGCCGAGAATGTGATTTTCAAGGAGAGAAGGCGGCAGGAATACTTGTTGGGTTGGACTGAACAGATGAAAGAGGCTTAATTCTATTGGGATTAATTTTGGCAGTGATTATCCGTGGGGACAAAACAGTGGAACTCAGTTCCACCTTCAATGGGCAGGCATAGCTGGGAAAATTTTTTTTTTTTGGGCATTAGGGATCTTATCATTGTATCTTTGTCTAGTAGATTTTTTATTTCTATTTTTAGGAGGCTTGCTTTCCTTGTGTTCATAGGATTTGTGACCTTATATTTTATATAGTCTCATTTAAAAAGGTTGCAAACCTCACCTTATACAGTACTTTTATGCCGTTGCGAGATTGTACGTTCAGACAGTTTCACCACCAAAACTCTATAGTACAACCCTTGGCATGAAATTATGCATGCACTGCATCAAATCACATTGGGTAGCATTATATCGATTCTTTTTTTTTCTTTTTTCTAATTTTCCATCTTTTTATTGTGTAAATGCCAAGTCAATTAAGGCAACTGGGGTTGGCTGCCTCATGCCACTTTGCTAAGGGAGAGATCGCTGTGGAGCTCATATATAGTCTGAATGTGCATTGGTGCACTACCCCAGGGCTTGCGAGGTACCAGCGTTTCCCTGGGAGCCCAGAGAAAATTTGGCTGCCGTACATCATAGACCCAGAAACTGATTCTTTCTACCCATGATTGCACTTCGTGAACTCAACCCTTTAGGGTGTCAGATCACAAATATGTGATCAGGATGTTCTTAACAGAACGTTCCAATGCTGATGTAACAATCACTGCTGGTAATTTGAAGCAACAGAGTTCTAGAACACTGACTTAGGATTTTGAAAAAAACTTTGTAAAAAAACCTACTCTTCAAAGGGTTCAGTGTATTCCTAATATAAACATGGGCAGTACAGTTGGCAGTTTAGAAATAGTTTGTGTGTGCGTGTGTGTATGCCTGTTTGTAAGCATGTCTGCATGTGTGCTTGCTTATGTGTGTGTGTGTGTGTGTGTGTGTGTGTGTATGTACACGTGTGTTTGTGTTTCTGCATGCGCCAGCATATCTGCATATGTGTATGCATGCCTGTGTGTGTATGTGTGTGTGTGTGCGCGCACGCCTGTAGCGCACGTGTGCAGTCCATTATACGGTACTTTGCTTGGCGTGGTAACGGGAGAAATCTCCTGTAAGTCTCACGGTTGAGGCTTGAAGATCGCTAATCCTGAGGACGTGACACACACACGGTGTTCAGGTCAGCCCAGTTCCCAGAGTGAAGCCTCGTGGAGGCAAAGCAAGACCCCGCACTGGAAGAACAGCGGGTGTTGCGAGTTTGATTTCGTCGCTGCATGTACAGAAATTTCAGAACCACCAGCATTCATTTTGTGTTCCCTGAGTGGAGCAAAACTGTAACTCCACACTGTGTCATCACAGAGGGGTTGCATTTGAATGATAAAATGGTGCCATAAAACTCATTGCAAAGCTACAAAAGCCTGAAAGAGCTTTAAGTTGGTGAAAAAAAATGGCCAAGGATGTACTAAAGTTACCCACAGCTTGCACATTGTATAAGTTTGTTAAATATATTTTTATTTTGTAAGAGTTACTATATAACCTTGAGGATAGGAATATGAGAAATTTGTGAGAAAATATGAAGGTCATGTCAGGCTTGTCATGCCATGCTTGCAACCAGAATAGCTGCTTACTGTATGTCCAGAGAAACATGAGCCTGTGATCTGCATGCTTTCCTCCTCTCCGCGTTCAGTGTTACCTGGTACCTCAAAACAAGCAGGGGGGAGGGGAGGTTAGTAGACTTGACTGAGGACTCGTCTTGAACCAGCGCATTTCGGAGTTTGCTGTCCCGGAGTACGGAGTAGAAGTGATAAAGGGAGGGAGAGGGAGAAGGGCGGAATGTTTTTGTGCACAGATTCTGCGGCAGCACATTCCAACGATGCCCTTGAAAGGGGATCGGGAATGCTGGGAATGGGGATTGCTGGGAGAGAGTCGGGAATGCTGGGAATGGGGATTGCTGGGAGAGAGGGATAAATCTTTAACAGCCATCCAAGCAGCCAGGCCATCGGATCTCCTCCTATTGATCTGCGTGTAAACCCGGTGACCCCTTGCAGCCATTGCTATGCATGCGCCCCTTCCTGGGAGAGGGAGAGGGAAAGGGGGCGGGGAGCGTTGGGAAGGGGGGGTTGACACTGGGGTTGTCACCCTTGCTTAAGCTTAATCACATGAATTTGCAAACTGTAGTTGGATAAAACCGGTAAGCAGAAATGTACATCTCTAATTGAAGCTTAAGAGATGGATAAAATGCCCTCCGGGGTAAATGCGTAGTATATATAAATGTACACACACTGTGCACAGCAGCAGACTGCACTAAGTGGTTGGAAGGGGAGAAAAATGAAGGTGTATTTCTGAACGTGTGCTGCTATTTGTGACCGAGCTGACTGCAGGCCCTCTGTGTAGTGAAGGGAAAAGCTGATGTTTGTGTCTGACAGAGACCCCGAAAGGGCGTCTCCAGCATTCGATTCTAAGCCACTTTCAAACATTAAACCTAAATGAACAGTTCTGGTCTTTAAATTACATTACATTACATTACAGTATATTAAACACTGCCGTGCAGCAGATGCTCTAACCCAGAGTTCCAGGCTCAGGGTTCGAAAGTGCAGTAATTCCCTAGACAGGGAAAAGTACAGTCCCCCAAGAGATAAAGAGAGTAGATATGCTGTAAGAAGTGGCTGCTCGATATGTCCCAACTCCCTTGTCAAACAGGGAACCAGCTTACACAAACAGAAGCAGAACAGCCCCCGTGAGCAGTGAACTGAAACAAACAAAGAGGAAGGAGCCACGGCTCTGCAAACAGAACAGGAAGTTGCGTCGAGTCAGATTCTGCAGGGAGGAGGTAAAAAGTGTGTTAAAGCTTTTGGGGTGGACCTAGCTGAGATGCAGTCTGAAGAGAAGAAGAGGCCTTGAGTTAAATGGTAAATGGACTGCATTTATATAGCGCTTTTATCCAAAGCACTTTACAATTGATGCCTCTCATTCACCCATTCACACACACACTCACACTCACACACCAACGGTGAAAGGCTGCCATGCAAGGTACCAATCAGCTCGTTGGGAGCAATTAGGGGTTAAGTGTCTTGCTCAGGGACACTTCGACACGCCCAGGGCGGGGGATCGAACCGGCAACCCTCCGACTGCCAGACAAACCGCTCTTACCTCCTGAGCTATGGCGCTCACTTCCTGGCTGCAGTTCTGCACCGGGCCACGGTGCGTTTGATAACATGTCCTTTCTTTGGGCCTGAAGGCAGAAGATGGATGAGAACTGATCCAGGCCACTCTCCGGAAGGAGGAGGTAATCGAGCCGCCTCATTATCGATCCGGAGGAGGCTGCTCCCTGCGCTCTCTCCCTAAAAGCCAGCGTGTGGCAGGCACCCAAACGCCGAGCTCACCCGCCGGGTTTTTGCATTGTTAAAAACGGGACGGAGGGGAACGGAAAAGAACAGATAGACGCGAACGGTAATGCGCGTGCGGAAAGCAGCGGGAGGAGAGATGGTTGTGGAGGAGCCGGTGCGGGGGGGGGGGGGGGGGGGGGGGGGGGGGGGGGGGGGGGGGGGGTGTTGACGCAGGTAGGAAGGGGTCCTTTTGGACCTGAATGGAGAGGTCACCTCAGGTGAGCTGGAGATGCGGGCGAATGAGGGTAAATTAAGAGAGTGCATTCGCAGAGTAGGTTTGGAGTGTGTCTTGTATCACTGCATTAGAAGAGAAAAAATGGTGAACACAGAAGATAAAACTTTACTGTTCCAGGACGGGTTTTTTCGTTCTTTTTTTTTGGTTTGTTCCTGTTTGCCTGTTTGTCATAGATGTGTTCCTCTTGAACACGCGAGCGGCCTCAGCAAAGCCGTCTTCTGTTGCCCCTGACACTCTGTAACGTGCAGAAACCGAAGTGACATCTGTCCCCCGCGCTGGTTTTCACCGGCCTGTTCCGTGAACAGTATCCCAGCGTTCATAGGGGCCGACCGCGGCGCTATCTCTCGTCTGTCATCGGCGGTGTAAATATGATCCCAGAATGCCTGAATGAGTGAGTGCCTTTGGTCCCCCAGGCTACTTCAGGTGGGGTTGAATAGAGACGGTCTCATGTACAGTGCAGGCCATCCGTCTTCATTAGGTGTAAGCTTTGACTGCTATAGTATCGGTCCTGTTCCTCAGTGCAAAAGCAAGACGTGATACTATAGCTGCATATATAAGTATGTACTGTATATAGGAAAAAGAAAATGTATACAAGGAAGTAGGTCACTAAACCATGGTCAGTAAATTCAAGTGATTGTTCTGTAGCGTGTGAGTGTGAATGTAAGTGGGAGTGTGAGTGTGAATGCATGTGTATGTGTGCGTGTGTTGTGTGTGTGTGTGTGTGTGTGTGTATGTGTATGTGTATGTGTGCATGTGTGTGTGCACTTGTATGTGCGAGTGTGTTTGTGTATGTGTGCGTGTGTTTGTATGTGTGTGTGTCTGTCTGTCTGTGTGTGAAATACAGTTTCATGTTGTTCCCCCATAATATCACATGATCATTTCTCCCTTTACTCATGTGCAGTGCAGAGATGTCCTAGCGCTGTAGCCTCAGCCGCGCTTTTATTCTGCCTACTGTGTGCCTCGCCGTGAACCCTCACCTGGGCTTCTCAACGATCAGCCAATCGGGTCTCGTTTGCCCGGTCTGTGTGAACAATCCAGTGCGTGATGGCTGGCAGCTGCCCAGCGCTGGGACGTCAATAGAGGCGGAGTCTAATCGAGCACAGTGTGTGGAGTTGGAAATCGATATCAGACTCCGCTGGGGGTGGGGCGGGGCAGGGGGGGGGGGGGGGAGAATGATACGAGCTGCACGATTTCAGCGACTACAACAGCAAACAGTCCTTCGCCTGGTTGGGCTGGGGGGGGGGGGGGGGAGCCTTCTGTTTCCCCCTGACGTCCCTCTGAACCAAGGTCACCAACCTTCATGGTTTCTGTCCGTTTTGGATACTCTTGTCTTGTGTGGAATAGAAACACAATATGCGATAGTGGAGATTACACGCATTAGTCACTGTCATGGCAACCACCTGATCTCTCACTGTCTCCAGAGACAGATGATTCAACTTCCTGTTTTGTGTTGGTCTTTTTGTGTTTTATGTTTCTTTCACAGCTTTTATTAATTTGTCAGTTTTAACAGCAGTAGGGGGGAGGTAGATGGTCAATTTTAAGATCCTGTTTCGTCAAAATGCAATGTTGCATTTTCTGTGTTCCTCCTAAATGTGTAAATAAATCTATGACAGTTGACTTTTATATAGTGCAAACACTAATAGATATTAATAATTGATTAATTAATCAATTAACCCATCAATAAACAATCACAACAGGAGATTGTCTTCGCAGCCTGTAATTCCACCTGTCTGACCGTGCAAGTTTATTTCTGTCACTTTTATTTTTGTTTTCTCACAAACAAGTCCACGAAAATCCACAAATCACATTACAGCAGGCTAAATAACTGCCAAGAGAGAACGTTGGATGGAGAGGGACTCAAATGAAATGGAACCTGTCTCTCCTTTATTTTTCAGGTTGGTGCCCTCTGTTTTTCGGGACAGGTGCTGGATTGACAGAAGGCCACTCCCCCCTCCCCCCCTCCCTCAGCCCAGATTGGCCCAGGGCAGCTGGTGTGGGGTCGTAGACTGCAGGACAGCAGGTGGGTGTTCGTTCCTGACTAATCACCTTTATCTGCACGCACCCACCCTGTGTCTTTAGCCCCCACCCCACCCCACCCCACCTCACCCCACCTCACCCCACCTCCACCCCTCCCCCTTCAAGCGTACAGACACCTGGATGGCCGCGTACAGGCGGCTGAGCCCGGGTAGCTGTGCCTGATTGGCTGGCCCGGTTTTTTTTTTTGTTGGGGGGTGGGGATATCCATGTTTTGGAGAAGTATGCTAATCCCGCTCAGCCTAGCTCTGTGCCGGCTGGTGCAGATTAAATCTGCTTTGTTTCCCATCGTTCTCCAAACGACCCTTTTGAGGCTTTAACCCTTCTACAGCCAAGTCTCAAACTTTCGCTCGAACAATCGGAAAACGCAACGCAATCGATTTTGAACTTGGTTCACTAAACTGCCGCTAAGCTCTGGTTCCTTTTTAAAGATTTGTTGCCCGTGTGCTGGCAGCGTTTTGTCGTTCTGTGAATAGAGCAGTATAATCTCGGCCAAAATAAAACGAGATTTATTTTTTTGTTCCTGGTAGGATTAAATGGGAAATAAATTGTTGCCTCGAAGGGCTATAGGAAGCTATGGAAGATGTCCGTTGCCGATAAAAACATCGGTGAATGATGCTAAACGTTTCTGTGGCCAAGGCGTAGCTTTCAGCCGGCTGTTAGATAGAAAATATTTCTGGGACCGGAAGCTTTTCTGGGTTTGTGGAGGCGACTGTGCCAACCATTCTATTTTTCATACTGATTTTCATACCGATGGTTGGTTTACATGCCGGTTCACCTGTTGCATTACCTGTTCATGTGAGATTTTAACTCAAACTCAACAGATTGTAAACTGAATTCTATTAAATTTAGTGACTAAGGTAACTGCAGAACAGCTGCATCTGTTGCAAGGTTTATTTCAGGGCTCAGCTTTGACGAAAGCGTAAACCTGCACCAGTGAAAGGCGTTCACTGTGTTGGAAAATTATATATCCCTTTTTATACGTGCCTAGCTCTAAAACACAAGCATCTCATTGAGCTTTGCTGATGACAGTGCGGCTCTAATTGGCTGATTACAGTTACAGTTATGTCCCTCTGACAGCGAATCCAAAACAGTATTTTCAGTTGGAACGGATTGCTATCGCAAATACAATTTCACACAACAGAATAACTTCAAAAATAATACTTGTATTACGACCGTTCTTGTGTATGAACGCGAGGTTAAATTCCTATAAGCCCAATTGGCCGTTTAAATTGGACGCTGGCGTGTAATAATGATAGTTTTCAACGGGCTGAGGGGACAGGACGTGAACAGCCTGAAACTGCCCAGTACACACCTGCCTTCATCGCTGGCCTGTGTCGTTTCCGTTGGCAACCTTCGGCAGCCAGGCCACAGCTGAGACTGCTATATTTGGGAGGGCGCGTGTCTCCAGGACCCTGTCGTGCCTGAGCATGCAGGAAGCAGCTGTTCTCCTCGGGTTCTTCATCAGTCATCGAAACCTGCTGCTCCTTTGCTTTTATGCCTTATCTGTGTTTCTCTCCCTCTTCCCTCTCTTTTTCTCCCATCTTTTTTTATTTCCAATCTTCTGTCTTTTTCTTTTTCTCTTCACCTCTTGCTGTCTTTCTCCTGTCTCTCTCTGTCCTCTCAATCTTTCTCTCACTCCCACTTCCCTTCTCCCATCTCTCTTTCTCTCCCTCTTCTCTTTTTCTTTCTCTCCCCACCTCTCACTCTCTTTACCCTCTGTCTGTCTGTCCTCTCTCTTTCTGTCTCTCTCTCCCCCTTCGCTCCGTTTCCCCCACTTTCCATTCATACCCCCCCCCCCCCCCATTTTTTTCCTCATCATGTGACAAATTAACCCCTCTCTCCTCCTCCTCCTCCTCCTCCCCCGGGGCAGCATCGCTCTGAGGACCAGGAGGCGGTCACCATGGCGACGGCGGCGGCAGCCCCCGAGCCGCTGACGGTGCTGTCGCGCTGGTACCTGTACGCCATCCACGGCTACTTCTGCGAGGTGATGTTCACGGCCGCCTGGGAGTTCGCCGCGCACCGCAACTGGAAGTTCCCCGGCGTGACCAGCGTGTGGGCGCTCTTCATCTACGGCACGTGCATCCTCATCGTGGAGCACATGTACCTGCGGCTGCGGCGGCGCTGCCCCACCCTGCTGCGCTGCCTCATCTACACGCTGTGGACGTACCTGTGGGAGTTCGGCACGGGCCTGCTGCTCCGCCAGTTCAACGCCTGCCCCTGGGACTACTCCCAGTTCCAGTACAACTTCATGGGGCTGATCACGGCCGAGTACGCCCTGCCCTGGTTCTGCGCCTCCTTCATCGTGGAGCGGCTGGTCATCCGCAACACGCTGCGCCTGCGCTTCGACGAGAGGGCCGACCCGGGGGCCGGCGGCGGCGGCGGCGGCGGGGGGGCGGGGGGCCTGGGCACCTCCAACGGGTACGTCAAGGTGGACTGAGGGGAAAGGCGCCCGGCTCGAAACAGCCACTCCCACCGCCCCTCGACCCCAATCCCGCCGTTACCTCCACCCCAACGCCAACCCCCCAAACGCAGATCAAACCTCTCTCCTGAGCTGGAGAGGGAGACGACGAAAGCAGCTCTGGGGGGGGTCGAGGGACAGGGGGAGGGACAGTCAAGAAGAATGCCCCCCCCCCCCAAACCTCCCCAAATCCATGGGAGGAAACATCCTTCAGCAGTTCATTTCGCCTGTCCCACAGACACCGTCCCGCCTGAGAGCGTCCCGTCCCGGGCTGCCGAAGCAGGTTGCCCCGGATGGGGGCGGGGGGGAGGGGCGGCCCTGCTTTCGGTGAAATGGCTGTCCAAAGTGCAGGGCTGCCCCTCATAGGACCACATCATACCTCTGCTCCTGTCAATCAACCGTAATGGAACGAAACCAGTATTCCTGTTTTGCTATTAACCCAATAGAAATTCACCTTGACAATTTAGATAGGGACACATCTGACACTGGACAAATTAACGTGTACCAATTAAAAGCAATCCTTTTTAGAAACATAAGAAATGTATGCTTAGTAGACTTATATAGTAAAAAAATGAAGAACAGCTCCTATTAAATCTTTTTAATTTATGAAAATGTATGTATTATTTATGAATATTTATCAATATGTAGTCCTGGTTTTGAGTTGTTAATATATATGTTAGATGTTTACCCAGGTCCGTCCAAAAGCAATGCATTATACTTGAATTCAGTGTCATGAAGAACCTTTTTTATACCTAAGGAAACTCTTGATGCTTGAAAATTGCATGACACGAAGAAAGGTGTATCCAAAAAGAAAACCGAATCTTTTATACTCTTATAAATATATATTCAAGAACACTGTTGGGTTTTTACTGGCCACTTGTAGATATGACAACTGAAGAACATTATTGGCCCTTCCACCTCGCCCCCTTCCCCCTCCCCCAAGAGTAAAAAATGTAACTAAAAGTAGTGTAATTAATTAACCTGTGCTGCATCACTGCAATCCTGTGTCATTACGATAGAGAGCGTTTGCCGAGTGTCTCCGTTTATAGACGCAGTGTGAATGGGGAGTGCAGTAGGGTAGTAGTTTTTGCGGAAGAGTGATCGGGTTTCCGAGAACTTGAGTAAAAAGAAGACGACGAAAGGTATTTGGTGCTACAGCGCATCTGGAGAACATGTACTGTAGTGTGAATGTCCGCCCAGGTTCCAGGTGTGCTGGCGTGCGTGTGCAGGTGCGCCGAGGTCAGGGCCCTCCTGAGCTCACCTGCGTGAAGGGCTTTTCCGACCCTGGGGAATCGGCTTAGCGCGCGCGCGTGGCTCGCTTGGAGTCACGTGTCCCCCGTAAAAGCCGGGATGGATCATATGGAGCGTAGAGGCCGGCACTGTGCAACCTAACCCCCCTCTGCTTAGCGACGCGACGGTCTGCATGGAGACGGATGGCCGAGAGTCAGACGCAACGCTCTCTATTTTGTGCTCTGTCGTTACGAACAGTTTTTTTTTGTTTTGTATTTTCGTTTTGCCCCGTCGCTTTGGGCTGGTTTACGGCTCTTATTACGATGGCGCATTTCGGCGACTTCACGAGACACTGTACGCCAGCACTGAGCTTAGCGCCGCTGCACTGCGGAACACCCAGAGCTTGTTCTGCCGGTGTAAAATTAATGACCGACGGCGGTTAGTGTTCTCCTCCCGAGAAGCATCAAGGAGTTCGCGTCCGTTTATGCATTCGATTACAGCGCGGAAGGCTGGTGCTCTTTGTCACACCGTCTGTGGCTGTTCTGAGTGGGTCGGTCCTTTTGATCCTTCTCCTCGATTCCTCAGGAACATTGTACAGTATTCTGAACGCAGCCGCACCTATTTGTATTTCACCGTGTGCACCGGTTGCCAGATGGTTATGGAGAGGTTCGTTCTGTCAGTCGTTTCACCCCCCCCCCCCCGACATCCCAGAATACATTGCAAGTTCTCACAATGTCTTCGCCCATAGGCTGAAAGCCCAAAAAAGAACAACTTCAATCTCTTAAAACAATTTGCGTGTTAGCATGAAGCATTTACAGTATTTTTGTACCGATTTCTTTTTTTTTTTGGTGGGGGTTGGGGGAGTGGGGGGGGGGGGGGGATGTTACTTTAATTAATGCATCTTGTACAGGGCACCTGGCTGGAATGATAATTATGAGCTGGAATGATAATTATGAGGCGTCGATGTAATATTTGCCCTGTACGCGGTTGTTTGTTTCAAAGACCATGTGGAGATAATTAGTTAAGTGTGACATGAATTCTGATCAGCCGAATGCACACCGAGCCCTATGATGCGTACACGTGCACAAGCATCTGTCTGGATGAATCATGTATATTTTGGTATGTCACAGTAGTAACTAGGACAGTAATTGAACCGAGGCAATTGCATTTGATCTGTGAGGATTAATCTTTAATTGTGGGATACCACATTCAAGAGGTAACATGGATTAATTCTGTAATACAGTAATCTGTATTTTTGTACAAACTGGGCAAAAAAATATATATTTTACCCCATTATACAAGCAAAATGCAGTATGCATGTAAAATATACAGTTTTATTTGTTGTCATTCCTGTAATTAGTTTTACATTTTTTAAATTTATTAATTTGACCAACTCCTGTCAATGTTGCATTTTTCTTTGAGATGTGCAATTTCCGATCCTGTGGGGAACATATTTAAATACTGTGTTGTGAATGTGATTTTTTTCCCCCTTTGGGAATAAATGAGTTCAGTTGATCCTCCTTGTTTGCAACTTTGCTTCACAAACAAAATATGTACACACATGCATAGCAACCATTTCTAATAATTGTGTGTGTGTGTGTGTGTGTGTGTAAAATCTGGTGAAAAACATTACCCTGGGAGCAAACATTTTATTAGCTTGATGTACTGTATTTAATACTGGAAGAAGGACTTTTTTTGGCACAAAGAACTCATTTTGTCAGCAAGATATCCAGGCTCATATTTCTACTCTTTCAACTGAGCTACAAAATCAAGTTGTCAGATGATTAAATGCCCATAGAAATCTACCTAGGTCAACACATTTTCTGATAAAAAGCCGATATATATCCTTTATTTAACTCTTTATAGATCTAAACTTCTTGCAACCTCTTCTGAATCGATAAGCTCCACATTCGTATGCGTAGATGATTTCACATGTGATAAGGAAGGATGCAAGAATATCAGATGCCAAATTACTAAAAGATCTTAATGTGCTTTTTTTTATAGCAGTGATGTAAAAAGTGGGCTTCTATCAGAACACATTCAGGACAGCTGTCTAGAGCAAGAGAATGTAAAAAATACTGTAAACCTGTCTATGTTTCTCTTATTATGCCAAGTGTTTTGGATGACAAAGACATGTCACAATGAAAATATTTTCTGTCCCTTGGAGCGTAGGTACCAGCATGGTGGAATATGTGGTTCTTGAGATTTAAGACATAGGACCAAAGACTCGCATCCCCTACAGGGACCAAAAATGAGCTGTCTGCTGGGTCTTGGGAGGTTAGGAGTGCAAATGGCCTTGCGACCAAGGCCATTTGCACTGTGTAATGGGAGGTGGTGCAGTTTAATGGTTGGGAAACTCAGCTCGTAACACAGGGGTTGCGAGTTCGCTTCCTGGGTGGGGTGCTGCTGTTGTATCTGCGGAATCTTCAATAATCCTCAATAAAACGGGCAGTGTAGTATACATGGCGACAGTGTAGTATAACGGGCGAGGAACTGATCTTGCAACCTAAGGGTCACAGGTTTGGCTCCTGGGTACGACACTGCCGTTGTACCCTTGAGCAAGGTACTTAACCTGCTCAAGTTGTATACGTCAATATGTCCAGTTGTATAAATGGATGCAATGTAAATGCTATGTGAAATATTGTGCAAGTAGCCTACTGTAAGGGATAAGAGGTTCATTAGTCATCCAGTGAGAGCAAAGAACTGATCATCCACCAAGTATTAAAAAATCAAGGGTGACCTTCATTACGGATTCTCTAGTATGTAAATCGGAGAGAGATTAATCTTGCAAAAGGAAATTTATTGATTGTAAAAGTTAAGTTTGCTCATTTGGCGTTGATTCTTCAGATGAATAATGAGGGTGCAATAAGGTTACACCATGGTGGCTTTTAACTTTTTACTGTTTAAAAAAAAAAAACAACAACATTTTTTTAAAGATGGCCATGTATCATATTTTTGTAGACTGCTCTGTTTGAGGGGAAAAAAAAAAACAGAGCTAAAGTCGAACCCAGGACCTCCCTGCTGTGAGTGCTGCCCACTGCACCACCATGTCCCCCTTAGCAATAATCAGACGAATCAAAGTCACATCAGTATGATAAGGCCAGTAAAAGGCATAGATGGGATGCTGTTTTGTGGGAGAAGGGGTTCTGGCTCCTGTGTAAGTGGCAGGCCATATACCACCCAGCTTGGTTCTGAGCTGAAAAAAGATCCGTAACTCCAGACTAGAGTTGCCTTTTGTTACAGTACATCTAATATGCGTATAATGAATGGAGCCTTTTAGGAGACAATTTCAATGATCTTGAGGAAATTGAATACCAAAGTATTGTGCTCATGCTTGCTTTTTATCCATTAACAGTATGAACCAAAATGGTAAATGCAACATAATGCAATCTATTCTGGTAATGTGACCTTTTCAGTAACGATGGGGCTGTAAACATGGATCAATAGAGCCTTCGAGAAGGAGAGCGAGAAGAATGTGTGAATATTTTTGAGCAAGGCTTTCAACTTGAACAGTATCTGAATGGATTTGATTTTAAATGTTACTCCTGAACTGGATAACTGAGGGAAAATATAATTAGGCAAAAATACACTATTAAATTAAAGCATTAAAACCTGTCTATTTAAGGGTTTTAATATTGTGTTGTTTAAAGATAGTGTCATATGCATTAACTGCTAAGACACACTTCAGAAATTTACACCCCGAAATACTTGCAGATTTTTCCAATTAATTTGTCGCACAGTTGTCAGGGTGGAACTGTATTCCACTGCCCTCTTGTGGTTAACTTAAGTTTTTCAAATGTGTGTTCTAGTGTAGTTCCCACAGTTAAATTGCGATTTTCTCATTATTTTCCTACTCTAGACTCCGTATTTGTTTACGGACACCAACAAGACTGGATAACGATCGGAGCTAACGTGCAATATGGAGCGTTTCCTTATAAAGACTAAGGTTGGGTTTTTAGGTTCTGGTGTTCATGTTCTGCTTCATGTGAGCGTTGTCATACCGTCGTTTTATCGACCAGTTGTCAGTAATTAAGAAGCCCCCGTGGTCGCATTTCATGAGCAGTTCATCATCGGTCATCCCCATCATGGCAGATCAATTTGTATCATTGCCGTCACCTAAAAAAAAAAAAAAAAGGAACAGTCTTTATGATGTCATTCATATTTAAGCCACTGGGAGGAGCTCTAGGCCGGGCTATGAAATTGCACATACTGCGATTCGCTAAGGACAAGAAATTACCTCTACTTTACCGCTTAATTTTCGAGTTTTTATAGTTTAAGTTTTCTAAAAATAAATTTGGAACTCACATTGCCCATGCAACTAAATGTGAAACTTTGGGTTACCGCTGATGTGCCGCATAAGGTAGGCCTAAATATTGTTTACATACTGATGTGTTTAAATTGTCTGAGTGGTGGTTGGGTGCGTTTGTCGACTTATCAGATTCGCCTCGAGTATATTTTCTGCACGGTCTGATATCTGTTTTCATCTATGAGTTCAGTATTCGTAACAGATGCCAACATTTAGAATTAAGTGTTCTCATACGGTAGCATTACCCGCAGGTAAGCGATAGTTTCCCCTACCTCTTTCATTCTCTTTCTGTGTGGGGAAAAGTACAGTCGGGAAGTAAAAAATGGTTTTTGAAATGAATATTTTTTTATTTGTACACGGTACATTGTATACTGTGGTACGTTTGTTTTGCCCACTTTGAACTGACCAGAAACCAAGGCTAACGAGTGCCTTGAAATAGTGTTTGAGGCTGTGGCCCCTCAATTCTGGACTGTCTGTCAGAGGCCCTGCACTGTAAAATGGAGGTGCCACACATTGTTTTGCAAAAAAGAATCTGTCTGTAAAGGTAATACGGTACTAGAGAGGGTTAAAATTGTCAAAAAAGGGGGGAAAAAGGAAAAAGAGATTGATGTCCATTGATGATGTATTCTGATAGTATTGTAGCCATGGCAACATGTGCCAGACCTTGGCACTCACACACACACATATCAAAGTCCCAAACCATACCATATGGTCTGAAAAATATGCAGAACTTTAACTTCATTTTAAAAACAGAGTTTAGGACCTATTAAAGTAACACTGTAAAATACAGGGATCCATGGGAGTGGGTATAATGTAGCCCAAATATAGAAATATAGGCTAAATTCTGACACTTGTCTTTCTGTAGCGAACAAAGTTGCATCTCATTCACACTCCCATTATCGTGCTGAAGTCTGCATCAGCTCTTCACAAAAACTCAGAGAAACCTTTT
>CM045883.1:8626305-8648805 GCA_025169545.1 Anguilla japonica | reverse complement strand
CTGGGTGTCACGGGCGGGGTGTGGGGTAACCGCTGCCCGGCGGCTATGACTGACGGCGTGTTACCCCCCCGGCGTCGAGGGAGCCCCTGCACGCACGTACACGCCTGGCGGGGGGGGGGGGGGGTTAGCAGGAATTAACCCCATCTGAAGAGTTTTGCTTTTTTGCTTTCAGTCACCAGCAGTGATTGTTACATCAGCGTTAGAATGTTCAGTTCGGAACATTCTAATCACACGTTTGTGACCTCACACCTCTAAGGGTTAAGAACTGAAAAATAAAAGCTCACCCAAACCCTGCAGGGCACCAGAAGGCGAGGGACAGGTGAGGGTGGTAGTGCTTGGGGCTGGGGGATGTGGGGGGGGGTGAGTTTATGGGGGTTGTCTCAGTGCTGAGTGAAAGGGTCAGTTTGGGGCGGACCCCCCCATCCGGCGAACCCCCCGGTGATGCAGGCCCGTGCGAGTCTGGGACAGCGGCGGTGACCCAGCCCTGTGGGCTTCGTTACCGCGGGCGCAGTCCGGTTGCTTAGCAGCGCAGCAGCGCCGCGCCGCAGCCCCTCATTCTGCATTAGCTAGGTGCAGTAAGGTGTGTGGAGAGAAATCAGCTGAGAGAATGCGCTGGAATTAGTGTGTGAACAGAGAAATAACTCGTGGTGCTGAGCAGCCCTGCTAAGCGGAGTTGAGTGTGTGTTGAGCATCGCTGAGCGGTGTTGAGTGGCCCTGCTGAGCGGTGTTGAGCGGCCCTGTTGAGCAGTGTTGAGCGGCCCTGCTGAGCGGTGTTGAGCGGCCCTGCTGAGTGGTGTTGAGCGGTGTTGAGTGGCCCTGCTGAGCGGTGTTGAGTAGTGTTGAGCGGTGTTGAGCGGCCCTGCTGAGCGGTGTTGAGCGGCCCTGCTGAGTGGTGTTGAGCGGTGTTGAGTGGCCCTGCTGAGCGGTGTTGAGTAGTGTTGAGCGGTGTTGAGCGGCCCTGCTGAGTGGTGTTGAGCGGTGTTGAGTGGTCCTGCTGAGCGGTGTTGAGTAGTGTTGAGCGGTGTTGAGCGGCCCTGCTGAGCGGTGTTGAGCGGTGTTGAGCGTTTTCAGTAGTGTTGAGCGGTGTTGAGCGGGCCCTGCTGAGCGGTGTTGAGTAGTGTTGAGTGGTGTTGAGCGGTGTTGAGTAGTGTTGAGCGGTGTTGAGCAGTAGTGTTCAGTAGTGTTGAGTGGTGTTGAGCGGTGTTGAGTAGTGTTGAGCGGTGTTGAGTAGTGTTGAGCGGTGTTGAGTAGTGTTGAGCGGTGTTCAGTAGTGTTGAGCGGTGTTGAGCAGCCCTGCTGAATGTGGGTCAGTCCAGTCCTCGGCGGCTCCTCTAACGGCCCGTCCCTCGGCGCTCTGACAGCCCAGGTATGAGCTCACCTGGGCCGGGGCGTGTCCCCGCCACGCTCCGCCGCACCTGTGAGGGGCCGGTCACGGGCCCGCGCCTCCCAACCTCGCCTCGCCCCGCGCCTCGCCCCCCTTTGTCTCCGCTTGGCGGTAAAGTGTAACGTGAATACGTGTTTTTTCCCCGCTCTGTGATTTGTGTGTGTGTGTGTGTGTGTGTGTGTGTGTCTTGAATAGACTCCAGCACAATGAAGCAACAGCGAGAGCCTCCCGCCAGGATCGAGCCAGTACCAACAAGACCCCGCTTCCACGTCTTTGGGGCTTTCTGCGTGTGAATGTAATGTGTGTGTGTGTGTGTGTGTGTTCAGTGTGTGTACAAGTGTGGACAAGTTCATGTGTGTCTGTGTGTGTGTGTCTGTATGTATGTATAAGTGGGAGTATGTGTGTGTTCATGTCAGCATTTTTGCACGTGTGTGTGTATGCGTGTTCATGCTTGTGTGTGTGTGTGTGTGTTTGTGTGTATGTGTATAAGTATATTTGCATGTATATGTACGTGTGTGTGCGCATGTATGCGTGCGTGTGTGTGTTCGTGCTTGTCTGTGTATGTGTGTGTGTGCAGGTGCTTGTGTATATGTGCGTGCGCTCATGTGTGTGCGTACGTGCGTGCGTGTGTGTGCTTGTATGTGTGTGTGTGTGTGCGTGGTGTGTGTGTGTGTGCGTGCGTGTGTGTGCTTGTATGTGTGTGTGTGTGCGTGTGTGCGTGTGTGCGTGCGTGTGCTTGTATGTATGTGTGTGTGTGTGTGTGTGTGTGCGTGCGTGTGCTTGTATATGTGTGTGTGTGCGTGCGTGTGTGTGCTTGTATGTGTGTGAGTGTGTGTGTGTGTGTATGTCTCCCGCATGTCTTTATTCGGTCTTGGGCTGCGTTCAGTGTTCAGTGTTAGTGGACGTGGTGTTACTGGTGTGTCAGTCAGTGCACGTTGAGTTTGTAGTTCGGGACCAGTGGAGCAGGGGACAGCTTCATGCTACATCGAGGGGGAAATGAATTGTCGTACTGACTGAAGCAGGAAGGCTACGTTTCTCTGCGCTCTCTCAGCCGTGCTCTTTCAAATGCGGGCCAGAAGGAAAAAAAGAAAAGAAAAATAAAGAACTGGGGATGGTGAAAGCACTTGACGAGGGGGAAAAAAAAGCAGTAAATCAGAAAGCTGTCACATTTCGGAGAAAAGCATCCAGAAAATTGCTCTAAGGGTTCTCAGGCAGAGGACGCAGCATTTCTGATGTCTCATCACGTGAACGTCGTCATCAAGCTATTGTGGCGTCAAATTTGTGGTGTTGAAAGTACGTGGTGTAGCCTAGTTCCTCTTATTAACCCTTTGAAGAGTACGTTTTTGGAGTGTTTTTTTTTTCGAAGTCATTCTATGTCAGTGTTCTAGAACTCAGCTGCGTTCAGTGACCAGTAGCCATTGTTACATCAGCACTAGGATGTTCAGTTAAGAACATTCTGATCACGTGTTTGTGATCGCACGCCTTTAAGGGTTAAACTGTAGAACTGTTAGCCTGCGCGGTGCACACCTGCCTGCCTGCCTGCCTGCCTGTCCGTCCGTCTGTCTGTTTGTTCATTCGTGTGGTTGAACCATAGCAACCCTCTGTCCTTGTGGCGCAGTGCTCTGCTCAAGGCCGCTGGCGTGACCTCGTCTGCGTTCTCCTGTCTCGGCTGACAGTGTGTTTTTTTTTTATTTTAAAATTTGCCTGGAAAACCTGTGCGGTTGCAGTCCATTCGCTGTCCCCTCTTGTTTTGTGTGCTCGCTACCTTCCCGAAACGTGTACCCCCCTGTCCCGCAGCACCTGTGCTCCCACTCGCTGCAGGTGCACCGGAAAGGGACCGTGGGGGGGGTCCCCACTTTTGACCTCTTCGCTTTTGTTTTTAACATAAGCAAGTCTCTCAGCACTGATAAGTCAGTGTTATACAAGAGAAGTTATGCTTCTGAATGTGTTGCCTGCCCGCTTCTGTCGTCCACTCCTATTCTTTGCCCCCTCCCACCCCCCACATGTTTTTCTCTGTGTTTGGACCCCCCCAGTTGTGAAATGAATCCAGTGAGCTTGCCTTGTGATTGCATACCGCACATTTCCTTTTGTTATATTCACATCTAAAGCAAACAAAAGCAGAAAGATAGCACAAAAATACAAACAAAAATGCATCCCATCACCCACAACCTCTACCCATCACCCCCCACCCACTACCTGAACAGAACACTCATAGCTCAGCCTCCTATGGAATCCTAGTGACTGCTTTTTTGACTGATTATTCTGCCTGCTAGCAGCACCATGTCAGCCATCAGCGCACGTTAGCCACATTGTTAGCCACCAGCGTCATGTTAGCCACCAAGTTAGCCATCAGCATCATGTTAGCCACCATGTTAGCCACCAGCGCCATGTTAGCCACCATGTTAGCCACCAGCGCCATGTTAGCCACCATGTTAGCCACCAGCGCCATGTTAGCCACCATGTTAGCCACCAGCGCCATGTTAGCCACCATGTTAGCCACCAGCGCCATGTTAGCCACCATGTTAGCCACCAGCGCCATGTTAGCCACCATGTTAGCCATCAGTGCCATGTTAGCCACCATGTTAGCACCCAGTGCCATGTTAGCCACCATGTTAGCACCCAGCACCATGTTAGCCACCATGTTAGCACCCAGCACCATGTTAGCCACCATGTTAACCACCAGCGCCATGTTAGCCACCATGTTAGCCACCAGCGCCATGTTAGCCACCAGCACCATGTTAGCCACCAGCGTCATGTTAGCCACCAGCGAACGCTCAGAATGAAGAGCTAACTGTCTGTCCTTGGATAGCCACGCAGGTGGGAAACGCAATTTGGAGTGTGTGTGCTTGTTTGACTTCGCTCGGGTTACGTGTAACCGGTTCTGTAGGGGCTCCTTTTGTTTTCCATATGCGAACACTTAACAGTTAAACAGCAGCAACTTTAAAATGTAAATCTTTTATTTATCTTTCTTTTTGTTGCTTACATGACACCGTTGATACAGTTGGGGGTGTGTGTGTGTGTGTGTGTGCACGTGTGTGTGTGTGTGTTTTAAAACCCTGGACAGGGCTCCACACCCCTGGAAGCATGCTGTGCTTGTATAACTGTTGTGGCTTATCTCAGTTCGTGATTTGCATACGCTGTTGATGCTACGCCACACTGCTTTGCATTTTTACTGCTGCTTTTCAGCTGTAATCTCCTGGTGATAGGAGCAATATGTCATATTTTGTAAATAGCTGCATCTGCAGCTTTTTTTGTCTGTCCACATTCGTACATTTCAGTACTTCTAATCGCAGAAAAATGCCGTCTTGTTTACCAAGAACTCTGGCTGAAATTCTGCTGACTAGTCAATGTTTTATTTCTTGTCAAAACCCGGTTTTGAGTAAATGAGTGTTCTGACTGCAGTGCATCCTGGGGAAACCGGAAAAAATAATGCTGGATTTAAAACGACAGTCTGTACAGGATATGAATGTGAAATGGCTCTTAATGCACATAATGATTTAGCAGGAGTTCCCAGCCCTGGTCCCGGAGAAGCACTTGGGAAGCGCTTACTGTAAAACGAAAATCACTGCGTAAATAAACACAGTTAGGTTTGTCGCTGACATTAAGGTGAAAACCCTGCGGGTCCCGTGGCTCTGCAGGATCGGGCTTGTTGACCCGTGACATTTCAGTGTATGTATTTTCGCGGCGAGGGTGGAAAGATTTCCTCAGTTTCGTGATGGTGAACGATAAAGAGGAAGCTGTGGTCTGAGGTATTATTTAGAAACGTCTTGCACTTTGCCAGTCGAGCTGGAGAGAGGTTCGAGGAGTGACAGAGGGGATTATGGGTAATTACGCGTGATGGAGTGAGCGCTCGCGGCCGTCCCCGCTCCGCCGAGGGGGCGGGGCTTGGCGTCTCTGCCAGAGATTAGCGCAGGTTAGCTATGGCTTCAGGCTGCCTGCACTTAAGGGGCGGGTGTGGGAAAGCCTTCAGGGCCAAGGTGTGTGTGTGTGTGTGTGTGTGTGTGTGTGTGTGTGTTTTTTTTTTTCTTTTCAATTAACAACCCCCCTCCTCCCCCCCCTTCGCCCAGTCTGCAGTGACAGGTACTACCTTCCACCCACCCGCGCCAACCCCTCCGGTCCACAATGACAGGCACTACCACCCACTACTACCACACCTTTCCCCTCCAGGTTAGGGACTCCGATAGCCGCTGAAAGAAAAGGGGCCCGGAAAATGTCGGGGGGGGGGCGGGGGGGGTTTGGTTGGTGCGGACAAGGAGCTCCGAAGGACAAGGAGAGCGGCCTTCCGGTACGATAGCCCCTGTGGGCGGGGCCGTCCGGCCGCACGCTCTGTCGCCGCGCGCTAAAGAAGCCTCCCGGTAGAGGCTCTGCACCGTGGGTGCGGATGGACACGCTGGAGCGGGACGTGCTGGAGCGGGACGTGCTGGAGCGGGACGTGCTGGAGCGGGACGTGCGTTCAGGGTCCGTCTGGCCTCCGGGCGGGACGGTCGGGGCGTGGCCCGAAAGGGGGCGGGGCCCGAGTGGAGGCGCGGTCCGCGACGCCCCGCAGGGATCTGGCGGTCTCTTGGCGGGTCATTCGCGGCTGTGGCGCTCTGTCCGTTTGTCCAGCTGAGAGGCGACCGCGTGTGTGATCTCTGTGACCGTGTGTGATCTCTGTGACCGTGTGTGATCTCTGTGACCGTGTGTGAGATCTGTGTGACCGTGTGTGTGATCTGTGTGACCGTGTGTGTGATCTGTGTGACCGTGTGTGTGATCTGTGTGACCGCGTGTGTGATCTGTGTGACCGCGTGTGTGATCTCTGTGACCGTGTGTGATCTCTGTGACCGTGTGTGAGATCTGTGTGACCGTGTGTGTGATCTGTGTGACCGTGTGTGTGATCTGTGTGACCGTGTGTGTGATCTGTGTGACCGTGTGTGTGATCTGTGTGACCGTGTGTGTGATCTGTGTGACCGTGTGTGTGATCTGTGTGACCGTGTGTGTGATCTGTGTGACCGTGTGTGTGATCTGTGTGACCGTGTGTGTGATCTGTGTGACCGTGTGTGTGATCTGTGTGACCGTGTGTGAGATCTGTGTGACCGTGTGTGAGATCTGTGTGACCGCGTGTGAGATCTGTGTGACCGCGTGTGTGATCTGTGTGACCGCGTGTGTGATCTGTGTGACCGCGTGTGAGATCTGTGTGACCGCGTGTGAGATCTGTGTGACCGCGTGTGAGATCTGTGTGACCGCGTGTGAGATCTGTGTGTCGCTGCACTCGGCCGATTCTCCTGGGAAAATCCATCGCTGTGGAACGGGGCGGGCGAGAGAGGACGTCCAGCTGGATTTTTTTTTTTAGGAGGGGGGCATTTGGAGGTGGGGGCCGCCCCCCCCCCCCCCCCCCCTCAGACCGCGGTTCGTCCGGGGGATCGCGCTTTGAAACTGAGTCCACCGGGGCTCCTGAGGGACCGGCCGGCTTGAATGGGCACAGATGTGGCGTGGGTCAGGGTGCGAGCGGGGCGGACAGGACGTCCCGGTGAGGGGGGGGGGGGGGGGGGGGTACAGGTGGCCGAGTGCCCGTCATGAGGAGACGCGGGACGTAGGTATCACGAGCTGTGTGATTTGCCGGCTTTGTGCGCGCCCGGTGCGCCTTTGTGGCGAGCGTCCCGCTGACGTTTGAGCAGAGACTCGATCTGGGCCCTATTGAAAGGAGCCGCATTGTCCCGCGGAGAACGCGGGCGCGCTCTGTTCCTGTTTGGGGGGCCTGATTTACGACACTGGCGTGCCTCACCCCCCCCCCCCCCCCCCCCCCAGACCCCACCCCACCCTCCCCGCAGGCAGAGATGATGTCAGCTGGGGGCTCAAAGGGTCACTGCCAAAGTGGGGGGGGGGGGGAGAAGAAACCTAAAAAACCCCCGTCTACAGAGCACGTCCCAGACTGTGAGCAGCGCCCGTTTCCCCACTCTCTGTGGGTGTGAAATATGCTAACGGCTGCTGGCAGCGGGGAATAATAAGTGGAGTTATTAAAATGAACGGCTGTGTATCTGCCCGGGTTTGGTCCTGGGGGGGTGGGGGCGGGGGCGGGCGGGAGTGGGAGTGGGAAGGGGGCAGGACTGACGGAACCTTCCCGCAGTCATGCCCCGCCTAGAACCCCCCCCCCCCCCCCAGCCTGGCGATCACAGTCCCCCCACCACCAGGGAGAGTTTTAAGTGTGATTTGGGCTTCATGCCCCTCGTGCTGTTTTATTTGGGGGTGGAGGGGTGCAGGCGGGGGTGCAGTACCCCCATGGGCGGGCTCTGTGCCAGCGTTGTGCCAGACACTGCTCTGGGGCACCGACTCGCCTTGCATTTTAACTAGCTCTGCTTGGCTTCTTAGAAAAGGTCCCTTTTAAAATCCCTTTTCAAGGAAGCCATAACTTTTCAGGCTGAACGCGGGGACTTTGCATCCCAGTGAACCTGACGTCAGTGTGTGGGGGGGGCGGGGGGGTCTGAGACCCAGGAGGGTCTGACCAGCGCTCTTTATGAGTCTCGGCACGCTGGCGGACCTGGAAGCCGGGTTTGGCTTTTTTTTCTGGTTGCACGCGAAGTCTCTCTTTTTTTCTCCCTTTATTTTTCTCTTTTTCTCTTTCACTCTTTCTCTCTTGCTCTATCTCTAGATAATGTCAACAGGCCTCAAAGTTTAAAAAAAAAAAAAAAAAAAAAAAAAAAAACAGCCTTCAGCGGTATCACAGATTTACACAGTGTGTCAGATGCTAAGGGTTTGTGGTTGGATCTCAAACTGAAAGAGACTCTTTCAGCCAGTGTATGACAGGCGAATAAGCATTCAAACAAGGAAGGGAGGAAGTTTAGGGTCTACAAGCCCTAGCAGTGGTTAAAATATATGGCGACATATAGAAACTACCACAAAAGCCTAGATTGTGTCTCTAAACCTGAAAATAAAGACGAAATGGAAAGCACCCCAACCACAGATCACTAAACGCTGATATTGGGGTAATTTCCCAGCATGCTTTCTTTATCAGGGAGTAAGGGGAGGAGTTACTTGTCTTCTGAGAAGGCAAGTTGTGCGTGTCATTGTGGACCTCAGAAAAAGAAGGCCATAACCCACAGTGTGAGGAGAACAATGGGGGGGGGGGGGGGGGGGGGTGGGGGCTGTAACTGGGCTCACTTCCTGGAGGGGAGGGCCACAAATATCTGCTTTTTTTGGTTTTTGTGTTGTATTTTTAAAATGAGCACCCAGTGTAGTTGGGACACAAGGTGTGGGGACTGTATCTGGCCCATTTCAGCTAAAACACATAAATGTCTTAAATTAATCAGTTATGTGCTGAAACGCTCCCAGAAATGAGCAGGACGTGTGGCCCTCCAGGACCGGTGTCTGTCCGCCTCAGCGGACCACTGAAACCACTGTGCCTTTACCCAGAATATTTAATCTGAGAGTGCCTGCCGTCGTCCCCCATTTTGCCTGCGCGTACACGCTCACTGGGGAGGCTGATATCGGAGGTTGATAAAGCGTTGGTGATGGGAGCGATTAATCAAGGAGGCCCAGGCAAACACAATCACACGGGGACTAACCGTTCCCTCTGTGCTGAGGAGTCCAGGCTGGGATGTTATGTAAGTGCGGAAGTGGGCCGTGAATGCCGAAAATATTGGGATTTCGGAAAGTCGGCCACGCTGTGAAAGGGAAAACCATGCACAGTCGTTGCACGCATGTTGCATGCATTCACTCAGACACACACACACACACACACACACACATGCGTGCACAGTGTATGTGCGTGTGGGTGTCTGTCAGTTCTCCCTGCGTGTGTGTGCGTGCGTGCATGCATGCGTGTCTGTGTGTGTGCGCGCGCGTGCATGTGTGTGAATGCGATATAGCTCAGGAGGTAAGACCGATTGTCTGGCAGTCGGAGGGTTGCCGGTTCAAACCCCGCCCTGGGCATGTCGAAGTGTCCTTGAGCAAGACACCTAACCCCTAACCTCTAACTGCTCTGGCGAATGAGAGGCATCAATTGTAAAGCGCTTTGGATAAAAGCGCTATATAAATGCAGTCCATTTACCATTACCATTTGAATGCGTATGTGCATGTGTGTGTGCGTGCATGCATGCATGCATGTGTGTGTGTGTGTGTGTCTGTGTGTGTGTGTGTGTGTGTGTGCGTGCATGTGTGCGGGTTTGCATACATGTGTGCGTGCGTGTGCATGTGTGTGAGTGCGTACGTGCGTGTGCGTGTCTGTCAGTTCTCCCTGCGTGTGTGTGCGTGCATGCATGCATGCATGCATGCATGTCTGTGTGTGTGTGTGTGTGTGTGTGTGTGTGTGTGTGTGTGCGTGCATGTGTGCACATGTTGCCACTTCTGCCGGTTTTACCCTGCAGCCACGACCTGAATCACACCTTCAACGGCCGCTGATTCAGAGCCTAATTCATTCAGAGAGACTGAGTGCTGTGGCACCTGAGGGAGAGGGGGGGGGGGGGCATGCAGCCAGGGGGTGTCAAGATGGAGGACAAGGTGAGCCGTTTGGAAACAGCGCACAGCGGAGCTTTTATCAGCTCACAGAGCGCCGAGCCGTTCAGAGGGTTTGCAGAGTAATCCCTGTTTGTGCAGGTGTGCATAAATGTAGATGTGCGATTACGAAACTCGTCAAACATGCTCTGTTTTCTCAACCATTAGGGGGGGACCGTTGCCAGGGCAATAATAAGCTCTCCCAAGATTCAGAAAATTACTAAAATTTCCTCTTTTGGTCACATGTAGAGTTAAGGTAACTTCTGGCCTGGGGGGGGGGGGGGGGGGGGGGGGGGGGAGTACAATGGCAGCAGAAAAATGTGCAATTTACTTTTCAAACTTTGGATGTGAAGAGTGATGCTTGGCGTGTTCGCTATGAACGTTTTCGCGGGCGTTCAAACACAAACCTCTCCTGTGATTTAGCCTTCTCCATTCTGGGCCTGTCACTGTCTGAAAACCATTCAAAAAAAGTGTCAGTAACGTGCAATTATGAGGTTAGAAATGACTGACTGGTATGAAAAAGTTGAGAGGTTTCTTGGAAGATTTTGACAGGCTGAAATGGGACAGAGGTAAAACTGCACCCAAGTCTCTCGCTGTCTCTCTCTCTCTCTCTCCTGCCAGTTGAGGAAGTAGCAGGTTACGTGTCGTGATTATGAAATTTGGGGCCCTTACTGAGGACAGAGGAGAGAGAGGTGAGCCCGCTCTTTATTGATGTGGCAACCCTAGGACGGGCCTAATGGGGGGGTGAGGATTCCGGGCCGTGGGCCTGGAGCTGTTAGGGTGCCATTTTGTGCAGTCATTTCAGAATTTTGTCAGTTTAAAAAGTTACGCTCTGTTTTATAACTGAACATCCCTCGCTCTCTCCCTCTCTTTCCCTTTCTCTTACCTTTCTTTTTTCTCCCTCATCTCTCTCTCTTGTCTCTCTCTCTCAAATGCACACACACCACACACACCACACACACACACACACACACACACGCACGGGCCCATTTGGATATGTGGCGCACCGCAGCTTTTTCGGTGGGGTCCGAGGGGTCTGGGGCCCCGGGGCCCGGCGGCGCACGCAGGAAGTGGCTGAGGGCCTCATCGCCGCCTGTTAAAAGATGGAAGGAACGGAAGGCTTGTTTGGGTTTCTCTTTAAAAAAAAAAAAAAAAAAAAAAAGAAACCAGGGTCAGATGCATATACATTAGCATGAAAGCCCCGCTCGAGTCCTCTCTGTTGACTTTGGACGCAGGGCTCGGTTTGGTTTGCGTAGCCTGACCACGGTCCAGGTTCAGTTATGTCTCCCCAGGGGAACTTCTGTTTCCTCCCAGCAGCTCTGATTTTAACAACAACAACAAAAAAATCATTTTACATCATGTGTGGGTTTTGAAAACATTGCCCCCCCCCCCCCCCTTGTCATTAGGAAAATAGTCCGAGTTTTTCACGGTACGGCTAAGGAGTAAAAATAGTCGCGGGGGTGTGCGTGGGCGCATGAGGGACTGGTGGCAGGTGACCGGGTCGGGCCGTTCTGTGAGAACCAGGCCTCCTGCACCGAGCAGCACTGGGCCAGGTTCTCCTTTGAGGTGTGAATGAGTCTCCATCTGAATGCAGTTAGACAAAAACAAAAAAAAACAAGATTCTGCACTCAATGACCTTGATTTGGGGATATTTAATTGCAGTTCGAACGACGAGCGGCTCATCGCAGAAAGACAAAAGCGAGGCAGGACTCGTCTGAAGAAAGTAGGCCAGCCCCGGTGCATCGTGGGTAAACGGTGGCACGAGGAGCTGCAGGTACCTGTCTGACGAGCTCCTGCCATTGTGCTGGTGCCAGCCAAGCAGAAAGAAAGAGCTCACACTCCCAACACACACCCATTAACTTCCGCCCCGCCCCCCCCCCACCCCACCCCACCCCCAGGGCTTTCCCTCTACCATGTTTACTCTCTATTGTGCGGTGGTTGCCTGTTCTAGATTCTGATTGGCCGAGAGCCAGTCACCAGGCGAGAGGGGAGCGGAGTTCACAGGTATTGTGATATAACAGAGAGGGGGGGGGGGGGGGGGGGGGGGGGGGGGGTTCGGGTTGAGCGCTCCCGACAAAGGGAACCTGAGTCGCCTCGAATTTCGCCATCGCCCCGTGTTTGTTTTCCTCCTCCTGTGATTGATTGTGTCTGCTCCCGGCCCCTCGGCCCCCCGGCCCCCCGGCCCCCCCGGCCCCCCGGCCTGCCCTGTCGTTAGGAGCGCGCTCCACTCTGCCCCGCGCTCGGTCTCGCTCCGCGGCGCTGTGACACGTCGCTGAGAGAGCCGCGCGGCGGCGGCGGCGAGAAAAAAAAAAAAACGCAGATGCTAGCAGTGGCAGCGGCGGCGGCGGCGGCTCAGGAGCGGCCGAGCAGGTTCTCCGCCCGAGGCCCTCGGTCTCTGTCTGTCTCTGTGTCTGTCTGTCTGTCTGTCTGTGTCTCTGTCTGTCTGTCTCTGTCTGTCTGTCTGTCTGTCTGTTCTGTCTGTCTGTCTGTCTCTGTTTCTGTCTGCCTGTCTGTCTGTCTACTGTATCTGTCTGTCTGTCTGTGTCTGTCTACTGTCTGTCTGTCTGTCTGTCTACTGTATCTGTCTGTCTGTCTGTGTGTCTGCCTGTCTGTCTGTCTGTGTCTCTGCCTGTCTGTCTGTCTGTCTGTCTGTCTTTCCATCTGTCTGCCTGTCTGTCTGTCTGTCTACTGTATCTGTCTGTCTGTCTGTCTGTCTGTCTGTCTTTCCGTCTGTCTGTCTGTCTGTCTGTCCGTCCGTCGGTTTCCCGCCTGTCTGTCTGTCTGTCTGTCTACTGTATCTGTCTGTCTGTCTGTCTGTCTGTCCGTCCGTCTGTCCGTCTGTCTGTCTGTCTTTCCGTCTGTCTGTCTGTCCGTCCATCTGTCTGTCTTTCTGTCTGTCTGTCTACTGTATCTGTCTGTCTGTCTGTCTTTCGTCTGTCTGTCGGTTTCCCTCCTCAGGGCTCTGTGGTCTGAGTGTGCTGGAACGGCGGTTGCTGCCCGTCAGCCTTCGCCGCCAGCCGCTGCCGTCGGCGCAGTTTGACCCGGCCGCTGTGGCGGGGGGGTTTCTGACGAGGTACGAGGCCCTGATTCGGCTGGGTCGATTTCTGGCCCGGGTTAAAAAGGCTGGGTTAAAAAAAACAGGTCCTTCGAGTGAGAAGCTAGCGGGATAGGGTGCAGCTGATTACAGTCAGCTGGCCAATTTCAGCCTCAAGACGGGACAGAAACCACCCTGAAAATGGCGTTCCCTCTGCTGAGTCAGCAGCCTGGACGGTGCGTCTGTCCGACGCGTGTCTTTCAGACGCCAGTCCCGCTCCGTCGACCCCCCGGTATTTGGCTGAAGGGCTGACTTGGGGGAGACTCCTGTTGCATTCTGGGAATCTGGCGTCTAAATGTGCGGGTTACATTCCAAACGTTCGCTTTTTAAGACCCCAATTGGCGTTTTACACCCTTTTTGTTTTTTTTCCATGAACCTCAAAAACCCAGAATTTTGAAAGGTCAAGGGGGGACGCAAGCACCCATTCCCAAAAAAAAAAGAAAAAAGAAAAAAAAAAGAAATGATTTGTGGATTCACACTTAAAGACATTTGACACGTCTGCAGCTTCCCTGTCGATGTGGCCTCTACAGTAGGCCTCTGTGTGTTTTTTTTTTGGTACGCAGCAGTCCTACATCACAGGGCGCTTCTGCTCCCCCCCACAATTAATTTACGGAGCCGCGCAGGAAGTGGTCTGCCCCACGCACGCTGCGCTGCCCGCAGGAGACAGAAAGCTACAGGAAGTGAAGTATGTGACCGGTGAGGTCAGCGCGGGATAGGGCCGAGGGCGTCCACTGGAGGCAGTTTCGCACACTGTGCTCCAGGAAAAGTAGAACGGGCGCTAGTGTCAGGACTGCACAACAGAGGCGCTACACAACGCAGAGTGTGCGCTACGCGTACGTTTGGAGTGCGCTCTCAGAAGAAAGGGTTCCAAAAAGGCTCCTCTGTGTCTCCAGAGAGGGAACCTATCCCGTTCAGTGGTTCTTTTTTGGGCAAAATGGCTCACTCTGGGAACATTTACACTCTTCATACCGCCATGGAGGGATCCGTGCAGAACTAAGAAGGCTTCCCTTATGAAGACAAGCCAAGGAACCCTTTGAGAACCCTTTTTTTCTCTGAGTGCAGGGAAATGGTAAAACGTTTGGTGTTAAATCGACTATTACAGAATGTGTATGGTCCCAGTTAGACTTTGTCAGAGTCGAATTACCACTGAACATTTTACTGTGTGGGAACCTGTACTGTCCGATGGAACAGCATTGTCCGGTGTGTTGTTTTTCGCGTTATGTGGGTCCTCTTCTCTGTGTGATGTTGGGTGTCAGGCCCTTCTTCCATGCTGGCTTTTTGTCTGAACTCTGAGGGTTTGCTGGTGCAGGGCGGCTGTTTCTGTGGTTAACCTCGTGTCCCTGCGTTTGACGAGCGGCCTGACAGATTGAGATGGGGGGGTGGGGGTTGGGGGGGGGGGCGGCGGCGGCAGTTTCGACAGCCCGCCTCTGGGTCGTCTGGGCGAGACGGCGGACGGCGGGGTCGCGGGGGGGTCACCGTACAGCAGCCGGGCGGCCAGGTTGGCGGTGGCGGGGCCCCACACGGTGCCCTTGACTCTGTGTCTCTCCGCGCGGGCACCCCTAAACCCCCCTGCCCCCCCCCCCCCCCCCCCCCCCCCCCCCCCCCCCCCCCCCCCGGCCGATCTGTGACACCGGCAGCGAGAGGCCCGCGTTTTTGGCGGGAACGCTGGAGGCGGGGAGCAGCTTGGGGCCTGCTGTCACGGCTCCGCCCGGCGGCCCGTTTGATGTTCGCCGCTCGTCGCGGGTGACAGTTGGTCAGGTTTGCGGTTGGTCTCCCCCCCCCCCCCCCCCCCCCCCCTTGAGAGAGGCGACATATTACATACCAGGACCACCCGTATCTGAGCTGCTGCTGCTGCTGCTGCTGCCGCTGCACCCCTCTTATCCGCCATTTCATCAAAGCTCACCTCTACCCCGCCCTCCCCGCGCCCATCTGGACCCCTCTGCGCCCCGGACATCGCCCGAAAATCACCGCTATCGATGTGTGTGGGCCACCCCCCACCCCCCCCCCCCCCCCCCCCACACACGTGCACACACACACACCCACACACATACACACAGGCTAACATTTTATCACATCTGCGCTGACTGATCCAGTATTTGTGGAGAGGAGGAACACTCCTCCAGTGTTTATTTTCATTACTTGTTTATGTTTAGTTTACCTCCTGTTCTTTATGGTTCAAAACGATCAGGAATATTTCCCAGCCTGTTATCGACAGAGTCTGTTATCGGCAGAACGGACTCTGAAGGGATCAGTCCTCGTCCGCTGAACAGCTGGTGGCTGGGACTGAGAGAGTCCTGTGTCCCCGTCATTTATCTGAGTGTAATTACACTGGGACCTGTGTATGCTATGCGGAGGTTGTGCAATGGTGCTGGGTTACTTTCTGTTATCTGTGTGTGTGTGTGTGTGTGTGTATAGTGTGTTTGTGTAATGTGTGTGGGCGTGTGTGTATGTGTGTGTGGGTGTGTGCAGTACGTGTGTGTGGGTGTGTTTAGTGTGCGAATCAGTGTGTAGCATTTGTGTGTGTGTGTGTGTGTGTGTGCACAGTGTGAGTTTCAGCGTGTAGCATTTGTGTGTGTGTGGATGTGTGTCTTGTGTGTATGTGTGTGTGGGTGTGTGCAGTACGTGTGTGTGGGTGTGTTTAGTCTGCGTATCAGTGTGTAGCATTTGTGTGTGTGTAGTGTGAGTTTCAGTGTGTAGCATTTGTGTGTGTGTAGTGTGAGTTTCAGTGTGTAGCATTTGTGTGTGTGTAGTGTGTGGTTACGTGTATGTGTGTATATATAGTGTGTATAGTGTGTGCGTGTGTGTATGTGTGTGGGTGTGTTTAGTGTGTGTATCAACGTGTAGCATTTGCGTGTGGGTGTGTGTATGCGTGTGTGTGTAGGGTGTGCAGTGTGTGTGTGCGTCCCTTCCTCAGGTCCAGGTGTAGTAAGCATGCATAGTAACACACAGGTATTGTGTGAGCCTGTGACTGGGACTGTGTGGCTCTTTTGGTTTCAGGCACACGTTGTCCTACACAGACACACACGTGCGCTCACACTGCACCACAACCCCGGGAGTCCGGCACAGCAAAAACAGGAGGTGTTTTTTAGGAAAGGTGTTCGGTTTGGAACCTGCAGACAGACGCGTTTGCTCTGGTTTATATAACGCTGTGACTCCACAGGCATGAGCTGTCCACAGCGCTGAATTGCAGGACCCTGAATGTGGGTCACTAGCAGACTCTTCTCTAATCTCTCGCCTTGAGAACTTTAAACCTCGTAAACGATTACTTCATGCAGTTCAAGGGCACTGGTGTCAGTTTTTTTTTCCCCTCCCCAGCAGTTTGTGATTATGATTTTTTTTTTTTTTAAATCAGACAGGGTTTATTAGTGTCTGGAGGCGGCAGGGGGTTGGGCAGATGTAGAGTAGGCTGGCAGCTTTAACTCGTGACTCCTGTGTTTGGATAGATAAGACACGGCGGCCATTTTGACCGGTCTAAGTTCACCGGGCCGGCGTGACGATGCTTTGGCGGTTTTATCTCTCTTGGCGGGAAGGGCAGACTGCGGCTTCCAGTGAGCTACTCTTTTACGACTGCGGTCTGAACAACGTAAACAACACGAGCGATGTGGGAAAAGTAACCTTCAACCAGGAGGGGGGTAGGGTGGGGTGGTGGGGGGGGGGGGGGGGGGGGTGTGGTGGGGAGGGGTGAAAAGAAAACCTCCTGAAAGATGCCCTAAACTGAAGATCATCCGACGACTTCAGTTTTGTGAACAAGATCAGCGTTATAGTGCTCAGTACCAGAGCAGATATGCACGTCCTCAATGGTGTCATTCAAACAGCCACGTAGTTCCAAAATAGCTCAAACACCATGCATACTTCTCTCATGCACCTCCCTATCTTTCTCTTGCTCTCTCTTTTTCTCTTCCTCTTGGTGTCTCTCTCTCGTCATTCAGACGTGTAGATAAACACGACACTGATGGGGGCATGGTAATATCAGACAGGTCGGTGTCGAAGCAGAGGGTGCTGGGTCGTACCTCAGGGCATGACTCACTCGCTGATACCAGGTTCAGCTCCGTGACTAACAGCTTTTGTTGGCTGCGTACTCTGTTTGTGTAAGTGACAATGGTGACCCGCCCCTCTGTCTTTTTTTTTTTTTCTTCTTCTTCTTCCTCCTCCTTTTTGTGCGTTTATTGTGGTTGTTTGCTCACGTCTGAAGGCAGCTCAGCCTCTGTCTGCCTGAAGGCCCCGCAGTGACTCAGTCTGGCGCTCGGCCCTGCAGAGATCACTCCCGCGTCTGGCTCGACATTATTCACACGCTGGTGCATGCTGGGTAGCCGTCGTCACGGCGGCCCTCCTCGGGCGCGTGAGGTGATAGCCGGACGCTGGTTTCAGCCGGCCTCGGGTGCGAGGTGTGCAGGAGCTGTTTAGACGGAAGGGACACGGCGGTGGGGAGATGAGGGGAGCGTGAGGGTTTGTTTGGGCCTCTTCTGCCAGAGTTCAAAACAGCCTGATTGTTCACGGGTGAAAGAATAATAAAGTTTTAATTTCAGTTTTTTTAAATTGAGAGCACTTTGTCCTGCGGGCTCAGAGCTTTTCCTCCTGGTGTGTACCTGTGCACTGGTGTAATTAAAACCACGTGAGATTCCGCCCTTCCACCCGCAGTCCCTGCCGCTGATTCTCCTTCGCCGTGCGACGCCTGAAAGGCGTTTTGCAACTCGTTCCGCTCGGCGGACTCCGGGCTCCAGACAAAGCCGTCTGCTTCCACAGGTAGCGGCGTGCTGAGACCTGGGAATCGGACCCCGCGGCGATGTTAATGTCACAGAGACGTTAGCGTTAACGTTAAGATCGCTCTCTCTCTCCACCTGCCCAGAAACCCCTCCCCCTCCCTCCCCCCCCCATTCCACCTCACACCCGCCAAACGTCCTGAGTCACCTGCTTACATAACAGCGAAGGCCGAGGCCCGGCCTTCCTCTCCGCGCTGCTGCCACAGATTCCAGCCCTGCGGGAGGCGGGGTCACGCAGTGTGGCCGAGACAAGGGGGCGGGGCCTAAAGTCAGCAACCCAGGAATGGAAATTCAAAGAACAGTTTTGAGACGGGGGGTTGGGTTTGGGGGTAGGGGGGCGGTGTGGGGATGAGTGAGTGAGTGAATGGGATTTCTGTGTCTGTGTGTACATGTGTGTGCGTGTGTGTGCGTGTGTGTGTGGGGGTGGGCGGAGGGGGGGGGGGCTTCTGGAAATCCAGCTGTGGAGCGGTGTGTGTCCCTGACGGTACGCTGTGTTCCTTCCTCTCTGTCTCTGTGAGAGAGCGCCGAGGTTCGCCACGCGGAGGGAGATTGGCCCTCGCCCCGAGCCTGCGCAGGGGGAACCGCCCCGCCCGTGTGCGCGGGGGCCACGGAGGGGGGCGAGAGGGGGTCGGGTACGGGTGCGTCCCCCGGCCCCTGTCCTGTCCCGCCTGGCTGCTGCGTGGAACAGGCCGCCGGGCGGAGGGTGGGGTGGGGGGGAGAACAGAGCGTTCTGTCCACGGTCGACATGCGAACCTCCGGTGAGGCGGCCCGGCCCGACGCTTACGTGGTCACATGACCGCTGTCAGAAAGATCTCAGTTCCTGCTTCGGTCTGTCAGGTGGAGCTCAAACCCGTGCGGTGTGTCAGGCTCGCACCCCCGCGCTCGTTCCACGGGCTCCGTGCCGTCGTGCGCGTCCGTTTCGATCGAGCCGCACACCGAGCCGCCCGCAGCGCAGGAGGCGGGCGTCTTTCAGCGAAGGGGGGGGTGGAGCGTCGCGGGGGTTCAGTCTCCAAGGGCAACACCTGTTCCAGACGTACGGCGCGCTGGCTGAGCTTGGTTGCTATGCCGACCGCGGCCTTGCGTAAGCGATGTGGTCACGGCGGTCCCGTGACGCGGCTCCAGACGCGCGGTGAGTCCGCCGGGCGTAAGACCAAGGTCCACGGTGAGTCCGCCCAGCTGCTCCAGGTGCTGACCCCCCCCCCCCGTGTCTGTGTGGAGGTCACATGACCTGCTGAGCCCTGTGAGGGGAGAGCTTTCGGCCGCACGGCCTCTCCGGCTGACTCCTCTCTGTCTGTTTTTCTCAGTCATTCGGTTCCGGGGTCCTTGCGGTTTCTTGGGCCCTCGGTCTTGGCTGGTTTGAGACTGGCCTCGAACTACGACCTGAGAAACCACCTCGAAATGCAAAGATTATAAGCAGCCTTGTTGCCTGTACAGCCCCAGAATAAGGAAAGCTGGCCGACTGAGAGCGTGTACGCGTGCGTGTGTGTGTCTGTGCGTGCCTGTGTGTGTGTGTGCGCGTGTGTGTGTGCGCGTGTGCGCGTGTGTGTCTCTCTCTCTCTCCTGGTCCTGTTATCCAGTGCAGTGGGCCACCAGGGGGCAGGAGAACAGTTCCCCAGGGGGCTGAGAGAGGAAGCTGGTCTCTCACTCTCTCTCACACACACACACACACACACTCTCTCTCGCACAGCTCACGCTAACGCACTCACACACACAGGCCTCACTCACCCCAACTTCACAGTTCTCATTCACATCATCCAAGCTGCACCTCCGTAAATATGTCTTAGGCCTCGCCTATGGTGCAGTGTATAAGCTATACCGTGCACTTCATATTCAGTCAGTACAACACGTACCCCCCAGCTTTAGTGAGGCCATTTAAAAGTGTACCCCTGAGTTTAGCAGAGCCTTTACCCACAGTGTAAGGGGTGTACACCTCACCTTCTGCACTGCCCCTTCGAGGGCAGCCCAGCTGAGGCCTTGTTCAAGATGCACCTCTGACTTATCTGAGGCCTGCTTTACCATGCCTAGCATGTACCCCTCATTCTCTCTCTCTCTTCTCTCTCTCTCTCTCTCTCTCTCTCCTCTCTCTCTCTCCCTCCCTCCACTCACTGCCTTTCACAGAGCCACTGCTGGTGGAAGGGAAACGGGTTTGAATCTGCAGCGGGCATGGGTAAATCCCTCTCCAGGGTTTGTGTGGGTGTGAGCAGTTCTGTGGGGTGGACTGTGGGTCTGTGCGGTGCCTGATCGGGGTCCACACCTCCGGACCTCCACCCCTGGGGGACTCAGAGGTATGGAGGTGTGATTGGGGGGGGGGGGGGGGGGGGCTACTGGAGTCTTTTTTTTGGATGCTTCTGGCCCTATGGTCCCCCTCCCTTACCCCCAACACCCTGCTCAACAAGTACTGCTGCAGTCAGTAGGAACCAGATCTCCACGGGATAAGATCACAGGAAATTGTGTCTTCAGCATGAATCAACTTGTTAAAGATTGTGTGTGTGTGTGTTTGCGTGTCTGTGTCTGCGTGTGTGTGTGTGTGCATAAAATGAGCTTGTGTAATGTTCCTTTCCGCTTTGAATTCCAAAAAGTACAGGCGTTTTATGAAGTGAAACAGCCTGCCCAGAAATGTCATTTTTCTGTCAGTGTTGCGGTATTTGAGTGTCTTTAAGGCTTGTGTGGTTTAAAATGTGTGTGTTTGCATGCTTTGTGTTTGTGCATGTGTGTGTGTGTGTGTGTGAATGTATGTTTGCATGTGTGTGTGTGTGAATGTGTGTATGTGCTTTATATGTTTGTGCGTGTGAATGCATGTTTTGTTTTTGTGAGTGTATGCCTATGTGTGTTTTGTATGTGTGAGCGTGCATGTGTGTGTGTGTGTGTGTGAGTGTGCATATGTGTGTTATGTATATGCGAGTGTGCACACGCGTGTGTGCCTATGTGTGTTTTGTATGTGTGAGCGTGCATGTGTGTGTGTGAGTGTGCATGTGTGTGTTATGTATATGCGAGCGTGCACGTGCGTGTGTGCATGTGTGTGTTATGTATATGCGAGCGTGCACGCGCGTGTGTGCATGTGTGTGTTATGTATATGCGAGCGTGCACGCGCGTGTGTGCATGTGTGTGTTATGTATATGTGATTGTGCACGCACGGGCCCGGGGGGGGGGGGGGCGGTGTGGAGCTCACCGCCCCCCCCCCCTCCTCCGGTTCCCCCGTTTGTTTTCAGATGTCTGCGTGGGTTTACACGAGCGGCCTGGCTCAGCTGCAGCCTCCATTAAGAAATCGCACCGCGCTTCTCCTGCCGCTCTGTGTACAGGGAGAGCCGGGGGGGGAACGCGCCTGTTTCTCCCCTCGCTGCCATCGCTCATTTCACTGTTGTTTTTTCGCTCGTATTTTGCACGTATTTTTATCCTTATTTTTTATGTTGCAGGGCTCTAGCCTCACATTTTTTTCAAAGAAAAGCTGAAAAATTTAGGAGCTCACTTAATGCATCCCAATTAGTAGATGTGCTCCTAAATTATTTTCCCAGGTAGCACACATCAGTATTTAGCAACAAATATTCCTAAAATGGGAGCAGCGTAGAGCCCTGTGTCTTTTTTTTCCCCACTGGGAAATGCTTTGAGCTGCTTGTTTCCTTGTATGAAAGACACTATACATTGTTATTATTATAATTATTAGTATTGTTATAATAATAATAATAATAATTATCATTATTATTAGTATTGTATATTGATGTCCAGGCTGTGCTGGGGCTCTGTGCTCAGTGAAGGGGTAATGGCTGCTCTGCTCTAGCCCTCACTGCCGGCCCTGACTGCTAATGCGCCCGATTTGCATGCGCGGACTTGAGCCTGAATGGGCTGAATGGCTTTTTCTCTTCTCGCCCCTTTTGAAAAGTCGGCCATGTCGGGTTGGCTGTGTCACAGCGTTCGGGGGGGGGGGGGGGGGGGCCTCGGCCCAGTGCCTTGGTTACGGTACCGGTCGGTTGCCGTGTGATCGGGGGGTCCATCGGCGGTGGTAGTCACGCCTCCTCGTTCTCTCGCCTACCCGCTACCGATCGCCGCGTGTACATACCTGTTGCTAGGGTGCTTTCACCAGCGAGCCTCTGGGACTCCTCCTCTCGGAACATAACGAGAATCCATTAGATCCCAGTCGCCAAGGGCAACGGGGCATCTGATGGAGGCTGGGCCTCGTGGACCTCTTGCCCCCCCCCCCAAACCCAAAACCCCCCAACCCCCCCACTCCTGACAGTCTTTGCCTTTGGCTGGTCGCTGGAATTCTTAGTGAGAGACTTTGGTTGCCAAGAGAGAGAAAAGCCAAGAGAGAAAGCTCAGGACATGTATTTGGGAGGGGGGGGGAAGGGGGTGGGGGAGGGAAAAGTCAGGAGTGGGCCTTCTCTCTTTTCTCTGTGTTGCTTCTTTTCTTCCCTTTTCTTCTCCGCCTCTTTTGAATGAAAAGATAAGGGTGTTTTGTCACTCCCATTTATTATTCTCGGTGATTGTATGAATATTGCCAGATCAGATAGTGCAGCCACGGCCTGTTTACTTATTAACTTTTGTGTGTCCTGGGCCCGCGTTTGTGTGTGTTTGGGTCCCGTGGGGCTCTGTGTGACCCAGAAACACACAGACTGGTGCTGAGGGACGACGGGGGGGGGGGGGGGGGGGGGGGGGGGGGGGGATCTGCAGCAGCTGTGGTCTTGGCCCAGTTGCACTTCCTTTCAGACCTTATTTCTTCATCATCACTTCTTCTCCTTCTCATTATTCTTCTCCTTCTTCGTCTTCTTCTTTTTTAGGTGAACTTAAAGTGACACGCTCTT
>CM045883.1:8596305-8621305 GCA_025169545.1 Anguilla japonica | reverse complement strand
GCAAATGTTTGATATACATGTTGTGCAGAACACTGAGGATGTAAAACTTGATTTTATAGACGATTAGAGAGAAACAGGGATAACCGCAGAAAAACAGAAGCTCTCTCATGCGCCTCAACACATACAATCGGAGTTTTTACAGAATAGATACTTGGCGCCATTCAGCAGGGGAAAGACTGCAGGCGCAAGCTGTTTTGTTTCCTTTTTTTCTTTTATTTAGCAAACTTTTCTTTACTGCAGTTTTTTAATCATTCAAAATGCCTCGTGTTTCTAGCAGGGAGGGAAATGCTGGAGAAAGCAACTAATTTACCCCTCCACGGTGTAAGATGACAAATATGTGATTAGAATGTTCTTAGCTGAACATTCTAATGCTGATGTCACAATCACTGCTGGCAGCTGAAGGCAGTGGAGTTCTAGAACACTGGCTTAGGGTTCTGGAGGAAAAAAAAACACTACATAGAACCGACTCTTCAAAGGGTTAAATGTGTACTGTCTTAACACATGAGCACTTGCGGGAGTGAACCACCGTTGTGCAGTTTGGTGGAAAACTTTCTGTCCGTCCTCAGAAATTCCCAGCCGATATTAGTGCAGTTCTTTGCTTATTTTTGTTGAACTGTCCCCTGCCCAAAGTCCACGGTGTGGGCCTTTTGCGTAGCTGAGTGCGAAGGTGAAAGGGTCTCGTCAGAATAACTGCCGGAGTCTTCCTCGTTCCTGGACGGACAGCGGCGAGCGCTTCTGCTTCCAGGTCATGTGACGCCTCCTGTATTTCCCCTTCCTCTTTCCACTCACTCTGTTTCCAGAGCGTCAGTCTGACAGCGGTCTGCAGTGACCTACTTTCATGAAAACTGAATAGGGAGCGCCATGCCAGGAGAACCCCCCCCCCGCCAGCAGTTTAACCCCAGAAGATGAGGACGGGGCGTGTGTGTGTGTGTGTGTGTGTGTGGGGGGGAGGGGGGGGTGATGCCAAATGCGTGAGAACTAACTAGGGGCCACAGGGCCAGGAGTGACACCGTTAACCTACAGGCAGGAACACAAACACTGCCCCCCCCCCCCCCCCGTTAGAGCAGGACCAGGCAGACTCCTCAGAGAATCCCTCCGCAGCCAGTCGCCCTCCTCCAGCGCCGCGTCGTTTTGGGGATTTATGGCTCGTGCTGAGGCCGACGCATTAAAAAAAGGTGGGAAAAAATCAGAAGCGTAAATTATGGGGCCTCAGTTTCGCACGAGGCCCTTTACGTGCTTTTTTAGAGGCGCGTTTCGGCTCCGGCCCGCGCCCGTGACCCGGCCCGCCACCAGCTCCGCCGTTCCCCGACCCGCATCACGGAAAACCTGCGTCGTTACGGCAACGGTGCCCTCGGATCACCCCCCGTTTCTCGCGATGGCGTCCGCGGGCCCGAGCCTCGGAAGGCCCGTCTCAGACACAGCGCCGGTCCAGAGGGCGTTCCAGGGCTGGCCGCGTGAAGGCCTGCGTCATGCGGACCCTTGGAAGCGCGCTCGATGGGCTTGGAAAAGGTGTTCTGAAAGCCTCCGCGATTTGAACCCGCAGCCCCTGGTTCCCTTCTCTCTGCGCCACTTCCTGGTTCGCAGGCTGGTTCCTGTTTTTCGATTGGTCGGCTAACGAGGAGCTCTTGCACTGAACCGGGCTGACGGGCCGGGCTGCCCCAGCGTCACTAAGAGTGCCTGTAATTGCCCTTTTCAGCCGAAACACAAAGCTGAAGCATATGCCAATCCACCCCCCCCCCCCCCCCTTCCCTCCCACGCACTGCAACACAGATATACAGCCAGTGACACCCCCCCCCCCCCCACCCCCCCAACACACCACCACTAACACAAGGACCCCACCCATCACAGGGAGAGCCCTCCAATCGCATGTCCCACTCCAACTCGTCTCTTAACAGAAGAAGACTCAAGAATGGGTTTCCCAGTCAGCACCCACTGGCCCTTTGGATACTACATTTACTGCCCCCCCCCCCCCCCCCCCCCAAGCCCCCCCCCCCAGGCGTCTTTACCGCCGTGCCCCCGGAGACCGCGCCGCGGAAGCGCTGGCGTCCCAGCGTCCCCCGGGGCGGCGTGCGGAGCGATGATGAACCCGGGCCACAATTGGCCGTTGTCCCGCGGAGGCCCCCTAATTCACTGCGTGTGACACTGGGAGCACCGGCTCGGGCGTCCGCTCATCTGCCCGATAAATACGCCCAGTGTGTGCGGCCGCCTGGGGTCCTCCAGCCACAGGAACTCCCCCCCGCGCTCTCACACATACTCTTACTAGAAGGACCTTTTTCATTTTTTTTTAAATGAATACTTTTTTTGTTTGTTTTTATTCACGCCAATATCGCTGTCTTCCAGCTTTTCCTCGTGCTTTGTGTTCTTTATTACCCTATTATTCAGGGGTTTATGATGGTTTCGGGGGGTGGGTGAGGTGAGGGTTGGGGGTGGGGGGTGACAGGGGTGGGGGGGGAGAGAGCGAGCTCCCTGGAGAGAGAGAGAAGGAGAGAGAGATGAAAGACAGCTCCTTGCAGTTTTCTGAGAGGAAGTCTGGTGGTTGAAAGCTGGACTGGGTGTCCTCCTCTTCTCTGGAGCTCACTCCTCTGTGCCTGGGATGATGACATTAGCAGAGAGAAGACACGGTCAAAACAGGCCTTTTTTCGTTTTCTTCTGTTAGGACGGGGGGGGGGGGGGCGTAAGAGAGAGAAGGCATTTTTTGAGATTAGAAAGGCGGGGGGGAGGGGGGGGTGGATGGGGGCGGGACCGCAGGAAGTTCTGGGATGTTCCTCACTGTACTGGCCTGATTCCAGACGTTCAGATCAGACTCTGAGCTTTTGATAAGTTTCTGAGTAAAAATTTCTGTGCGCTAACGAGAGGTATTCTGGGAAAAGTCGGAGGCGGATTAAAAGCGCGAGTTCTTATTTCGGTCTGACGTCCCTGGGGTCAGTTTGTCCGATTCTGGGAAGGGCTTTGCGGCGGGGCAGCGCGCGGGGGTAAGTCAGGGCGTGAGGGGGCGGGGTATTTGTGTTGGAGTGCTGATCGGGCGTGGGGGTGAGGGTCAGGCCGATAGCGGATAGCGTCCGCTTCTCAGAGGGCCCAAAACGAGGGCCTGTGCTCCGTCCCGGCGTGTTTAGTCTGCCGGGCCACCCCCCCCCCCCCACCCCCCCCACCCCCCCCCCCCAGCTCTGTCCTTTCTCCCCAATTTTTTTAAAGAGGCATGAGCTTGTCGCTCTAAATACCTCCCTCTCCCTCCACCCCCACTCCCCACTCCCCTGCTTCCTGCATATTTTTAAAAAAAACCTAAACCTTTTTTTAAAGTATTATTTTTTTTTGGCTGGACCGCAACAGCGGGGACAGCCCTACAAACGCGAATGTCTGTGACTGACTGAGTGATGAAGTTACACCATTGGTCGGCCGAGTTATGAAGTTACACCATTGGTCGGCCGAGTTATGAAGTTACACCACTGGTCGGCCGAGTGATGAAGTTACACCATTGGTCGGCCGAGTGATGAAGTTACACCATTGGTCGGCCGAGTTGTGAAGTTACACCATTGGTCGGCCGAGTTATGAAGTTACACCATTGGTCGGCCGAGTTATGAAGTTACACCATTGGTCGGCCGAGTTATGAAGTTACACCATTGGTCGGCCGAGTGATGAAGTTACACCATTGGTCGGCCGAGTGATGAAGTCACACCATTGGTCGGCCGGATCACGCGGGTTAGGCCCAGCCACATACTAGGTTCTGACCTGGTCTTGTTTTTTAAGGAAAGTGAGCTCCACTGCACGTCTCTGGAGCAGGCTGAGCTGCGCGGAAGCTTAAGGACGCTGAAGGTAGCGTAGCGCAGGAGCTCTGCGCCGCGCTGCAGCGACGCATCTGCTGGACGGGCGGGGCGGGGCCCGGGCTGATTTACGCGCTCCACTGCTGCGTAACAGGCAGCGCAGTCTTTATTTTCACGCCCTCCACTCCCCCCCTCCTCCCCCCTCCCCCCCTCCTGTGAAGTGGATTTATTTACATCCTTCTCCCCTGCGAAGCCCAGTGTTTCCCCCCCCCCCCCCCCCCCCAGCCCGTATTTACCCCTCTCCCCTGCGGAGCACTTCCTTTTTACTTACAACAGATGATGTAGCCGGCGAAAATATTCTGTGATCCCTCTGCACCTGTACTCCGGAGGGGTGTGTGTGTGCGCATGGGTGTGTGTGTGTGTGTGTGCGCGCGTGTGTGTGTGTATGTGTGTGCGTGCGTGTGTGCGTGTGCGCGTGTGCGTGTGCGCGCGCGTGTGTGTGTGTGTGTATGTGGGTGCATGTGCATATGTGTGTGTGTGTGTGTGTGTCTGGGTGTATTTGTCCATATGTGCGTGTGTTTGTGCGCGCGTGTGTTTAGTTTAGTTTATTAGGATCCCCATTAGCTGTTACCATCGCAACAGCTACTCTTCCTGGGGTCCACATAGAACAAAATACATACAAATATATAAAAAGGACAAAGTAAAAAACAACAACAAAACTGTGTGTGTGTGTGTGTGTGTGTGCGCGTGTGTGTGTGTGTGTGTGTGTGTGTGTGTGTGTGTGTGCATGTGTGTGTGAGGATGAAAGGGTTAGGAGATATATTGGGCCGATTTACTGAAACTTTAGAGCATGCAAAACCAATAACGTGCCCAATGATTGGTCACGGCATTTGTTCGCGCCAATCATTGGTCATGTTATTGGTTTTGTATGTGTGTGTGTAAAAGGTTTTGCACGTGCTAAAGGTCTTAGTAAATCAGGCCCCTCGTCTTCTCATTCTTGGCTAAAGTACACGTACAAAAACATACAATAAAAGAACACAAACTATGTGACTATACCGTACCATGTGACATTCAGGAATGCATAGGTAATCATGCCAATAATTAGAATGTGTTTAAAACAAAACAAAAAAAAATCACTGTAAATCTCGTCTCTCGTCGCCCTCCCTCCTCCTCTCTCTCTCTATCTGTCTCTGTCTCTTCTCTCTCTGTCTCTCTCTCTCTCTCTCTCTGTCTCTCTCTCTCTCTCTCTGTCTCTCTCTCTCTCTCCTTCCTCTTAAATGGCTTCTCTGTCTCCATGTTATTGCCCCGTAACCAAAGCAGGGGCGAGCACGCAGGTCTGTTTCGGTAAGCAGAGAAGCCCTGCTGAAAACCCCCGCGTGAAAGTCCCAGAGAGAGAGCGCGTGGTGCACGACTGAGTGTCCGTTGAACTTTGCGGAGATATTCTGACCGGAGATAAATGTGGTTTGGTAAACGAAAAAAAAAATCAATGAGAAAATGAATCGATTGTCCTCACGAGGGGTGCGTGCTTTCGGACGGACAAACAGGACGGGCGCTTTTTCGGAAGGGCGGATCTGTTTTAGGAAACGGAGCGTCGCACCGGCGTGTTCCGGGGTGGGTGGGGTGCAGGTGAAAATGTCGGAGTTTTGGGCAGACGGGTTCGTCCGCGAGGGTCCGCTTCGCCGTGGCGTGCGTTCACATTGACCGCGGAGCGGAGGGGAGGGGACCGGGAAAATGGCGGGAAATGTGGTGGGGGGGGTGTGGGGGGGGGGTTGCCAGGCTGCGGACAGCTGGACCCCCGGTTCCAGTTTCCCCCCCCCCCCCCCTTCCACCAGAGTGGCTGGAATTTCAGCCCTGGAAATCAAGCATAATAAATGATTTTTGGCTGCGTGTCAAGGAAGCGTCTGCAGGGGGGGTTCACCACCCCCCCCCCCCCCCCCCCCCCCCCCCCCTTTGTCTCCCTGGCCTTTCGCTTTTCCCTCCATGTTTCAGACGGATGAAGGTGTTTACACAACACGCCATTAGCTGTGCCGGGCGACCTTGAGCGGGCTGGCAGGGATGGCGGTGGCGGCGGTGGATTTGTGTGCCCGTTAGCAGGACGCTAAAATGCGCCGCGGCGGGCAGCGGGCGGGCGGGCGGGCGGGCGGGTGGGCGGGAGCGAGGGAGGGAGGGAGGGAGGGAGGGAGCGAGAGAGAGAGGAGGGAGGGAGGGAGGGAGGGAGGGAGGGAGGGAGGAGGGAGGGAGCGAGGGAGGGAGGGAGGGAGGGAGGGAGGGAGGGAGGGAGCGGGGCCACGTTTGGCGCTCAGGTTTGCGTGTGTTTTTCAGGAAGTGTTTTGAGGAAGCGAGCGCTGCTGGTGTGACTCTGTGCAGCGGCGTCCCTGCTCAGCGCGGGGAGAGAGCGGGATGGAGGAGCGGGAGCGGGACAGGGGGGGGGGGGGGCTGACTGCTAGTGAAGTGAGTTGGGGGTGGGGTGGGGGGGGGGGGCGTTCTCACCTGGGAAAACGGTGTGCCGTTTATCGTAAGTGTTTCCGAGCGCCAGGGTGTGCGGCGGTGGCCTCAGGCTGGGCCCTCTCTGAGCTGTGATTGGTGGCTGAGCAAAGGCCCACGTTTTTTTTTTTTTTTTTTTTTTTTTTTTTTTTTTGCGATGTCATCGCGCTGATCTCCAAACGCGCGATGACATCACAAAGAGCTCAAGCACTGGTGTGACGGGACTTCCCCCCCCTCCCCCCCCCCCCGAGGGGACAGGCGCTGATCTCCTCTGGCAGCGAGTGTCATTCGCCAGCTCGCCCAGTCGAGCCTTCATCACTGCCTCCGTCTCCCCAAGCGCTCCTGGGCCCACCCTGAAGACCTTCATCTTCCTCTCCTTTCCTCCCTCCTTCCTCCCTTTTGTTCTTCCCTCTCTTTTCTCTCTGTCCCCCTTCTCTATTTATCTCTCTGTATGGCTTTTTTTCTCTTTCTCTCTCGTGCTGCGTTAGGAAGGCCTCCCTGTGTTCTCTCCCTCGGCCCAGTTACAGCTGAACAAACATTTCTGCAGAACCGTGCGCTTCCAAAAGGCCCAGACCTGGCAGCGTCCTGCGCGCATTTCACAAGACAAACGGGGTTCTGGGGGGGGGGGGGGGGGGGCGGGGGACTGGGGAGAAGGAGGGGGGGGGGGCAGGGGGGACGGGGGCGGTGGACAACTTTTGGCAGGGGAAGTAGAATGGGTCCAGCTGATATGTTCTTTCAGACTGTTTCTTTTGTGCCAAGAGTTTGAATGGAGCTGGAACTCGCCATGGGAGAGAGAGAGAGAAAGAGAGATGTGGACGAGAGGAGGGAAGAGAAAGGGAAAACTGGGAATATAGTGAGTGAAAAAGAAAGAGAAAGAGAAAGAGAGAGAGAGAGGCTTTTTACGGGAAAGCGGTCTGGGGCTGTGATTAGAGGGGTGGGCTGGAGGGATGTGGTCCGTGTGAAAATGAGCAGGCTGAACTTATTAATATCCATGTTTATTGCCCTCCAGAGATGAAGAGTGCACAAGCACAACATCACAGGCTCATAGCGCCCCAGGACAGACAGACAGACAGACACACAAACTGGCAGGTAGGCGGACAGACAGAGAGACAGACAGACAGGCAGGCAGTTAGGCAGACAGACAGGCAGACACAGATACGTAGCTATGCAGACAGACAGACTGAGCCTGGCAGGCAAATAGACAGACAGACAGATGGACAGACAGACTGAGACAGACAGGCAGGCAGGCAGGCAGGCAGGCAGACAGACAGACAGGTAGACAGGCAGACAGACAGACAGACAGACAGACAGGCAGGCAGGTAGACAGGCAGACAGACAGACAGGCAGGCAGGCAGGCAGGCAGGCAGGTAGACGGGCGGGCGGACGGACGGACGGACGGACGGACGGGCAGGCAGACAGACAGGCAGACAGGTAGACAGGCAGACAGACAGACAGACAGGCAGGTAGACAGGCAGACAGACAGGCAGACAGGCAGACAGGCAGACAGGCAGACAGACAGACAGGCAGGCAGACAGACAGACAGACAGACAGACAGGCAGACAGACAGACAGACAGACAGACAGACAGACAGCAGACAGGCAGGCAGGACAGACAGACAGACAGACAGGCAGGCAGGCTGGCAGACAGACAGACAGAACAGACAGGCAGGCAGGCAGGCAGGCAGACAGACAGACAGACAGACAGACGGCAGACTGGCAGACAGACAGGCAGCAGGCAGACAGACAGACAGACAGACAGACAGGCAGGCAGGCAGGCAGACAGACAGACGCAGACAGACAGACAGACAGACGGCAGACTGGCAGACAGGCCGGGTTTGTCCTGCAGCAGGCCCAGATGAGGGCAGGTGAGGGTTAGGGGTTTTGTTTGTTTATTTAGATCCCCATTAGCTACTGTATCGTAACAGTAGCTACTCTTCCTGGGGCCCCCATAAATCTTTTACAATACTTCAGTACAGAAAAATACATCAATACATCGAGGGTTAGGGGTGTGTTTTTGGGGAGGTGCGGTCGGAGGTCTGTGTTTCCGGGCTCCTGTTGCGGAGGGGTCAGGAAGGGCCGAGCGGTTGGCGGAGGAGAGGGCGGGGCCTCACAGGACACGCCGCGTTACCGCCGCCGCCGCGGAGGCCCCCCCGGCGGTCTTCCTCCGCTCTCCGTTTCTTTTCCCGCCCCCCGCCTCCGCGCGGCCCCGCCAGTTCGCTGCTCCCGGACTCGACCAGCGGCGATGGCGCTCACGGCCGGTCTCCAGCCTGCCGAGAAACAAGGATGGGGGGGGGGAGGACGAGGGGGGGGGGGGGTGATAAAGGAGAGGAGACAGAGAGAGAGGAGAGGAGACACTGACTGCGTCCAAATCCCTTTCCTCCGCCCCCTCCTCTTCAGCCTCCGCACTTCCGTTTGGGCTCACGGAGCCAGCTTCAGCCGGTCCACACAGCAGTCCATCGCTCATTAGGAATGGCCTGCTCCTCGATAGCAAACCTCGTGGATTTTTCTGGCTGTGCGGTACGTAGGAAAGCAAGCTGTATCCCACAATGCTTTGCCCTCTGCGTACTGTTCGGCTGGAGCCCAACCTGGGAAAGTCTGAAGGCGGTGGAACGAAGAGCCTGTAGGTATCAGAGCACATCCCGAAGTGAGCTCTTCATTTTGTTTTGGAACCCTCGTGCCCCCTTAAACTGTCTTCCGTGAGACACACACCACACAGAGGGGGCAGTTGGAGGGAAGGTGGGGCGGGGGGTGGGTGTGAGGGGTGTGAGGGGTGAAGGGCTGGTTTGGGACGCAGTCCCGGAGGCTGTAGGTGCTGTGCTTTGATACTCCAGGTGCGGGGCAGGGGTACCGCAGGGGCCCCGTGTGTTCTGTGGTGCGAGTCTATGGGCCTCTCAGTGAAGCGGCTGTTCAGGAAAGCTTATTAATGCCCCCCCCCTCCCCCTCCCCCTCCCTCCGCGCTGAGCTCAGAGAGCTGGAGCCGGGGGGGGGTGGGGGGGGGGGGCGCTGGGGTTATATAAATGATGTGAAATGCACAGTAGACCGCTGGAGGTTTGACAACTCTTTAACGATCTGCAGGCGGTGTAGTTCGGCTGCCCCCCCCCAAAACCCCCCCCCACCCCTCTCTTAACCATCTGCCAGCACATTCCTCTCACATCTGGCTTCGAATCGCCCCGAAACCGTTCTGCTGCTCTGTGCCATAATGACCCACAAGCGCTCTGTTTCCATTTTTATTATGTTTTTGGCGACTCGGTGCGCAGAAAGGAAAGCTCTTCTCTCCTTTGGCGTGAAAGGACGGCCGTAATCGACGTGCTCGGCCCGGGCTGGGACGGGCGGCGAGGCGGGTTTTAGAAAGGCGTGCGTTTGCTGACGGAGAGCCCCGGGGGTTGATGGGATGCGTGGGGGGGGGGGGGGGGGGGGGGGGGGGGGGGGGCTGTCGGACTCCCACACCCTGCCCTCGTCCTGACCGCTCCTCTGCTCCGGCCCAGCTGTGGCGGCTCATCTCTCCGCTCGCCGCGTTTGACCTTTGACCCCCCCCCCCCCCACCCGGCAGGGGGTCTGTGCGGCGGTCCCGGACCTGGAGCGGAGCGGCGGAGTGTTCTGGCTGAAGCGTGGGAGACCCGGGGCTGTGACGCGCACACGCAGGCTTCGCTGCTTAACCCATGAGGCCGTGGTCCTGGGCGGGTGGGGGGGGGGCGGGGGGGGGGGGGGCGGTCGGGGGGGGGGGGGGGGCGAGCGATGGCTGGTCTGTCGAGCGGAGGAGGGGGTGGGGTGGGGGGGATTTCGCCAGCTGGGCAGGGGGTCAGAGCTTCGGCGATGGCGTCAGGGACGTGCCCGGCCGGCACCCCTGGCCTGGAAGCAGGAAGCGGGGCCGCATGCGAGGGGGGCGCTCGGGGGGAAGCGCCTTTGTTGTCGGACCCTGTCGGGAAGGCCATTGTTGGATTGTGAAGTTGTTTTCTTTGGGAGTGTTTACCCTCATTTTGTCTGGTAACCTTATGCCTCTCAGTACCCCACACCACCCCCCCCCCCCCCCAGGACCCCCCCTCACCCCCTCGCCCCTCGCCCCGCTGGCAGCGTGCCATGTTTTCGCTCCACATTCTTGCGTTTTCGTCAGGACGGTGCCTCGCTTTCGCAGGGCCGGGGCAGTGACTCGGACGCTCCGGAACGTTCCGTGGAAGGGGTCCGCGAGCGCTTGTCTGGATCCGCACGTCGTCACGCTCACGTTTCTGTCAGCGGCGGCAATTCTCCACCTTGTGTGCGGGGGGGGGGGGGGGGGGGGGTTGTTTTCGGCAAGAACCTACACGTACAGGAACCGGGATGCCTTCACAGAACTCAGAACTCTGTGTCACAGACACCGTCCCCCCCCCCACTGCCTGAGATGTTTGACCAACTCTGTCAAAGTACAGTATATAAGCTGAATGGCAAAAATAATCGGTTCTCAGTCTGAGATTAAGACATGATCAATCAATCAATAAACCAATCAAACTGTGTTTATATCGCACCTTTCATACAGGATTGAGATACAAGTGATTATCATTAAAATTATTTCAATAATGACCAAAGAAAGACATAAAATGCAATAGTTAAAACAATACATGAATAATGGTAATAGTAATAGAAAATGAATAAAATGAAATGAAGTTGAATACCTAAACTGTAATAGCAGGTAGTGCATTAACTGGGAGCAGGTGGAGTGGAGAGACCGGTACAGCACACTGAAAGGGTGGATTTAAGAGTAGATCCCCCTTGTTCTCCCATTATTAATGACTTCTTTAGTTTTTATTTAAGCAAAGAAAACGAAAGCTTTCGTTTGTGGTGGGGTGGGGGGAGAGAGCGCGTGGCAGCCCCCCCCCCCCTCTCGTGGGCCGATAAAAAAGCTCCTTTTACTTTTTAGTTTTAATTTTTGGGGGGGGGGGGGGGTGACGTCTCCCCCGGCGGGACGCGGGTCGGGGTCCCGGGCGCAGGATGAGTCACTGCTGTGAAGCGCTCTAGGGTTTCGGGGCGAGCGCGGGGGGGGGGGGGGGGGGGGGGCTCGCTCAGAGAACCCCACCGCGGCGGGTCGGGTTGCCGCGCAGTGAATGGGCAGAGATAGAGGGACACAATGGAGGATGCGTAAAACGAGAGGAGGAACAATTAGAAGTCGCATTCAGCCCGCACAGGCCCTTTCGACTCTGGTTTTAGGAGGGGGCGGGGGGCAGACATATTTGTTTCGGTTCTGATGTCAGGAGGTGCAGCTTTAAGGGGGTGTGGGAGTTTTTGGACGGCGAGGAGGGCTGTGTTGTGTTAAGGACCTCAGGAGCAGCAGCTCTTCTGAACGACAGGCCCTGAGGACCGACTCTGGCAGAGCTCTGCACACTGGTGTCACGGAGCAACGAGGACAAGAGCTGTTTTCATTATGTGTGTGTGTGTGTGTGTGTGTGTGTGTGAGAGAGAGAGTGTTAGTGTGTGTGTATGTGTGTGTGTGTGAGAGTGTGTGTGTGTGTGTGTGTGTGTGAGTGTGTGTGTGTGTGTGTGTGAGAGAGAGTGTGTGTGTGTGTGTGTGTGTGAGTGTGTGTGTGTGTGTGTGTGAGAGAGTGTGTATGTGTGTGTTTGTGTGTGTGTGTGAGTGTGAGTGTGTCTGTGTGTGTGTGTGTGTGTGTGTGTGTGTTTGTGTGTGTGTGTTTCTGCGTGTGTGTGAGAGTATATGTGTGTTTGCGTGTGTGTGCGTGTGTGCGTGTGTGCGTGTGTGTGCATGTGTGTGTGTGTGTGTTTGCGTGTGTGTGTGTATGCGTGTGCGCGTACGTGTTCGCGTATGCATGCGTGAGTGTGTGTGTGTGTGCATGCGTGTGTGTGAGTGTGTGTGTGTGCGTGTGGGTCTGCATGTGCTCGCATGCCTGTGAGTGTGCATGACTGTGCATGTGCAGCCTGAGTGGGACTGAATGAGCTGTATGTCAGCCTCTCTGAAAAGACCCACTGGCCCCTGATGAGCTCGATGAGATTTATAACTCCCCTTTGCCCTGATGCAGAAAATGATGTCTTTCACCCCCCCCCCCCCCCCCACCCCTCCCCTCGACCCCTCCCCCATCCTGCTCTGGCTTTGTCTCCAATGGCTTCCCACCTCAGGCCCTGTGCCCAGTGCACAACGTTAGTTTAGAAGTTTCCTCTGACGGGATCGAAGGACATTTAAAAAAAAAAGAATGACGTACAGTAAGGGGAAACATACAGAAGAAATGATCGTGTGTTTGCTGTTACTGTCGTTCTCCACCAGTCGTTTGTGCATGGCAGATTTTAATACCATTTCGTTGGTCGTAATGCTGATGCTTAATTATCGGGCCTGTTTATATTTGCAGCTGGTACAGCACCACCTCCACCCCCCAAACCCCAACCAGACTTGCTGTGTTTGTCCCACACCCCCCCACACTCACACACACACACACACACACACACACACACACACACACATGCCTACCAACACCCACACACAGACACACACGCATGCACACCCACAGCCACACACACACACATACACACTCACAGACACACACACATGCACGCCCACATACGCACATCCGAACACACACACACACACCAGAGCGGTGGGGGGGGGGGAGAAAAAGGGGGCAGGATGTTTTGAAGAGTGGCTTATTGCGCCTAATGGATTCCAAACACCACAAAAGTTTATTAGGAAGTGAGAGCATCATAAAGAGGAAGGGTAGGGGAGGGCAGGGGAGGGGGGTGGATTTCTGTTTATTTTATTTTATTTTTTTATTATCGAAGATTAACATTTTTTACCAGCTTTGGCCTTCGGAAAAAAGAATGCTTTCCTTTAGTCATCCTTTAAAGTGACTCGGTGGCATTTTTATTTTTAGCCTTAATTTGATTAGGGCTTGGTATTTAATTTCTCAGTTTTCATTTTTTTATTTTTACTCAAACGTTTACATTGCTGACCACAGTGGGACTTTCCCTGTGCACACGCAGAATGGCTCTCGCTGGCCTTTTATCCTTTTTTCCCCTCCGCGTGTTTCGCGATGACCACCAGGTCGCCAGCGGCAGGCTGAGCGCCAGCCTTTTTTCCGGGGACTCTGTCGGCGCTTTGTGTGGGACGTGTGTGCCCGGTAATTAGATATAATGTAAAATTAGATGAACAGAAAAATGTAGCATTAAAAAAAAAGAAGAAAAATGTTTTGCGGTTGGTTGCTGTTTAACGTTCCAGTGCATCCGTCCCCCCCTCCTGCAAACGATAACCTGAAAACAAGATTATATTCCCAGTGGCGAGACTCAAGAGAATGTGGCTGACTGTAAGAATCTAGACCATTCATCAAACCTATTCATTCAGTGTCTGGGTTGAGCCACCCCCCCCCCTCCCCCTTCAACCATATTGTCTTTGTGTAGCCCTGACAGAAACAAACGACCCCCCCCCACCCCCCAGTCAGGAGTCTGCTGGAGCATTGTTGATTAGAACTGGCTGCTTCAACAACTCCAAACTACAAGTGGCCATGCACAGCTATAGAAGGCTCTGTGACTTCACTGTGACTCTCCTGCTTGGTGTCTTCCCTGTCAATTCATAGTTTTCATGTGATGTCACCTAGTCATGGGAACGCCCACCTGGAGAGCAAAATGAAGATGGCTACTAATAGTAGTTCTGTTGCTGGCTAACGACAACACACCGTATCATCACCCTCGTCATACCATATCTTCTTAGGGCAGGTCTAAAGCACTAGATAGTTAACCTGACGGTCTCTGTGTCTGGCCAGAGCTGGCCACTCTAGGAGGCTAACTGCCCTTCACAGTTCAAGACCCACTACGACACACAGGACCGACTCATCGAGTGCTTTCATATATCTGCGCTGAGCTGGTGTTTTGCGAGAACAAAATCAACTCCAGAGAGCAGTGAAGCAGCTATCCCCCCCCCCCTTTTCCACTCAACAACCTGGAATAAATAGACTATTTTTGGTCAGACTTTGTCCTCGATTCACACTCCGTAGTACAATAGATGCAACAGAACATCAGTGGCAAGGAAGGAAAGGAGAAACTCTCTCCAGTTTAGTTTAAATAGAACTCCATTTTAAAAGTAGCCTTCAAAGTATGAGTCCAAACATGAGCTCGTGTCCTCATTTGCTCTGTGTACCAATTTTGACCTGGTCTTGGCCCAATGCTTGGCCCTTTCATTTTTCCAGAGAACTAATGTTGACGTTGAGTTGATGTGTTTTTCTGCGACCCAATCAGCCAGTCAGCAAGTGTCATTGTTTAGTTAGGCTAATCTACCAATCCTTGGCAGCCGTAGACTGCTGACTAACGGTCATGTGCTTAGTCATGAAATGGCCGTGCAACGGTAGACGACATGACGCTAATTCAACTTTGACGCAGGTTAGTCACAACTAGCCGTTTTAGAAGATTTCGGGTTTGCTTCTGTTTCTTTCTGGGAAGTTAATGGCGAAAGTGCTGGGCGTACCCTTTTGGCCACGGTGTTCACGTCAGGCGTGGTGTGAGATGGACCAAGTCTCGAAGCAGACCTGGGAGTCGATGCAGGAAAGAGTTCATTCAGCAATCTGAATTTGATGTGAGGAGTCCTGCTGACTGAAACCGGGGGGTCCAGGGCCAGCTTAGGCCCCTCCTGCTGACGGCACTGGGCTCAGTAAATGTCAGAGGGCCTTCACACACACACACACACACACTTCAGCTGCCTTTACCTAGCGGATTAAAACCCGCAGCCCCTCCTGCTGCGTATTTGTGAGCGCATTTCATGCTCCCGTGGACGCTTTCCAAAACCACGGTTTCACTTCTGCTTCGGGTACGTGCTGATCACGAGAGAAACTGGAGATGAGGGTTCGGTGTGAAGCTTCGGCTGGAGATGGAGGTTCGGTGTGAAGGTTCAGCCGGAGATGAGGGTTGAGTGTGAAGGTTCAGCTGGAGATGGGGGTTCAGTGTGAAGGTTCAGCTGGAGATGGAGGTTCAGTGTGAAGGTTCAGCTGGAGATGAGGGTTGAGGTTCAGTGTGAAGGTTCAGCCGAAGATGAGGGTTGAGTGTGAAGGTTCAGCTGGAGATGGAGGTTCAGTGTGAAGGTTCAGCTGGAGATGAGGGTTCAGTGTGAAGGTTCAGCTGGAGATGAGGGTTCAGTGTGAACGTTCGGCTGGAGATGAGGGTTCAGTGTGAAGGTTCAGCTGGAGATGGAGGTTCAGTGTGAAGGTTCAGCTGGAGATGGAGGTTCAGTGTGAAGGTTCAGCTGGAGATGGAGGTTCAGTGTGAAGGTTCAGCGAAGATGAGGGTTCAGTGTGAAGGTTCAGCCGGAGATGAGGGTTCAGTGTGAAGGTTCAGCTGGAGATGGAGGTTCAGTGTGAAGGTTCAGCTGGAGATGAGGGTTCAGTGTGAAGGTTCAGCTGGAGATGAGGGTTCAGTGTGAAGGTTCAGCTGGAGATGAGGGTTCAGTGTGAAGGTTCAGCTGGAGATGAGGGTTGAGTGTGAAGGTTCAGCTGGAGATGGAGGTTCAGTGTAAAGGTTCAGCTGGAGATGGAGGTTCAGTGTGATCTTCTCTGATAATGCAATCAACAGACAGGAAAATGAATCCCTATTAAATAAAATACGATAAGGAAACATTTTAGGTTTTAAATAAATCATTATGCATATTCTCCGTAGTGTTAGCTTCAAATGAGAGGTTTTATTAATGAGGAACAAAGCTACAATTTATAAATATTGTAAAAGTGCAGAAGCAGCCAACTGTTTTCTGTGTTTTCATAGATTAAGCGACCTGTGGCAGAAACAGATATTTAGAAAGCTAATGAAAGAGAGAAAGAATGCTTTAATTACACAAATCTAAAAGGAAATGCATTCTTCAGGCAGGTGACATTCACACGCAGGGTGGCTTCTCTGGAATTTTGGCTTTGCTCTTCATTTGAACATAAATTGCTTATACTTAAGCCGTTCGCTGAAAACGCAGGCACTCGCACACACACACACACACACACACACACACACACACCACATTTTCTGGGTCATGATCGGCACCAAAATGTTTGTCACAGCGGACTGATTTCAGATGTGTGTACAGTACAAGGCCTTAGTGATTCAGGGCTCATGAACCAAAGTAAATCAGCCTTTATTATGAGATGGGAACCAGTCTCCCCAATGCCCTGCCACTGCTGGGAAGTAGCACTGAGTCAGCCAGCACTAGAGCGGAACACACGCAATAGGAAAATATATAAAATGTACCTGTAAAACAAACGCAAACTGATCTCAGCTGCTTTATATGTATTGTTTATCCAGTGCCTGGTTCTTAGAGAGCTTCTGTCAAAACAGACGCTGTCAGAAATGTCAGAAATGTCAGAAATGGATTATTTTTCTTGTTTCTTGTTGATGTGTTTTAATTTTTAATGCTTGCTAAGTTCTTTCGTTAGTTTTTCCAAATGCTCACCCTCAGAAGGCAACTGTTTTTTTTTTTTTTTTTTTTTTTTTTTTTTTTTTTTTTTTTTTTGTTTAAAAAATTTTTTTTCAATACCCTTTCCTATCGCCTTCCGCTCAACCCATTACATTACGGGCATTTAGCAGACGATCTTATCCAGAGTGACTTGCAAGCGTTCAAAATCTACCCACAATCCTCCTGTCTCCTGGACGGCGGTGCCGTCTCCATTGTGACTCATGTGCTGGTTCAGTGGCGTTAGACGCGCTGGCGAAGTTCTGTTTTCAGGAGAAGCTAACGTGCGTTGTCATCAGCGCTATTTTTCACAGGAACCTGAGTCACAGCCACACATCTGTCAGCGTTTCATGGTTTCTTTTTTTTCTTTTTTCTTTTTCCAGAAATCATTTTTCACCTTTCCCTCATTTTACGTGTTTTCGCAAGAGCGCCTGCCCCGTGCTACGTGAGCTCTGAGCCGTTCTAATTGGTTGTTTGCATCTCATTTCCACGGCCATGCTTAAGGGGGTGTGGCCCGTCACTACAGCCTAGCATCCAAGCTAGTAAAAGAGCGGGGCAGATGAGATAGCTACAGGAGCTGCTTGAATCAGTGCCTCAACCTGGGCAAGGTAAACCACATGCAGCTGTATAAATGGGCTGTTTGTTTCAGAAAAAGCAAGCTAAGCCGGAGTTAGTCACTCTGCAAACGGACATCTGCTGACTGCCACACCATAATGTAATGTGACCGATTTTAAAGCAGATTTCTGGAACTCTCACACTGTCAGTAAAATAGCTCTGGGTACAGTACGGCTTTTGTATGGTACAAGTGCCACCTGACTTCCAGGGTAGAGCAAAAGTGAGAAAAAAGTTCCAGGGACTCCAAAAAAAAGTACCAAATGAAGAAAAAGAAATGAATTAAAAAGGCCTTTATTGTGAGGGCTAAAGCATTAAAAAAAAAAAAAAACGCCCGGACATCTAGAAAAGCCAACACGTTTGAGCCGCAGACTGGCCTTCATCGGGGCCTGAAGGGTCTCCAGAGCGGGTTCGGTTTCGATGGCGGACGCTGAAGGTTCTCGGGCCTGAGGCTGGGACGCTTGCTGACTGCATCCGAAGGTCCGCAGCGGGAGAACACAGCCGGCTTTGTCCCGCCGGCGGCGGGGTGGGTTTCATTTGGTCGGGTTTCCTTGGGTTACCACGGCAATAACTCCTGTCAGTGACACACTGAAGGCACTGAAAAGGTCGCCGTTTTTCACCAGTGACAGACGCACCTCTCCGTAACTCTTTAACTGAACTATACGCCATGAAGTTTGAGTAACGCTGACATAATCATGACATAAGACCTGCCATTGCCAGCCACGACAGCTTATTACACCCCATGACAAGTGTCATAACATTGTCATAATGTGTGCGGTGATTTTTACAAAGCAGATTATAATAAATACTACTCAGTAATTACAGTGTACATTATGTCAGTGTAATGACATCCACCACAACCGGCAGTACACTAGTGTCGAATCACACTTATAGCTGAAGTGAAGTGCTAGCCACCTCCCCTCAATCAGCACAAGCTCTCCTGTAGTGCTCTGTGATCTGTGGTGTTAAACTAGCCACAGTGGAGGGACAAAATGGCGAATTCCACATTTGGGAAGATGAAGTGAGAAAATAAATTGCTACAGAAAGCAGAAGTAGGAATTATGGTAATTAATTTCTCGTACCTTTCTCAATCGCTCCATGTTTAATACTCATTACAGTTGTGCAATATTTTAAAAATGGAAAAATTTTATTTGCTTTTTTCGTTCAGTTTTGGGAAACGTACACCACGGTTTACAGGCGAACACTCCGCCATCTCCTATCCCACAACACCACAAAGCTTTCAGTTACCAGAAGCGAGTGTGACATCAGCATTAGAATGTTCAACTACGAACCTTCTAATCACGTACTTGTGACCTCACACCTTAAAGGGTTTAGCCCTCTCTCAGCCGTGTCCAGTACCACATCAGCAAAGCGGGCTGAGGAACGTCCCTGGAGGTCCGCGTCAGCAGGAAAAAAGAAGAAAAGCCTTGCGGCCGGACCGAGTTACGGCCGCATCCCGGCGAGCGTTAGCGGAAAAACGGGCCGCCAGACGCGCACGCCGCCCCTGCCCTCAGGTGAGTAACCCCGAAAGTGCGCGGACCAGCCGCCCGGAGAGCTGGGGCCGCTGCGCCTTTTTTCCCCCGAAGCGCGCTCCTCCTCCATCTGAAGGCCGGAGTCATGCGGGCCCCGGGGAGACCCGGCATTCCTGCATGGGCTGAACACATGCGCCGCGCGCACACACGTGTTCTCAATCTCTGCCTCGTACCCGCGCGGCGGATGTCCAATTCGCTACGTCTTCAGGAAAAGAGGAACGAACGGGAGTTATTTGTTATTTCGTAAATGCTCAGATGCGTTTCATGTAAATGTTTAAAATATTGAAATGATGACACTTGACGTATGAAATATTTTGTTCATCATATAAAATATTTACGCAAACGTGTTGGAGCGGGTGCACCATCGCATACTTCCTTTAGCTGCCATCAACCCTTTGAAGAGCAGGTTGTTTGGAAAGTTCTTTCAGCATGTTCTAGAACTCCACTTCTTTCAGTTACCAGCAGTGATTGTTACATCAGCATTAGAACGTTCAGTGGAGAACATTCTAATCACATATTTGTGATCTAAAACCTCACAGGGTTTAATCAAATCCCCTGCTGTTCCCAAGCTGTGCTGTGCGTGTACTGTGCCAGAGACCTCTACACCGAGCACAGGCCAATCACAGGTGCCTGGCTAAGCACAGGCAACACTGCTGCGAAGGGGGAAACGCCCCCCCCCCCCCCCCCCCCACCAGGTAACGCTGCGACCGAGCTCATTATGTTCTGTGAGGTCATGCAACTGTCTGCGCTGACACGATGAGGTCATCGCACAGCTGAAATATGACTTCATGTTGGCAGGGCCAAGAGGAAACTAGCTAACCAGTTTGGTTACATATCTGCACATTGTGTGTGTGTGTGTGTGTGTGTGGTTTTATTACACCTTGTTTTTTAAACCTGGTTATTCATCTCTAATGAGAAACAGCACACCCTCTAACAGTTCAGGGTTTGCCAACTGTTCAATCTGGGAGCACAATTATAAAATTGTGCATAATGTAACGCGGTTATTTAAATGACTTGGGTTTGGAAGAGGCTTGCAGGGCGTGCTTTGGGCGTTTTCCGTTGCGGGTGTATCCCCAGACTAAAAAAAAAAATAAAGTACAATAAATCCATCGATTCCATTGTTACAGAACGAGGAGAACAGAAGCGCTGCGGGAAAAGAGATGGTGCGTTTGGAAACCCGGCCTCATCTCCGGGCGGTCGATCAAGATGGCTGCCGTGTGTGGGACCTGCAGCACTCCGAGCCAGCGATTGTTTGCATGTCAGTTCCCCCTTCTCCTCATTAGTTTCTGTGATGAAGGCAAACTGTGGAAAATGACGTCAATCACGCATCGCTTTCGTTCACGCAGCCACCACTACGGAACTGTTCCTCCTTTGTGGGGACACATTTTTAAACCTTGATTGATCGAAATATTACCAGATAGCTGAAGGGCCAACTGTGGCCTAACCCGGTTCCGGTCAGCACCAACTGTGCGGTGTCTGCCGTTCGTCAGCCAAATTCTTGTGATTGGTCCATAGTGGCCCTTTCTTTCTGGCATACCAGTGAACATTTTTGTGGTGAAAAGTCGGTGAAACGGCATCTGTTTAGATGTTCAGGTAAAAAAAAAAAACAACTATATTTAGTTGAAAAGTGAAGGTTTTCTAGCTGATTACGATGTAGCCAGTCTATACTCGGGTAAAACCTGAGCTAGGTTGGGGTTAGCCTAGTCCATTTATGTCAAAACCTCTCTCAGCCTTGATTTCCAACCCGCTAGACGTCTAGATTCAGGCTTTTGCTCACTGAGCTATGCCTTCACAGCAGTCTAGTCTCACTTTGCATTATCATCGCAGTAGTCTAGCTGTAGCGATTCTTTTTTTAACTGTCCACTCTGCTTCTTGATTGTCTAGGGTCGAACGGGACCCAAGCTGACCATGTCCAATCCCAGGCCAATCCTAGGCCTGCCAGCACTCTTTCAGGTGATGGGTGAAACCCTTCTCTCCTGGGTAGAGGACGTAGACAGCATCACTGGTCACCCTGGAGGACCCTGTCACATGACCCTGCATGCCTGGGAATTCTCTGCTGATGTCACTCACTCTTGGTCCAGTAAATGCTCCTGGAAAGCGCTGTCCTTGCTAAAGAGTGGGGGAAAATGAGTAACTTCACAAGAGACACTGTACAAGCTGTGTGTGTGTGTGTGTATATGTGTGCAGTGTATGTGTATGTGTGTGTGTGCGTGCAGTGCATGTGTGTGTGGGCGTGAGTCCTGTATATGTGTGTGTGCGTACGTGCATATATGTGTGTGTGTGTGCGTGTGCAGTATATGTGTGTGTGTGTGCGTGCGTGCATGGCTTTGTTTCCAGTCCTGTTTCTACGGTTTCGTTCCTCTTTTGCAGATGGTGTGATGAACACAAAACTCACCACAAAATACAAAATAACTTCTAGAGATTGCTTAAGTGGGAAGATGCTCAAGAAGGCTAAAAAGATTTAGTTTTCTCTGAAATATGCTGACACAAGCATCGTCTGGTTGGCCAAGTCATCCTATTATCTGTGGCTGGTGACCCGTGAGTTATTTCAGGGGTTAGAGGAGGGTAAACGGGGTGGTTAGGGGTGAGAGGGGAGGCAGAAATGACTCCTGCTACTCTAAGTCCTCTAATTTGGCCCATTAAAACCCGTTCCTTGCACAAGAGGCATTGTGGACAAAACAATGTATTGGGGTTCCTCCCTGGCTCAGTGAAAGAGACTATACAGACGTTGACAAAGACGAGCAAAACTGCGGTCTCCGCACAAGTGAACACACACACACACACACACACACACACACAAACAACACACAGACTGCTCCATCCATGGTAACACACACAGCTACCGGGTTCAGGAACATTCAGTTTTCACAGTTCCGCTCGAGCCGGCGTGAGACTGTCGATCTGAAGCTCGCCGTCCGGCTGGACGACGGGGCTCCACGCACTTGTCAGCCATGGAGTCTAATCCGCCTCTGGATCGACCTTTCCGAAGAGTTTGGCGACAGATCAACAGATCGGCCCACTGCCCTAAACCCCGGGGCACCGTGTCGACCGGATTAAAAGTTGAAACGGTTGGTGCGGGAGTCTTTATCAGGGCCTTGCGAATTCCTCGGGGTGAAAGGGGGCGAAGGAAGGGTACCCCAAAACGGTCCTGTCTCCGTCTCTACGCCTCCACTTACTGACCTGGGTAAAACACGGACGGCTAAATGAACGATGTGAACGTAGGAACGAGGAGGAAAGCTGGTCAGAGATAGAAATTAGACAAGGCAATTAAAATGGAAATAAATGGGAGAATACGTTAGAGCACATTAGAGATTAAACCAAATGAATGCCGGTACCGATGGCAGAATATGATAGTGAGGTATGTATGGGCAAACTCTGCACTGTAGAGACAAAATGAAGGAATGCAGAAGTGTACGGCAAGATGCAGTAAAGGGAAGAAGTAGAGGTTTCCTCTCCGCCCCCCCCCCCCCCCCTTTCTCAAAGAACAGGGAAGTCAATCAAATGGGGCAGAGGTGAGAGCCACCCTCCTGGGGCTGAAACCCCCAAAATGACAGTAAGGGGGACGGTCAGTGGAAAGACGAGAGGGGGTGCAGAATTTGGGTTGAGCCGGAATGAAGGCCCGACACACACGGTAATCTCCGGGTCAAACTGGGGGTCCCGGGAGAAGCAGCACACACACATCCCCGGCTGCGTTTACCCCCCCCCCCCCCCCCAATCCACTTACCCCTTCAGCGTCACGGAGATGACACGCCCCTCGCCCCTCGCCACTCGCCCCTCGCCCCTGCGTCCTGCCCTGTCCCGTACAATACCACTCATTTCCTCTGTCTTCTGCGGTTGACAGAATAAACCACGCACCCCCCCCCCCCCCCCCCCCACACCCACCTCACCCCATCCTGTTCTGTTGTCCATTTACTGTGGTTTCTTTTGAGGGGGGGGTGAGGATGGGGGTACCGTGAGACCCCTAGAGTGACAGAATAAACAGCATCTTAAAAAATCCTTCCTTTTAAGATGTTTTTTGTTCCATCCCCCTGCAGGACTCTGGTCTCATTTGGTCATTTTTTTTTTTTTAGTTTTTGTTTTCGCCCTGCTGCTGGAGATTTTGAATTCCCTCCATCGCCCGCGTTTCTCGGTCGCGTCCGACGCGTCTGCTCTGCGCCGAGATCACAGGCCGGCCCGAACGCAGCCCGGGGGGGAAACGGATACGACCCGTTTTTGCGTTTCGCGAAAACAAGCTGGCCCCCCTACGCAGCGTTCCCCTGCCCCCCTGGTTAGGATTCCACAAATACAACTCCTGAATGGTGTGTCATTAGTGAGTCTTAGTCATAATATTCATATTCACAATGCGAAGCATTATCTATATCTCTGTAGTCAACAAAGGAAATGAATACCTTAACAACAACAACAACAAACAAAAAACATCTGGAAATTTCCACGAAAGTTTCCCGTGCCCAGCATTGTTCGTAGAGCAGGCCAGCGCAGTGTGCGACGAAGGTGAGGAAGAATTCAATTGTCTTATTTTTGGCTCGCGTGGGCGGAGTTATCGTGGGTGCGGCCCGCTCTGTGTGAGGCGCCCGAGTCAGAGGACAATGTGAGCGGAGGCCCAGCGGGGAACCAGACGGGCACCATTCCTGCTCTGTGCCTCGCTGCAGGTCGGCGATCATACGAGGTCAGGGCCTCGGCGGCGCCGTCCAATCAGAGGCGAGCGTCACACTGCGCGCGCGGTGTGTTTTCGCGGTGTGACGTAATTCCCCTCCCCTCCTCGCGGTGCGCGCGGAATGTATTTTGCACGTTAAACGGCCCTCCGTGGTCACGGTAACGCGGGCTGCCCTCCGTGGTCACGGTAACGCAGGCTGCCCTCTCCCCGCGTGTTTCCGCCTCAGTGAGTCTCTGTTTCAGCGGGTCGTCCGCGCAGGAAATTGTCTGTTTCAGCGCAGGTGCCCTCGCCCCAAGGTACAGCCCGTCCTGCCATGTTGTCATCCTGCTGTGCGGCTATGCGGAGCAAACAGCTATGTGTACACACACACGCGCACGCACGCACGCCATGCACACACACACGCACGCCATGCACACACACACACACACGCACGCACGCACGCCATGCACACACACACGCACGCACGCCATGCACACACACACACACACACACAGAGTTTGTAAGGTGTTTTCTGTGGGCAAGGGAATCTGTGTAGTGTAGATTTATATATGATGTATTGTATATATGAGCCCACTTGGACTCTACCGTATGTTAGAGTTCAATTAACATTCCCAATTTTACTGTGCTCTTTGACTCATCTAAACTATGTTGGAGTTCAATTAACATTCCCAAATTTACTGTGCTCTTCGACTCATGTAAAGTATGCTGGAGTTCAATTAACATTCCCAATTTTACTGTGCTCTTTGACTCATGTAAACTCTGTTGGAGTTCAGTTAACATTCCCAAATTTACTGTGCTTTTCGACTCATGTAAAGTATGCTGGAGTTCAATTAACATTCCCAATTTTACTGTGCTCTTGGAGTTATGTAAACTATGTTGGAGTTCAGTTAACACTCACCATTTTACTGTGCTTATTTCCTATGGTCATTTCAACATATACAGCCTTTAAACCCATTTGACTCTGTAAATGAAATGCTGGCGTTTTTTCTTTTTATCCAGCTGTGATAGTTCAGTAAGATATTTTGGAAAGCTAACCCTGCTGATTGGCTGTTCCTGGCTCAGGCGGAGGCATGACGATCGCTGTCCTTCTCACAGGTGAACGGGAACATCGGGTACTCGCGCGCCGTTCAGAACGTTCCTCCGGAGAAAAGGATGAATGAGCGAGGGAGAGAAAAAAAAAAGAGACGGCGAGGATTCTCTCGTCTGACAGGCGAAGCGTACGCTCGGGCGTTCCCCCGCCTGCTGAATGACAGCCGTGATGTCATCGCAGCGCCGGCGATGCGTGTGCAGGAACGTCGCCTGTGAACGCGCACCCGTGGCCGACTCCTCGCCCTCCGGGACTGATACCGCAACGACGGGGCGAGAGGCCGCGAGGTGCCGGCTCTGATTGGCTACCGCACCGCAGGCCGTGATTGGCTACCGCGGAACGCAGTCGTTGGTGCCCGGGGTGGACAGGCGCGCGGGGTCACTGCCTCCTCGCCCCCCCCCCCCCCCCCCCCCGTCTCAGCAACGGGGTGGAAAATCAGTACGAGTCCACCCTGATCCCTCCTTAATCCAGGTATTGTCACAACAAACAG
>CM045883.1:8483805-8588805 GCA_025169545.1 Anguilla japonica | reverse complement strand
AAATGCAACTGTCATAGAAAGACAACAAACAAATTATTTGCCCCTGAATACAATGTGATTTATCATCTGTCCAATTAATCCAGCAGGTCACAGAAATTTTGAATATAAGAGGTTGCTTTGTAAAGTTCTCAGCCTTCTACAGATATAGTATTATATAATATAGTATTATATTTTGACTTTCATTTTTAAAAATATAATTTTTGGCTCAGAAGTACAGTGTTGGGCAATACCCTTTTTAAGGGTGTTGTTATCTTGTGATCTTGTGATCATGATCTCCAACTCACAAAAACAAGGTAATTTGATAGAGTTGCATTTCTTTACGTATGATTAACTTGGAATAAATGCAAAGTCTCTGCCAAAATTTAACACGCTTTCTAAATTTAAACTGGAGTTACAGGGCGATGGTTGTGGGTTATAGCACTGCAGTAAATTAGCATACCTATGCTAGCACTTTGTGCAGTGCAAAAGTCTTTCAGTAAGGGTGGCAGATATATTCTTCCTTCTATTAGAGCAACTAGTATTGGGGGGAGGGGGCCATCTTTTGTGTGCTCTCAAGACACAATCAATCTTAATTACACTAGGACAGGGCTGCCCAACCCGTTTCCTGAAAAAATACCTTCCTTTCGGTCCAAAACTAACAAAGCACACCTCGTTCAACATGTTAGAGAGTTGATCTGTTGATGTTGAGCAGCTAATTAGTAGAATCAGGTGGGCCAAATTAGGGTTGGCGTGAAAACCTACAGGACAGTAGATCTCCAGGAAAGATAGTTGTGTTATATTTGGGATTGCTTTACGAAAGTAAATATCTGCCTGTGAAAACAGGCATGTTAAAAAAAAAAAAAGCGTTAGGTAGCATGTTAGGTGGCTCTACTAATACAGGCTCACGTGATTGGACAGCGAACTCCCAGGTTGCGAGACCGCGCTGTCCAATGACTGCCTGTGAGAGCAGGAACCCTAGAATGGCACGGACGCGGTGGGTCTTCAGCCTCGTGAGCTGCTCATCCGCAGACAGGAGCCAGGCTCAGCTGAGGTACGAGCGGATTTGAACGTAGGCTGCGAGGCTAAAAGAAAATAAACAAATGTTCTAATTTGTTCTCTGCTTCCCGGACTGCCCCTATGGACGTGTCGTTGGCCTGCTTGGTTGTGAAAGCACGCTCGGTGTTGACTCGATGTCCATCCCCAGTACAGAGTGACCTGGGCCCATGCTGTTGGTACCGCCTCAGGTCCTGGGGTGGATTTTTATTAGTAGCGGGCCCCCAGAACATGCAGGGTGAAGCTCTGGGCACAGTGTCGCAGCTGAAAGTGCGGTGTAGACTTAGACATCTTGCAGGTGTGTTATATGAGGTCCCCGGCTGTCAAGGTCAGGTGAAGGTCGTTTTTTAACCACACACATAGACGTCCCCACAGTGTGTGTGTGTGTGTGTGTGTGTGTGTGTGAAAGCACCAGCGCCACCAAGGACACACACACACAATCACATCTGACAGACACACACACATACACACACACACACACACGCACAATCACAGCCTTGACTCCCCACACATCCCGGACGCACTGTTCCGTTGGCAGTGGAGGGCGACACATGCAGAGGCACACAAAAAAAACAAAAAAAAAAACGAAGGGAAAGAAAAATACAGAGTGGCCTTTTCTCTCGTTTCTGAGCTCCTCTTTTTCCTGTGCGGCACCCTGCTTCCAGCTGCCCCCACGTTCTCGCCGGGGTGATCTCACAGTCTCCGGCAGCTGTGTCCCCCCCCCCCCCCCCCCCCACCATCCCGCCCGGGTCCTAACCCCCCTAAATCTGGATCAGACCTGGCCGCACTGGGGTTTCACTGGGGTTTAGGCTCCGGCTCAGACTGTAATCCCCAATATTCCAAACCCCCCATTCATAAAAATAAATAAGTAAATACTATTTGTGTGATTTACTTGCTCTGCCTCTAGTGGAGATTTTCATTAAAAACCTCTCTAAGTAGCTTTTCTGTGGCTGTGTGTTGTACTATGCAGTTTTTGTTATGAGTATTTAAATGTGCACTTTGGTTGGTTGGGTGGGTGGGTGGGGGGGGGGGGGGGGTGCAACAGAGAATACTTGTGTTTACTGACAGATTTGTGGATTATTTTCAATATAGCTGACCTGCTACTATGAATACCCGCACTGATAAATCCCATAACCGCTTCTGCCCTCCACAGTGCTGTGTGAACTGGAGCAAAGCAACCACTAAATCTAAATGTTTTTTTTTTTTTTTTTTTTTATTTTTTACACGTGACTGTATTCTGTCATGTTGTAGCGTAGTGGACCGAGGCTCATGTATACTGCTCATGTAACTGCGTGGGCAGATTGCATAACTGCGTTGTGAATGGACTAAAGTCAGACCCAATAACCGTTTGAAGAGTCAGGTTTTTTTTTTTGTTTTTTGGATTTTTAAAACTTCTAAATCAGTGTTCTAGAACTCTGTTGCTTTCAGTTACCAGCAGTGATTGTTACATCAGCATTAGAATGTTCAGCTAAGAACATTCTAATCGCATAACAAACTGGAAAAAAAACTCCTGAGCTCTGTTCTGAACATTTAAGCAGTTTGATTGAAAATGACAGCGAACAATGGAATGCTCGTTTAACAATTTAAAGGCTTGATCAAGCACATCTTAGTCAAACCGTCAGTAGTCAAATCGAGCTGTTCTATTTATTGTTTGTGTTACGTAAGATTTGGGGATAATTATGCAACACGGAACAGACTGAATTCTTCACTGCTGAAATGGCAATTCACCCCGAGCTCAAATGTACTACTTGTCATTTCCAGTGTCTGTTTGTGTAGCCGCCACCCACAGATAAAATAAAGCAGTGCACTTGACAGGTTTTTGGATAATGTTGGCTTTTAATCGCGCGTCACTTATCGCTTACGTTTTTGCCTTATCGAGAGGAACTCATGGCTCAGCACATTTATTAAGCTGCAGTAGATCAACGGCGGCGTACCTCCATTAATCACAGCAACACAATCTAATCAGAGTGTCATTGAAGTAAACAATGGCAGAGCAGCCCCCCGATGCCGGGTACCGTAAGAGAGCGGCGCAGACTGAAGCAAGCCAAAAACTGGAGGTGCTGCAGGTACAGCGAGGTGCATCAGTAACCAGAACCGGCTGATGTTTTGAAAGGTCGATGAGAAGCAGGTGGCAGGAGAGAGGGGAGCTCTGGTTCAGGGAGGACGGCAGGTTCACCTGGCGGGGTTTCCGTTGTGTCCGCTCAGGTGGCCAGAGACCCTTGTGGTTCTGCTGGAGGCGCGTCAGGTTGATGGTAGCATGGGAGGCTGTGTGGGCTAAAGGCTAGGGAGCGACGGCGCTGGAAGCTTCTGGAAAGAGCTGTGCCGGTTACCGTAACCCCCATCTCTGAGCGGGATGCAAGGTCACGGGGAGGGGGGGGGGGAGCTGGGGGGAGGGGCGGAATGAATTGGTAGACGGAATGCAAAATAAAATTGCACGCGGGATTACTGCGGGAGGTTTGGGTTACTTTGGTGGTGAGAAGTTTTGGCAAGAGTGGCTGATGTGTGGCTGAGTCAGTAGACGTGTTTGTTTTTTTCTGATGCAGATCCATGCGTACGGGAACATTGTCCTCATGCTTGTGAGTGTGTGCGTGTGTGTGTGTGTGTGTGTGTGTGTGCGTGTGTGTTTGTGTGTGTATGCACGTGCGCAGAAATAGAAGTGTATCATGGGAGCGGAAGAGCCGTATGTGGACATTATTTCCTCCTTTTGTTTTACCGTTTAGTTTTTTTTAGTTTTGTCCTGCGCTCAGCATATGCCCCCGTGTTCTGCACGTTTGATTCACACCCCCCCCCCCCCCCCCCCCCAAATCTCCCCCCCCCCACTCCCACCCTCATTTCCTGTGAGCTGTTGGGGGTCTGGCTGTGAATACACAGTGCACCAGGCAGGCCTGACCTGCAGGAGGATGACTGAGCAGGCCTGGAGGACGGTGCCTGAGCCTGGAGAAGGATGGATGGCTGAGCAGGCCTGGAGGACGGTGCCTGAGCCTGGAGAAGGATGGATGGCTGAGCAGGCCTGGAGGACTGCCTGAGCCCGGAGAAGGATGCCTGAGCAGGCCTGGAAGAGGAAGGCTGAGCCTGGAGGATGGAGGGATGATGGAAAGACAGAAAGGGGCATGGAAGAGAGTCAGCGGCTGGTGGTCTGGAGTCCCAGAGCAAACTGACGACGACACCACAACACAGTTTATAACGCAGCCGTTCAGCAAATGCTTTTAAAGCCAAAGGAACTTTCTGCAGGTACATTTACCTGCAAAGTGAGAGAGACTCACAAAGCTGCAAAAAACTGTGCTGTCATAGGGGTGCTTGAGGGTAGAACAAGAAAGACTGGATGAAAGTAACCAAGGTGTGAGGTACCTAGAGTAGATAGTGTGTGTGTGTGTGTGTGTGTGTGTGTGTCAGTCAGTGCAACTCCATGTTTTGTTTTTGTTTTTGTAAAGTTGATCTCCCACTTTGTATGTGGGGTGAACCTGACCCAGTCCAGGATCAAATGAAAGACAATGACAAACTGAAGACTGCATTTATGTATGATATTACCCAAATGAGTCACTGGATGAAGGGACAGGTATAAAGGTCACTGGAGAGAGGGAGTTAGTGTGCCTGTGTGTATGAGTGTGTAAGGAGGAGTTAGTCTGCCTGTGTGTATGTGTGTAAGAGGGAGTTAGTGTGCCTGTGTGTATGTGTGTAAGGAGGAGTTAGTCTGCCTGTGTGTATGTGTGTAAGAGGGAATTAGTGTGCATACATGTGTGAGTGTGTAAGAGTACCTTAGTGTGCCTGTGTGTATGAGTGTGTAAGAGGGAATTAGTGTGCATGCATGTATGAGTGTGTAAGAGGCACTTAGTGTGTGAGTGTAAGACAGACTTAGTGTGTGAGTGTGTAAGACACCCGCAGTGCTGTACTAGTGGGGACTCCTCCCCATGTTCAGGCTGATGGGCAGCAGCGCTACAATGGGCTGCATTGTTCCTGGTCTGTGATCAGCGTGGACAGGGGACTTGGCTGGGAGAAATGTTCCTGTAGTCCTGGACACAGCTGGCTGGGCGGGGGGTGGGAAGGATCTGCTTTCTTCAGCAACGCTACGCTCTTTTGATTGTTCACCTCTTCCCTTTTTAACTTGTTTTGATTCTGCTCTGAGGTAAGAAGTAGGGCATGGAAGGGGGGGGGGGGGTCTAAGGGATCCAGATGTCGTGCTAATTCTAATTCAACACCGACGCAGGACTGTCACATCAACATGGAGATTTACACAGAGCAGCACTGACACTGTGATCACCATAGAGCAGCACTGACACCGTGATCACCATAGAGTAGCACTGACACCATGATCACCATAGAGTAGCACTGACACCATGATCACCATAGAGTAGCACTGACACCGTGATCACCATAGAGTAGCACTGACACCATGATCACCATAGAGTAGCACTGACACTGTGATCACCATAGAGTAGCACTGACACCGTGTTCACCATAGAGTAGCACTGACACCGTGTTCACCATAGAGCAGCACTGACACTGTGATCACCATAGAGTAGCACTGACACCCGTGTTCACCATAGAGCAGCACTGACACTGTGATCGCCATGGAGCAGCACTCAGCCAGTGCAACACAAATCCACTCAACACTGACGCACAGAATTCTTGCGGCTGTTCGAAAAGGACAGGACGGTTTATGGTAGTTTCATCGAGACGGGCGGGTTCGATTCCCCGTGCGTGACCACGACGGGCCTCCCGCCCCAGCGGCGCGCCCCGCGGGTGGAGAGGTGCAGCTGGGTCTCCGCAGAGCCTGCCTCCCATGGCGTGGGACGGCAGGCTCCATAGCAGCTGTGTTGTCAGCGGGGGGGGGGGGGGGGGGGGGGGGGGGGGAGCGTCTGCGATGGGCTGCGGGGTGTAAAAATCATCACTATCAGCTGCGGCGCCCGGCGCGTTGCGGTCGCCGGCAGAGCCGCACGGTGACTCAGTTTTTCCATCGTTCCCGCGAAGGAGAAACAGCCCCACGCATTAGCGGCCATAATGAGAGGAGAGGAGAGGAGGGGAGGAGGAGGAGGAGGAGGAGGAGGAGGGTCTGGAATGCTTTAGCTGCCGTCGCTGAGCCTCGCGCCGAGCGTAAGAAACCCGTCGAGTCGTCGCTAAGCGGCTCGTCCGTCATCGCCGGCTCCGTTAAAAAAATCGCCACAGTCGCCGCGGAAACGTTTTTTTTTTTTTTTTTTTTTTTAACGAATCGATCCGATTGTTTTGCGGTGTTTGTTTTGGGCGTTCCATGAGTGGGCCTGGCAGAGGGGGGGGAGGAGCGGGGGTGGCGGGGTGGGGTGAGGGCGGGGTGGTGGGGGGGCGGGTTGTTATGGCGATTATGTAAGACTTCAAACGACGGCAGTCTGGCAGTGGGCTGGTGGGAATGTGGACGGGCCCTGGGGTCAGCTCCCCCTCAGCCTCCCATATGGTCCGTGTTTACCCTCCTCCTCCTCCGCCCTCTCTAATTGGCAGGTAATGCGTCGAGCTCCTGGGCTCCGCTCCGCCTGCTTCTCTTCCTCGTTAATGAAACGGGCCAATCGGGCTCTGGGGCTTGGCGCAGCTCCAAGTTGAGGCCCACCTCTGTTACTTTATACCGCAGCAGGTTTTGCTAAGGTGTTCATTTCAAGACACTCTTGCTGGTTTTTTTTCTTCTGTTTCTGTTTTTTCTCCCCCCCCCCTTTTCCAAAGAGGATAAATCAAAGCTGGAGTTGATATAGGAGCCTTTATTCAATCTGATCCCTGTACCCCCCCCCTCTCCCTTCCCCCTCACTCTCCCTCCACCCTGTCCTCTGGTCCCTTGGTGCCTGAAGTGTCCCCAGCCCCTATCAGTGATGGTGCCCTGTTTCCCTCTCTCTCCTCTTACCAGTGTCCCAAAGAGACTTGTAACTTAGACTGGTGACGTCTTTTTTTAAAATAAAGAACTTATACTTCATATATGTCAGCCCTGAGGGCAAAAAAAAACATTGAAAACAGGAGATCAGAACTATCAAACTGCAATTAAAATCGGTCTTAAATTTTTTAGTCTTTTAATGAGGCTTAAAATCTTTTTTCTTCTTCTCTCAAGTAGAAAATAGTTAGGTTGCTGTTTGTTTGACGAGTTAAATTTTCTTTTCCCATTGGAAAATTTTGAAACTGTCTCTCCTCATTGGCGAGTATTATTATTATTAGTTTTATTTAGCAAAAATGTAACAAAATAAGACTTTAAGCCTAAATATAAGACTAAAATACTTGTTGAGATTGACATTTTTTTTTTTTTTTTTGCAGTGCAGTAAGGAACATCTACAACTGCCAGTTCATATACAGTACCTACGGTGTGAACTTTCATTAATGGACGTCCTGTTCACTGTTTCGGGTGAATAAACCGTGCGGAACCTGGTCTGAACTTGGCCTTCCTCGTGTTACCTGTTGCTATTGTAGTGCTTAGCTGTGCACTGATGACATCGCCCTACATAAAACTCCATTGACACCCGAAGCGCTGTCACTTGAGACCGTTTTTTTTTTTTGGCATCGCTAAAGAAAGAGACGCAGGCACACGATGATGATGTCATATAGGGTAACGTACGTCCGAATTGTCAAGAGCGTAACGTATAGCCTCGGTGATTTAACATTCCGTTCCACAGGTTTTCCCCGCTGGACTTCTTGTAGGCCCCATGGATCTGATGTCTCCTATTTTATTATGAATGCTCTCCAGGTTGGAGGGGCCCACATGTAAATCAGAGGTCCCCCTGGGTGTGACCCTCTCATCACATAACCCTCCAGCCTGCCCCCCCCCCCCCCCCCACTCTGGTCTAGCTCGACCACCTCCATAACGCTCACAACAACCCCCCCCCACCCCACCAGGGGGGTTATAACGCGCACTAATAATGACTTTACCATGTCGGCTGGCCGTAGGCTTGGGGTGGCTGACTAGACAATCTGTTCCTCAGAGTACAGTGGCAGGAAGTGGGAGTGAGCCAGAGAACGGTTTTACTGTGAGTCGTCCTGAACAAACAAACAACCCCCCATTGCTCTCCCTCTCCCTCTCCCTCTCCCTCCCTTTCCCCTCAGTTACGGGATGTCATATCCCTCTCTCTCCGTCTCTCTCTCTCTCTCTCCCCGCTCTCTCTCTCTCCTCTCTCTCCTCCCTCTCCCTCCTTCTCCCTCTCTATCCCTCTCCTTCCCTCGCCCTCCATTTCTTGCTCTCTCTCTCTGTCTCTCTGTCTCTCTCCTTCCCCTTTCTCCATCTCCATCTCTCTCTACCTCTCCCTCCCTCTCTCCTTCTCTCTCTCTCCTCTCTCTCTCTCTCTCTCTCTGTTTTTCCTTGATCATTCTTGCAGCCCCGCTTCCCAACAATGCTAAGGAGGGAGGGTGTAACACTTATTTTCAAACAGTTAATGTCCCTTGGTTACGGGATGTCATGTGCATGGGAAGTACCCCCCCCCCCCCCCCCTCCAAGAAACACACACACACACACACGGTCGTGTACAAAGCCTGATAAAGATCAAGCACTGGATGTGAATGTAACGTTTATGAACTGTGCGTCTGGCAGCTGCATTGTTTAAAAAAAAAAAAAAAAAAAAAAAAAACGGAAAAAAAAATACACAGGCTTAGTGTTTCTGGGAACACGGCTGCAGCAGGTGTGGAGACGGCTTGCTGGATGCCCCAGGATGCTTCGCTTCGCTTTTCGCTGACCCCGTTTCACCCCTCGGCCTTCTCCAGGAAGAGCTTTCCGTTCAGGCGTCGTCAGCGGCCCGGGATTTCGTCCCGAAATACAGCTGAGCTCCTCAGGGGGTGGGAAATCCGCTCCTTCGCTTTTTGGGTTTTTTTAATACCGGTGGTCCGGTTGGCACGCGAAGCGTTTTCATTTGTTTTTCAAAATGAAATTTTTTACATTTTCTTTCGTCTTTCATCTATAGCTGTCGTGACAAAAACAACCGTCAGCTGCCGTTTGTGAGCATAGAGTATCGTCAGCGAGGGAAAATCGTGCTGCCTCAACTAACTCAAGTGAAGTCTGAAGTGGTTAAAATTGCGTAAATTCTACTCAAATTTGTTGCCATCTTAAGTGTCCTGGTACTATTTTTTTTTGGAAAAGGAAAAATAGTACCAGGAGTGCATTGACTGCCATCATACTAGAAAAATATTTTGAATTTTGAAAATTTTTAAGCAGTTTAAAAATACAGATGATGACAAGAATCCAGCTCACAGTCACACTTTTTGCCTCTGGCTGTTTTTAAATGAGCCCGACTGGTTTAGTGCTAAAGGGATAATGACGTCACTATTGGCAAATATCGAGTGCATTTAAATTCCAGCACTATAGTTTCCCATCAGATGATTTCCATTTTTAAAAACCGTGTGAAACGCAATACAAGGCTAACATTACAATATTCACTTAGAAAGAGAGAAAAAGAGGGTGTCTAAAGGTTTGCATTATTATTATTATTATTATTATTATTCATTACACTGCACTTTACAGTCAAGAAATAAAATAACTGTGTCCTCGTACTGTATGAAAAGCATAACAAGGGATATGCAAACATCACAGGACAAAATTGCGATTTGAAAGCTTTTGACTGGAGAGTCCTCAGGTGGCCCTGAGAGGCAAAGGAACTGAAACCTGGCATCCCACAGTAACCCCGGCAAGTTGTGGGCTTAGAGAGGACTGTGGAATTGCTTGGCCTCGGAGCACGTTAGGGTTCTGAATGGGCACGGTCAGTGCAATAGCACAAAGCTCCAGGAGGGTGGATTCTCTCAATAAGATCAAGAAACGGCCGGACTGAGAAATTTTCGCTGCATTTCCTGCGTGGGGCCACTCTGATCAAAACACCTGGATGCACCGTTACCTGCTTAGAGATTAGGTTTTTGAAGAAGGTGTGCTCTCATCGAGGAACTTCGTTTTAAGTGCTCTTGAGATAATTAAGAATCTTCGTCACGGGACTGACCCTGGACTCTGGCCAATCAGAACGCCGATAGAGTGCGACGGCACTGCAGGCCATGTCCATTTCTGGCAGCATGAGTGCACTTGATTGGTTAAAAAAGACAAACCTCTTCTGCCATTGGACCTCTGTTTCTATTATCCATTGTATAGCCAACAGACAAAAATGAATTATAAGGTTCCATCCATGCCATTGAGATACCTTTAATGTCTCTAAAGGGAAAATATGTCTCTTTCTAGAGATAATGGATCTTCGATTAGAGATGGCTCAACCAAGAGATGGTTACACGGTGGTACCTGCTGATAAGGTGCTGGAAGTCAAAAGGTTAAAATGATTTTATTCACAGTCTTATGGTAAATATGTTGCTAGTACAGACGGAGGAAAGGCCTACCACAATAGCAGCATGGTTAGAAACATTTCACTGTTAACGGGCAGCTCTGCAAATTGCCCTTTTGTCCCGTGGTTTTACCCCCTAAAGTCGTTATCGGTGGCAGTGTGTGCTCAGAGGGTTGGGTGATGGACTATGAGCTCAGCAAACAACCACTTGTCAAGATCTTTTCCAAGTTCTTTCCAAATGTGGGAGGTTGGCTCAGTAGCAGGACTCAAGGTAGGGTGAAAAGATAGCAAAGCACATTTGCCAAGGCGGCCCCCTCCCCAACCTCACCCCACCCACTCCCCTGGACCTTCACTGCTATGGAGGTGAACAAGGTGGGAAACCCATTTTCTGAGTCTAGCCTCCCAGTGACTATCCCTTCCAGAGGGAGTAAAGGGTTTTCCTTTTTTTTTTTTCTGCAGGTGACAGTGTCGCAACTTCTCTAGTGCATTGTTAAGTTTTGTCCTGTCTAAACTCAGGAGGAGTTCATGGGGCAGGGGTGACCGGCTAATTTGTCTAAATTGTTTGACCAGTTGGGTTTAATAATCCCTTTGAGTTACAACTCAACGAGTGCAGCTGGCTAACATGTGGCCTTGCTGTCTCCAAGTTTTATCACATGGAGATCCTGTAAAAGTGGCTTAAGAGAACAAACTCTCTTGTGTTTTTCCACATGGAAGGCGTGCGTTGAGAAATCTGAGCCCGGGGAGTTTTTATTGTGGCTGAACAAGCCCTCGACGGCCGAAGCCGAGCTTCAGAGCAAGGCAAGCCAAAGCTTTTCCAGGAAGTCCCTCTCCCTTGGGCTAGGGACTCAACTTTTTTCAGTGTGCCGAAGGGGACTGCTCGTGCCTCTGCGGGCTAACAGGTGTAGTGTTAAAGGTACAGCCTAATTCCCCGTGTTTGGCGTGTGTGAATGTGTGGCTGACTCAGATGGTAAATGACCCCGGGAAATAGTGAAGAGATTGGAGCAGTCCAGACAGGTTTGCTAATTTGGGGCCTAACCTTGATGGAAGATTGCCTAGAAAAATCTTCTGCGAGATTTACAAATGCATTCTCAGCAGTTTGCTCTCTGCATAGGTTTTCTCATACCACTAATACTGTACTACTATGACAACTAATAATAATAATAATAATAATAATAATAACAACAATAATAATAATAATAATAATAATAATAATAATAATAATAATAATAAGCCTGTAGGAACATCTGTTATCTTTATAGATAACACATGGTCATAGTTAAAGACTCCAACTGAGAACTCCTACAGCTTTGAAGCCGAATGCACATAACACAGAGGGTTGTGGTGCATCCACAGGCCAGCAGGATATGACTGCAGCTGACCCAATGCTACAGACAGACTTATTTGAGAGAAACCACTGGTCTTTCTGCCTTTAACTTTGTATGCTTTCAACGTAAACGCTGAGAACTACAAGAACAAAGAGGAACGCTCAGAACAACCAGAACAAAGAGGAAGGACAAACTCAAACGTCTTCTTCCGTCAGCCATTGTGGAGCACAGAAGGGTTGCAAAGGTTGACAGACCAATGAAGGTTAAACTGAAAAGGCCAGGTTTATTTTAAGATGCGAAACTGCGTTTGTTCCATCGAACAGGATGTGAATGCAAATTACCAACACTCTGACGAGCTGAGGCTATTGCAAAAAAAACAAAAAGATGATTAACTGAGGTTCGGTTCAGTTTAACAGCAGCTAGCGCCTCGAATGGGGTGCACGCAAGAGACCCGTTCCAGGTCCCGTGCATGGAAAATATTTTGTCGTTTTTAGGCGGGTGCCAGCACGTTCCCTTGAGAAGTGGCCTGATTAGGCAGTTATCCTCAGCGGATAGTCCTGGGGGGGCTGAGTGGGAGTAGCATTAGCGTCTTACCGCAAACCCTTTTGAAAGTTACCGGCGGCTTCCCTTCCCAAACAGTTATTCTAAGCGCGGGCGGATCGCCGCGGTAACGCGGGACAATGGATCCTTTCTGTCTTGGCCCGGCACCGCTACTGTAAGGTGCGCCGGTACCGCGGGGGAGCTCACCACCCTCGTCGAAAAAAGTTGCCCGTGCGAGGTGTGCATTGCAGGCCGGGACAGCCCCCGAGTGGGCTGGGCCCACCGTCTGAAATCTCCAGAGGGAGGAGGAGGAGGGAGGAGGAGGAGGGGGGGAGGAGGAGGAGGGGAGGAGGAGGAGGAGGAGGAGGGGGAGGGGGAGGAGGGGAGGAGGAGGGAGGATGGGGAGGGAGAGGAGGAGGGGGAGGGGCAGGGGGAAGAGGAGGAGGGGCGGGAGGAGGAGGACTTGTGTCCTGGTCCTGTGACAGGTGAGGTCTAGGTTCCTGACATGGAACGCTCGCGTTCAGGTAGAGCCTCTAGAACCTGAGAACCCACCTGGGGGGGGGGGGGGGGATCAGCGGGAGAACCCTGGCCTTCTCCGCCCTGTCATAGCAGGAGCAGGAGCAGGAAGCCGAGACTCTCACAGGGCATACCCTCATTTCCTAGCATTGTAAAGACGAGCTGCGTGCACACCGTGCTCACTCCACTGATGCAACAAGATCAGCGCTGGCCTTCAGGCTCGACTGAAACCCCCTCTGGCTGGAGTCACCACTCTGTGAGCATGTGACTCCCACATAGGCAGGTAGGGGGAAAATGCAGATGGTGGTTTTGAACACATAAACAAGCGATGGGCCACCTTACTGAGGAATGGGTGACCCACATGCCGAGCAGCCTGGATGTGGAAGTAAGTGACACTCTGACCCTGTTGATTGGCCGGTGGATCGTAGCGATGGATTGTGAGCTTTAGCATTCAGTGGCCACTGATGCTACTGCCTTTGGGCAATCCTTCGGGCAATCCACCCCAGCCTTTCAGAGACATAGTGGTTGTCCATCCATCTGACTCACTTATTCCTGGTCAGGGTCATTGGAGGTGCTGCAGCCTATCCCAGCATGCATTGGGTGAGAGGGAGGAATACACCCTGGACAGATTGCTAATCCATCACAGGGCACACACACACACCATTCACTCATGCTCTCATACCTAGGGGCAATTTAGAGTCCCCACTTAACCTAACCCGCACATCTTTGGGCTGTGGGAGTACCCAAACGCATCAATCTGGAGGAAACTCACGCAGACAAGGGGAGAACATGCGTGCAAACTCCACACAGAAAGGCCCCAGTCGGTATTCAGTCCAGGACCTTCTTGCTGTGAGGCAGCATTGCTATCCCACTGCACCACTGTAAACTGTAAACAGCAGACAGATGAAAGTGTAGGGGCTGTGGTGGTCATGACTCTCTCTGTCTACCTCTCTCTCTCACGCTCTCTGTGAACTAAAACGATGCAAAGATGTTCCCTGTCTCTCAGCCAGTTCATTCACTGTAGATGGAGACCTTGTGTCAGCTCTGCAGTGTGTGTGTGTTTCCACTGTCATCAAAGACACTAAAGTACATTAACATTACAAGAAACAGCAATAATTTCTGCTCCAAGAAGCAATTTAACAGAGGCCAAACATAAATACACAACCCAAATGACTGTCAAACTGTATTACATTAAAAAAAAACAACTGATGGTCGTGTTAAGAAGATCGGTATAATGAGTCTCATTATGAATTTTATTTTTTTAATGAACTGTTTAATAACCCTGCTTGACATTTGGAACCATTTAATATTCCATAACCAGTGAATCAAAGCATGCTTCATGCAGCTGTGGCTAATGGTTTATAAAGAGCTAATATTTAAATGTTTACTGCTAATCATCTACCTCTGATGAACCCATAGCTGAATTAGATAAGGAAATGAAAATGCTTTGCTGCTGGTGAGTCATCAACATGTTTATATTTAATCTGAAGATGACTAACAATGGTCTCATTTTGCTAGATCTGTTATTTTTGTTGGGTCTTAGCAATGTTTGCCTGACATTTCCTGTGTGACATCCTAAATAACTGTAGTACTACAATGAACTAAAGTTCAGGCATTACCCAACGTTTACGGAACCTCAAAACATGTGAGTTTCACATGCGTTTTATGGCTGGTTTGGCAGAAAAAATATATCTGATCAAAAACAATATGGTACATATGCAGCTGTGGTGCTTGGAATTAGTATGAAAGGAGTACTCCGCCATAACAAAACCCTAATTTGTTGCAATGCACTTTAGATAGTAAATGAATGAATGAATGTTTACATGAAACTAATTCACTCTTGACCTCCTGAGCAAGGAATTTCAAGGTATCAATGCAGCGCTCTTAGCACAATGTTTTTTGAGGAGAACAAAATGCCAAAAAGTTCTCAAGAATTAAAATACTCTTTGGGGCCTTTAGGGTTCTTTGACGTTGAAATGAATTCTAAGCCCGTATATGAGCTGCTAGCAAAGGAGGATTTCTTTTTGTTGAGAAGATTTTCTGTTTTTCCTGTTTGTTTGTGCTCCCTGTAATGACTCCATGTGCAAGAGTGAGGATCAGATCTGAGAATATGAGCCAGGTCTGCAGTTTTAGAACATGTTATTGTCCTGAATCCGCTCAAATCGCTCCAGGGTGGGGTAGGCCGGCCGGACAACCAAACTGGGTTCCTCTCGAGTGGTAATTACAACGCAACACAAAAAACGAAGAGACAAAACAAAAACCGTGAACATAAAATGCTGCGAAGAATCGGAAAATGTATTTTAGGGACCCGAAAGTAAATTGTTGGCTTTGGCCAGACGCAATCAGGAAACAGATGGGGCGCCCAAAATTGACGTCGAAAGAGAGAGCGCTGAAAATAACCCTCGCGTTTCATTCTCCCGTGAGGTTTGTTTGAGAAAACCTGAAGGCCAAATTGTATGTGATGAAGGTGTGATTTTGGTGGCGCGGGGTCTGAATCGGGGGGGGACTATGGCCGACCGATCGAATCGGCAGTTGTATTTAAAAAATTTTTTTTTTTTTTTGTCTGGTAGGGTCGGGTTCTCTCTTCGTGACTGCATCAGACGCCATCGTGAGAGGGCCGTGACTCACTCTCGCTCACGCCACTCCGTCCCACAGGTGCGGAGAAGATGTACTGTATTGAGCCGGAGCTGGAGGCCCGGATAAAAAATCTGGAAACGTTTCCCTGCCACCCCCCCGCCCGCCCGAACCGTGGCCCGAAGGGGAAGCTGGGGTGTCCTTAATCTTGACGGATCACAGCTTACAACGGTCTGATAGGCCCGCAGCGCTATGGGCTGGGGTGGGGTGGGGGGGGGGGGGTGTAGGGGGGTTGGGGGGGAAATCTAATGAAACCTGTTATGTTTGTCTCGGATGTTAAACCTGGCACTGAGCTGACTGTAAGCATGCAATCGCTGGCTGTCTCTGATCAATTCGTGCCTTTTAATGAACGCGTTAAGAGCTCGACGGGAGTCAACGGCTCGCAGAAAACATCTGTAACAGAGAACATCTGTAACAGAGAACATCTGTCTGGAGATGGTCTGCCTGGCACAAATCACCTTTTTACATCGACCGTAAAAACTAAATTAAAAACGAAACGGACAGTTTTGATATGATAAATACAGCAGGCGGGCGATGAGTAATAAAATAAAACATGGACCGATGTGATGTCATGTCCAGCTGCTCTTGTGTTAAGGCTGATGGGCCTAATGAGCAGTGAGGATTAGGAATTGTTTTTTAGAAATTGCGTTTTCGATTACCGAAAAAGAGTGGTCTATGAAACATTTCTTCATACCTCCAGATGTGTAGCCTCTCATTTGGTTACATGTAAAACATGACCTTTCTTTGATGACTGAAATTGGGTTCTCTACGTCTGAGTAATACGCTTACATGCAGCTTGCCATTAGCGATGGTGTGTGTGTGTATATATATATATATATATATATATATATATATACACACATATATATATATATATATATATACAGTTAAATGTGTACAGTTTAAATGTGTACTCCAGCACAATGTATTTGAAATACATTAATGAAAAACAGCAGACTGTCAGCTTTAATTTGAGGGCATTCACGTCTGCATGGAGTGAATCGTGCAGGAATTACAGCCCTTTTTAAGCATTTCAGTGACAGAGCTTTGGGTTCAACATTTGCTTGGGAAAAATTTATTTAAAATTTAATCTTTTCATTACTGATTGAGAACCTTTTTCCTTTTACTCTGATGCTGAAATCTCTGCACTATGACTGGCTTTGGGGTAGTCATGCCAAAGGTCCAAGCAGGAGGGCAGTTGGCCATTGGGTTAAGTTTGTAGCTGCCATCCATAATGAAAATCTAAAAGCCACATCAAGAAGGAATATGGAGTGTGTTTGTTTCCCTGGTAGTGAAATCATCTGTAAGTGTTGTGTCTCCCTCAGCCAATCAGAATGCTCTTAGGGGAAACTGGAGGGAAAATGGAGGAAGCTCTTCTTTGAAACCATACTGTGACTTCAGTCCTTTTTTTCTTCTTCTCTTTTTTCATGGGTGTTTTATGGGAGAGAGTTTCTTTGCGTCTTTGGGTGACATCAATCATTTTTGCACTGTTTTTGAGCACGTTTCAGTGCAGCATAGCAGCTTGTGATTTAACCCCCCCCCCCCCAAAAAAAAAAAACGGCTCCATTTCTGCTCAAAGTCAACAAACCGCCGAGCAAAACGGAGCTGTTTTTTTTTTTTTGGGGGGGGGGGGGGGGGGGGGGGAAGGGTTTAAATCACAAGCTGCTATGCTGCACTGAAATGTGCTGAAAAACAGTGCAAAAATGATTGATGTCACCCAAAGATGTCACCTCTGCAATGAAACTCCGCTCGAATCGAATCGAATCCGCTCAGGAGAAAGCAGGCCTACGTGAAGACGCTGCCCAGGTGGCGGGGTCTGCACTGGCAGTCTGGCTCGGTAACGCGTGTCGCGGAGACAGCGCTCTCCCGGCACACCGGCTTGGCCGCGCCGCCGCGCCGCAGACCCATAAAACACGGCGGCGCTCCATAAATAGGCGTCGCGCTCTCCTGTGTTCTGTGCCGCCGGCCGTGTGCGCCGACTGGCCTGTCTCCACAAGCAGCCTGACGGTAGACAGCCAGCCATCTCCCTCCAGCCCATTGTGGCTGCCACACCTATCGCTACAGGGCAAAGGGGGAGGATCTCCCTCAACCGCAGATTTCAATCACTCTGCTGCCTGAATCTCTTCTTTTTTTTTCTCTTCTTTTTTTTCTCTTTTTTTTTTTTTTTTTTGAAGGCCAGGAGCTGTCTCTCAGTCTCTCAGAAATATATGGCACTGCGTAGTACGAGGCCAAGGTTTATGTGCACGGCTGGGGAAAACTGTGTCATAACGAAACGACTGCGTAACAGGAGCAAGGTAATGCGCGAGTGAGTGAAGTCCACGAGATTAGCAATGTGACGCTCATTTGCCCCATAACTTATTTGCTTGTTTGAAAACAGGACTGTTGTGGAGAACTGCAGTGATAATAAAAAAATAAAAAAATTCCAGGTTGCTGGGTGGGTGATCCTGTTAAGGTGCTGTTTCTAGGGACGGGCCTCTGCGGATGAGCCTCGAGGTCTGGGGCCTGTATCACAGAGCCGGTATTACTTAGTAAGTTAGCTGGCTAACGGCACCGAGTAAAACCAGGAAACCTCCCAAACCCGGAACATGGACCGAAGCAAAAACATTCTGTTCCGGGTTTCACCCAGCGCAGTTGTCCAGCTAATTAGGGGATCCAGCTTCGTGATTCAGGCCCAAGGTGTTGAGCCTGAACCGTGCCAGTGTTGATCGTGTGTTTGGCAACACCGCAGGACCGTGGGTAATCGGCTGTGGCGTTGAGGGTGTGCTTCAGCAGGCGTGAACTCACTGTGTATCCCATCATGCACCAGTTGCCCTTGCTGGGGGGTGAGGCCTCTGCACGTGAAGCTCCCTCCTGCAGCTCAGCCTCTCCGCGATCTAAGCTGGCGGACCGGACTGCGGGGTGAGAAGAAGCAGACGCTTCAGGCATTCCAGCGGACAGCGCCTGCGGGTCTCCGCTCTGACGAAGCAAACAGAGGGAGGCTGCAGCTCAAATGAGCGCTAACGAGCACAGATGAGCACAAAGTGGGCCTTCCCTTCTGGGGAAAAAAATACTTTTTTTTTAATTGCTGAAAAAATAATAATAAATTGAACAGCAAAACCGATGTATCTGTCACACTAAGGTACTGGAGTAGGGATAGTCATCTACCCCCCCCCCCCCCCCCCCCCCGCCCACCCACCCTAAATATCAGAATGTAAAAGTGTTCTTTACTTAACTTTTGTTGAGTAACTTGTTTGAGGCATTCTTTCACTTTAAATATCATACCCCCTTCCCCCACTCTTGACCCTGGCCTTCCCTGTACAGACAAACCCCCCACTCCCCACTCCCCCTCCCCCCTCCCCCTCCCCCTCCCCCCCCCTCCCCCCCCCCCCCCTCCCCTCCCTCCCTCCCCCTCCCCCTCCCCCTCCCCCTCCCCCTTCCCCTCCCCCTCCCCCTTCCCCTCCCCCTCCCCCCCCCCTCCGCTCCCTGTCCCCTTGGCCCTGACAGAGCCGTACACCGTACATCAGCTGGAGCGTGAGATAAGAGGCGAAATGCCGATTTTGCACTTTTCCCTCTGTTTGCCTTTTGCGCTTACTCAAACGCGGAGGGGACGAAACCGTGATACAACAATTACAAAGTCTGCCTCAGGACTGTTGCTCAACCGCCCGCCCTGGCATGTGTCAGCAAGGGCTTAAAGGGGCAGTGTCATGTTCTGGTCTGGGTGAAGTGGTCTTTCTTGATTGGGAGGGTGAGGGTGAGGGTGAGGGTGAGGGAGGAGGGGGTGCGGGTTGTTGGGCAGGTCATAGATGTTGAACTGTCTTAAGCAGGATAGAACAGAACAGAATAGAATATGACAAATTAAAAACATGTGCAACATGTACTGATATACTGTCCGATTAGGGGCGCCCATCACATGGCTATTTTATCTAGTTTGCTTTTAATACACATACACATACGGGTAGTCATACACATACACAAGGGAGAAGAAATCAATGGTGCTTCTGGAACATTCACTGTCGCCTCTATAAAAAGGCCTTGCACCCTGCCTTTGCCCTCCAAGGTCTGTAAACCACTTCCTGGCGTGTTAAATGGCACGAAATGCGCATACATCGCGAAACAGGAAGCAGCTCGTTGTTCTGTCATGTGTCCTGGCGCGTGCGCTCGCTCTCTCTCTACGGTGCGGCGGAACGAGGGCAGCCGCGCCGCACCCGTCCAGGACCCACATAAATCTGGAGCGATGGCGGTTCACGCCCTCCTGCATTTCTAACGCGCTCCTCTGCGTCATCGCTCGCTCATGCGTTTCAACCCCCGCTAAGAAAGAAGCCGACTGACACCGCTAGTGTCATCGTGAAACTATTTGTCAAAAACTATATATCAAGTGGTTTTTTTTTTTTTTTTTGGCTTGTTTTATTTCCGCATTTCTTGATAATGACAGTGATTGTTGGTTGGGCATTTTAATTCCTTGAAAGCATGGTAAACTGATTTAATGGGGGGCGGAGGGGGGGGGGGGGGGGGTGGAGATCATGCTGGTTTGAACAAAATGGCCGTGGACAATAATAACAGAACTGTAATGTCGTTTGTTATTTTGCTTGATTCTCAGAGGACAAGGAGTTTGGGGCTTCCTGCTCCCCACAGAGAAAGCTGCTGCTTGTACATTATGGGCTGTTCTGTCTGTACACCGGTCCTGAGGAGGGTAATGGTGAGAGGTAGGTCCTGGAGTCGCTAAAGACTCCCCAAGACCTGAGACTGAGGTCAGCCACAACATAACAACACAGGAGCTGTACAATCCATCAACAGAAAACAGGTCAGATTAAGGGAAGATATAGGTCAAGTGACCAGGGTCAGTACCTCTCTTGTTAGGAACTGACAGTTGTCTTACTGTAGGCCTACTTTCTATGCAACCGTCCTGGTATCCAGTGTGTCTCGGTGAGACATAAGAACGCAGGCAATACACGCAATTACTGTACAGGCAACCATCGTAATGACAAAGCAGGAGGTGTTGGTAGGTTGCGGGGGTGGGGGGGGGGGGGGGGGGTGGGGTGAGAGTGCGGAACATATGGGAGTGCATTGCATAATTCTCAGAGACCACAATGATTCTGACATGATGTAACGTCTCTGACAAGAACCGCGGTGCAATCGCAGACTGGCTGCCAAAACCCATGCTGCTCATTTCGTCCCCACCCCCTCATTCGTGTCTTCAGGGAGAGGGTCAATTTCCTGTTTATGAAAACAGTGCTGTCATGGGGAGTGGGGTGGGGGTGGTGGTGGTGGGGAATGCTTGAACTTCATGCCTGTTCTTTGTGAAGGACAGTAGAATTCAGCTCATATAACTTGAATGCATCTATTTTTTTATTTTACTTTGGGCATATCTTAGTTCAATGATTTTTGAAGCCCCATAGTGTTTAGCAACATACTTCTACAGACCGAAGGCTGTGACTCGACACTGTGACTGTTGTGGACAGCTGGACACTTGGCATTCTGTTCCTGTCTCGCAAGCAATCGCAGAAAATGCACAAACTAAGAGTGAAGAGCTCAGCTTTCTGGGACGAGGTTCTAAGTCTATGTTCAGGGGGATGCTACAGCACAGTCTGAATACTGTAGCACAGTCGGAAATGTTGTAGTATAGTCTGGAATAATGTAGCACTGTCTGACGTAGCACAGTCTGGAATACTGTAGCACAGTCTGGCATCTGTAGCACAGTCTGGCATGTAGCACCGTCTGGCATGTGGTAGCACAGTTTGACATGTTTTAGCAGCCTGGCATATTGTAGCAGTCTAAAATACTGTAGCACAGTCTGGCAAGTTGTAGCACAGTCTAAAATACTGTAGCACAGTCTGGCATGTTGTAGCATAGTCTAAAATACTGTAGCACAGTCTTGCATGCTGTAGCACAGTCTGACATGTAACACAGTTTGACATGTTGTAGCACAGTTTGACATACTGTAGCACAGTCTGGCATGCTGTAGCACAGTCTATCATACTGTAGCACAGTCTGGCATGCTGTAGCACAGTCTGGCACGCTCTGATGAGAACCAGCGCGATGGCGGAGAGGGCGAGAGAGAGCCCTGGACCTGCGTTTCACCATGGCCTCGTTCAGGCCTGACAAAAAGACACTTCTTCTCCCCGTGCAGGACTTCCTGTATCCGCACGGGGCACCTGGCCAAGTGGTCACACAGCTATGCATTATCTCCCCCCGTCCCCCCACCCCACCCCCACTCCCTCTTCACTCCTCTCCTCTGCCATCTCACAGATGGCTCACAGAGGCCTCAAGGACGATAGGGGGAAACACGCCGCTCGATTAAACAACGCGGCTAAATTAAAAAGCAGAAGTAAAAAATGACAACACTGCTAAATTTACCCCCCGTACTATTTTCATTTCTCTTTTTTTTTTTGTTTGTTGGACAGCCATGGTTATTTCGTAAGACTTTTTTTCCTGTTAAAACAGCAAGGAGGGGTTGGCAGTTCAGGAGGGTATGCTTGCTTAATCTGTGTAACCTGCATTTAAAAAAAAAAAAAAAAAATATATATATATATATATATATATATATATATATATATATTTGTGACATAGTAGCCCTGGTGAACAAGCAGAAATGTGTACATGAAGATCCGAACTCTGAGACACATATCAACCGGTGCAATTTAATATACTTTCTTTATTCCAGCGAACTTTTGACAAGTGAAGAATTTCAATATCGCCAAAGCTCTCAATAACTTCTCATCCGGTTTTTGGAAGGTATTTCCTGTAATAACGTACAATCTTCTTGTTTAAGGGAGTGCTCTACGACCTGGCCTTGACCGTACTAAGAGCCAGGATGGACTCCCACCCCCCCCCGAAACACGACTCACTTGGCCAAGTCTGGTGTGCCTGTTCCCGTCAGGTCAATACCCCCCCCCCCCAGTCCACCAATCACCACATTTCCCCTTGCAACTCCCTCACCCTTTCACAACCTCGCAAGTGAAGCGGAGTCCTGACACATCACTCTGTACACTCCGTGTCATTAATTCATCCACTCATGAGCACTGCAAAAACAAAGCAACATTTTCTTTTTTTTCAAAAATACGGGGTTTATTGGTTTTAACTGCAATCAGTCGTTACAAAACTCAATTTTATATAAACTCATAGAAATTACTGTAGTGAACAGCAATGGCTGTAAAAAAAAAATACATTCAACAGTTTACTTTCTTTGTGTCAGTCCTGTTAACCTCTCCGTCCTCAGCTACTAGGAAAAACAGAACACGGAATTCTTTTTTTAACATCCATCTTTATCACAAAATCTAAAACAAAAGGCATAATTTGTCAGCTACCTGGAATGTTTTCAAAAAAGAGGCACTAAATGTTTGGGGCGAGCGATCCAAATATCCGATCCAAAACGGAAAAGGCACACATACGCGTGATTGGGTTGGGGGGCGGGGTTTGACAGTGTGACTTGGGGTGCCATCATGGGGTGACGTCTCCCTACATCTCGACCACCCCAACATTTAATTCGTGCTTTTCGATTTTAAGTTGTTTGAGTCACAACTTCCACAAACCCACTGTAAACAGGTCAATTTGTGGTAGAGCAGATTCATAATTTTATCAGGTTAGCCAAATGGTTTCAGCACTGGACCCAATGACACTGCAATTAAAAAATAATAATAATAATAATTTTTTTTATTTTAGACCCTCCCCCAAATCAAGAAGATCCCTTTGTGAGGAAGGTACCCATCTTGACTCACAACATTGTGACAACGAGCCCCTTATGGACCACTATGCCAATTTTCACAGCCATAGTAAGAAAGGTCATGGAATGTTGCTGAGATTGAAAGGGGCCAATGAGAACCCACTGAAGGATCATAAGTAACCAATGAGGAACCAGCTGGCGTGTTCTTGTTGGGGGTGGGGGTTGGCGGGGATTAAAACAGTGGATATTCGTTAAGGAAAAACATTTAGGAAATAACAGGAAAGAACTGTTACTGTCAAGGCAACATAGTTTGTAGGCTCTAAAAAAGGTCAAAATGGAGGAATGATACAAGGCAGTACTAAAGATCCTGAAATTGCAGTCCAACAAGAGAAGAGCAAAAAAAAAGAACAAAAAAGAAACAAAAACTACAATAAATAATCAAAAACGCATAACTCTTTTTGCATTTTTTTTTGCTTTAAATTAAGTTTCATTTAAACAATGTGTAGTTGCAAACGAAAGTCATTGTAGTATAATATATTAAACTGTGAAAAAAGGAAAATGACAAAAGTCTTCACAATCTTTAGATTAATACGGAAGATCATAATTTAACATAAAAGAAAATATATTCTATCGTTTCATTATCCAGATAAATACAAACAAAATTAACAAAAAAAATGCATATGATCAGCAATAAATACGTTTTTTGATAAGTTAAATAAGCAGTGACAAGCAAAACCTTCCGTTTCTGAAAGTTTTTTTCTCCAAACAATAACAGTAATAATATAATAATAATAATAACGAATCAAAAAAATGGAAAAAACAAAAACAAAAAAAACAAAAAAACAGGAGGAGACACAGGTGGGTCAAAGTGCTCCAAAAAGTGGAATCTAGGGGGAGAGTGATGTTTCAGTGTTCCCATCAGAGAGTGCAGGTGGGCAAGCAGCACCTCACGAGTTCAGGCACGTCCCGCGGCTGGCCAATGGGCATGCAGAGCTTTACGGAGCTGGGGGGGGGAGGGGGGGGGGGGGGGGGGGGGGGTCAGAAATCTGAACGTACTAAAAGCTTACACATCAAGTTTCCCTTCCCAATATACAGTGACCAGCAACAGGAGGAAAACGGCATACTTTTAATCTTTCTTGTTTTTCTTTCTTCTTTTTTTTTTTCTTCTTGTTTGTTTGCTTTGTTAAGGCCTCGTCCTATGTTCTCGGGTGGTGGATTGAGCCCGTAGCACCAAAAAAAAAACGAGTCTCTTCCTGGCTGATACCGGAGCCCAATCTTACGTGAATCTCAAAGTGAAGTCTTTCCTGCAAGCCTTCCTTTTATTTTCACAACTCGAAAAAGACAGGGCACAGCTCTCGGATGGACGGAAGAAAGAAAGCTACCGACAAAAAGTAAAAAAGGAGACCGCAGTCCACTTGCCCCAGCACACACAGGACAAACCCGCAGGCACTTTAAAATGTTCATTTGTCCTTTAACTTTTTTTTTTTGCTTTTCTTTTTTTAACTACACTCGAAGATAAGGCTGTAGTTGTAAATGTGCATTTCTGAGCATGCTTCCTCTTGCTCAAGAAGGAGGCCTCAGTGGTAGTATCAAGCTTGGCTGGTAGAGAGCGTGATTTTAAATCTTTTCTTAAATTTTCTTTCCCCCCAGGCCACTGCACCTCCTGCACTGCTACACGTCAAGAAGAAGAAAGACAGACGGAGCACGGCCCGAGTCACAGTCCAACACCTTTCCAGCACGGTCCTCATGCGTTCTTTCCATTTCTTTCTTTTTTGGCACTGTCACACAAATGGGATGGCGGGGGGTGGGGGCGGTGGGGAGGAGGCTGGGACAGTAAACTGGACGAGAGGGGGGGGGGGGGGGGGGGGGGGGGGGGGTTGGGATGTCAAGAAAGGTCTTTTTCTTTTTTGTTTGTTTTTAGAAGAAAAAAAAATAGTTCCCTTAATTCAATGAGTGTCCTTTTGGAAGTACAGTTATGTGGGGAAGGGATGTGTGTGTGTGTATGTGTGTGTGTGTGTTTTGTGGGGGGTTTAAAGGGGGACTGATAGGGGTCTCTGACCACTATTCCAAAGGGGAAGTGAACCTATGAAGAAAACCTTTAATCTATTCTGGCACTCTCTGGCAAAAAAATACATAAAAATTGTATGGAAACTATATCCATCCCATTTATCAGCATGTAAACAAGGCCAAGGGTAGGGGTTAGGGTTAGGCACAAGGAAAACCAGGCAGGACTGGAGGTAGAGGGGAGTGCCAATTTGTCTTACAATATCTCCATCTCAGGCATGTGTGTGTTTGTATGTATGTGTGTGTGTGTGTGTGTGTGTGTGTGCGCGCAGGGGGAGGGGGAGGAGGGTGTTTATTCATCTGAGATGGAGAGTCTACTGAAGATGGGGAGTCGGCGGTTGGTGTCGAGGATGGGGGACTCCGAGCCGCTCAGGCTCCCCGAGCTGCTCTGGTAGCCCTCCTGGTCAGAGAGGGAGTCCGGGGGGCTGGGGGGCGCCTCAAACATCTGGGGCGACTCCGACATGGGCCTGAAGTAGTAAGGCGTGGTAGGGGAGGGCGGGGCCTGGACGGAGGGGTCGGCGCTCGGCGGCACCCCCAGGCTGGGGCAGAACAGGCTGGCCAGCTCCTGGCTGGAGTAGGTGAAGGGGTTGCTGGGCCACTCGGAGAGGTCCTCGGTCGAGAACATGGGCGGAGGGGTGACGGAGGTGGGGCTGTCCTGCGGGTTTCCCAGGCTGGAGAACCCGGCGAAGCTGTAGCTGTGATGGAGGCGCGGGCGCTCCATCTTGTTGGAGGAGGAGAGCGGAGGGGGTCCCCGGCGCTCCTCGGCGTTGTGGATGAAGTGGCAGCGCGGGCCGTAGGGGCAGAAGCCGATGGTGTGGAAGGTGCGGCAGAGCTCCGTCTTGTACTTGGGGTGCCGGCTGAGGCTGCGCAGCTCGTGGATGCCGTGGGCGAACTGGCACTTGTCGCCGTACTTGCAGGTGCCGTTCTCCTCGAAGGGCCGGCACAGCTCCGTCTTGTAGCGGCTGGAGTTCACCTGGCCGTTGCCGCCGCCGCCGCCGCCGCCGCCGTTGCCACACTTCTGCAGCAGCCGCTCGCCGGTCTCAGAGTAGGAGCGTTCGCGGAATCGGTTCTCCTTGTTGTTGCCGCCGCCGCCGCCACCACCACCGCCCGAGGACAGCGTGGGGTCCATCTTTAGGCTGTTGAGGAACTGGTTCTGGTTGAACTTAGAGCTGGGAAGCGTGACGGAATGCCGGCGCTGGTAGGCCCCTCCCACAGAGGGCGTCCCCACCGCCTTCCTGTCCAGCAGGGCCCCGGCGGAGGTGGGGTGGTTGGCACCCGTACAGGGTACGGACATCAGGTGGGGTGCGCCAACCACGTTGTTGTTGTTGTAGTTGAGCATTTTGCTATTCTGTAAGAAAACAAGAGAAAGAGAGGCAAACCATTACTCGACAGACCTGGACTCAGATTTAAATCAGACACAAACCCACAAAAGTCTCAACTGTCAAGCCATTTTTTTCACTACATTTTTTTTTTTTTTTTGCTAGAAAACCTGGGATGATATAATATTAATACAACAACTGAGCTGGTGCCCAGATCCACGGATGAATTCTTATCCTATAAAGTCAATGGAACAAAGTAGAAAGGGGGGGGGGGGGGGGGGGGCTGGGGCTATGATATAATGAATCGCGGTGCCACCAAATGCCGTTTCTTATCCGGAACGAAAATCCTGAGTACTGACAGCAGAAATTATGGTATGTGACAAAGCACGAGATTATGACCGCACAATGTGGGCTGAGCAGTTATAGGTGACGAGTCAAACTCAACGCTGCTAACTACTGCTGAACTGAAAATAAAGACAAAGAATCTGGCGCGCTGTCAAGTATCGTAAAGGTCCATGCGTTTTACATTATGGCTAAGTTTTTCGTCTTGTCATCCTTTGACACGCGAGCACAGAAACAAATTTGCCAGATTTACACGATATTTATTCTATGTGGCGATTAGCAATTGCTGCAATGGGTGTGTGTTTTATTTCCAACTGTTAGATATCAACGTTTCAACTTTCGATCTAACCAAAATACTTCAACATAGCCACAAGAATTTCTTCATTATGGTGTCAAAGTCGGGCTTGCCACTCGCGAGTCGAAAACAAAATCCAGCCATTTCAAAAGTGTCTTGTCTAAACTCGTTAGCAAGCCTGCTAACGTACAGGAGCACGGTCAGTGAACACGTTCCGTATTTTGCGCTCACATTCCTTCACACAAATTCAAAGAGTGCAGATGCCATCTGAAGTGTGCAACTTGCACGGAGGTTTTATAAAAGCACAACATCTAACAGATGTTCAAAATGTCGTCTGTTTCAACCAAACTCGACAGTTGGATTGCGACAGCCACTCATTTCTTCTACACACAATTCAGTTAGCCAGAAGCTACCTGTCTGAGACTGTGGTTACTATATTCACTTTCAGGATTGCGTCGATGACGATGAACAATATGGATATGTAGCCATACGGTGCCCAGTGTAGGGCGTCCCGTTTTAACTAGACTAGGTTAACAAGAATGACAGCTAAATTTGGGTAACCGTACGATAGCCAAGAAATACACAAAACTGCATAGAGCAGAGTCTAGCCAAACAGATGTGTGGAGTTCCCAATCTTTAAACGGTCAACTTGCTTTGTATGGATTCGCTGTCAATATCACGCATAGGAACATCAGAATGGCATGAAGTACTGGAGATCCAACTATGTACCCTATGCAACACCAAGAAACTGTTCTGATTTCCAGCGAAAATCAATTATCGATAAACCATTTTGTACAGAACTAGCTACTCTCGAGAGTATCGTCACATGCATACATCAAATAAAGATTTCAGATAAGTGCACTGCACTGCATATTGTGCATGCCTAACTGTCGCAACAAAAAAAATCTATGCTTTGCGAAGGCAAGCACGGTTAACTTGAAACTAAAAAGTGCGCCATACGACTGGAACACGCACTCATACATGGAGCACAGGGACAATGCAAAAGCAGTAACTTATGAACAGTAAAACCTTATAATGGCCAAATGGACCATCAATTGGCTAGTTAGTCAGTCAATCACAATTTAGGATTTTCTAGAACTTTTCGAAAAGCAAACGACGTAGGAAACGAAGCATTCCGATGCGTATTATTAGTTAGCTAACGTTAGGTATGCAGCCCCGTGTTTATCTAGCGATTTAGATAGCAAACGTTAACCAACACCAAATGGATAATCAGCCGGGTACCAGTCATGTTAACTGGAATAGCTAACAATCTCAAGATGGTAATTAGCTAACATTTGCCTTTGTTAGTTTGTGCGTAAATAAACAACACTGTTGCCCAACCACATTACAGCAAACGTGCACATAATGATCACGCTTAAATCCAACCAAAGAGGAACAGACATTGCTTTACACGTAGAACTTGTTTAAACAATATCGACAAGTAATGTAGGATAAAAATCTCGGAAATATGCATAATCATACTTGGGTACAAACAACACTAAACACAAAAACTAACGTACTACACAGCAGTGCCGTCACCAATAAGTTACCATTAGTCTACCAATCAAGCCTACCAGTCAAGAGAGCTGGACAGCTAGTGCCGGGTTGCTAGCTAGCAGCTAGCAAAAAGTTTTTCGGATACCTAGCGACAACTTAAGTTGTCCACACATATCATCGCACGATCGTATGCAGTGAGTAATCCAAAAAGATCAAGGTTGAAAATTCTAATATCTGCTATCCAAATGCACGTATCCCCAGAATGCATAAAACCTTAAAGTTTAGCCAAATTCTTTAGATAACATTAGCACATAAGCTAACCGGCTGACAACTTTAAAAGAAAACTTTTGGTAACTACCTTGTTTATCACTTCGCTGAAATCGAAGAAAGGCGATACCACAGCCGTGGTCATCTTTGTTGCGCGTACAGTTTAAATATAAAATAATAAAAGATATGTATGACTAGCTAAACTTCCAGAACTCGCGGATTTATGGGTTCCACCTATGTGTATTTTCTGCCCTAACAGAGAACCCCCTCTGTTCTGTTCCAGTTCTGTGCATTTCCTTTATAATCCGCGGCAGGAGGAGCTAATGTTTGATTGGCGTCTTTCTTGTGAAGCAATCTTTTTTTCTTTGCCTGCACTTTTGTTGCTGTCGCTCCCTCCCTCCTCCCTCGCACCGCGCCGACTGGGAAAGGAAATGCAGTACTTATTATTCGAGTGGAAAAAAAACTTGGTACGCGATTTCAGAAGTTTAACCGTTGCAGTTTCATTAGTAAAGCGTATCCCATCTGCCCTTTCCCTCGTATGAAAAGACTCCCGTCCTCTTAATGAAAACTTAAATTGAAGAAAGAAGTTTGCATATCTATCTGCTGATCGGAATAGCAATTCTGGTATCGTGATTTCCAAGAGTTAGGCGATCGCCATGTTTTCTTCCCTGTTGGTTTCCCCGAAATTGATTTCATACAAAGAAACCGACTGACGCGAGAGTCTTCTTTGTGGTGCAACATGTACTATTATAAGTTATCACCTGGAACGGGGTCGAGTTTACATAACAGAACAAAACCGAATTTTGGTTAATACAAAGACGCTAATAAACTGACGAGTTACCTTGTGAAATAACCCATCGACTACGTAGTTAGTTACAGATTACAAAAATAAGGGGTTGTTAACCTATTAATTAATTGGTGGCCATAGTCGGGATGAGTCTTGAGCAACGCTGAAGTGAAATTGCCTACATGTGGGTTAGTAGCCAATTCCTTCACATCGCCTTTGCACCTTCTAAGTATTGGGCGTGAATAACAACAATCGGTCTTGCACGGAGAAATCTTGGCACCGCGATTTTATGAGCCAAATCTGTCTATGGTGCACCCAAATGTCTAATTCAACCTAATTGGGTCGAAGCGTTGGTTAGCAGTAGTTATAAAAAGTCAGCAAGATGCAAATGAACCTCTTACATTCCAATTGCTTTAGATATGCGTGTATGAAAGTTAACGTTAACCGATATAACTATTGGAACAAAGTATCAGTGTATTTTACGCTTTGAAATTTCAGTTACAATTGCTAATGATCGCTTGTTCAAAAGTATGATTTACGAACATTTTTAAAGTAACTTCAGTATTCACAGAATAAAAGTCTGTTCGTGTCAGAGAATACGTGTCTAGCCAGCTAAAGTTAGCTAACGTTACATAGCTTCACGGGACCGAACCAACCTGTTGTTCGTCAGAGCGAAGTGCCCTGCGGATGGGGCTTGTTTACTTGGCTTAGTGGCTGAACACGCTGCCAGGGTTCTCAGTGCTCTGATTCACTCTATAATTAATTTCCTTATGATTCTAAGGACGAAGCGTCATATATGGGACTTTCCGGTGGGCTCAACAGCAAAGAAACTTTAACCCCATGTACACCTACGAATCTAGCTATAACTGTTGGGTTAGTGAGCGATTAGTCGTGTTGATTTTGTGGTCACAGTAACTAACACACCAGTTTATTAACCATTTCGTGGCCGTGTTGGTTGACAAATTTTTATTCCGTCAGTGTTTAGCCTCCGAAAATAAGGATGCCTTTGAAGGGAGTCTTTGAAGATTAATTCCTATGACATGATATGTGGAGTTTATTTTATATAACGTCATTATTGCATATTCTTATTAGGGTTTATATGAATGCTCTCTGGTTGGATTAGAGATCCAAATTTACGTTAGCTACTTTGACAGTGTTTTTAATTTACAAAAAATGATGCTCGCGTGTCCGACTTTTCTAATGACAGGACAAAGGATTTCGGCTTGGGCAAAAAGTGGTCCTTCCTCCCCAACTCACTGCCTAATCCATGCAAGTACAGGAAAAAAAACTGAAATAGGTGAAATTAAACTGTGAGATGCAAATCAAATCGACTAATGATGAAGTACACAAATAATGCACTGTAGCTATTTATAAACCTAGCCTAGCCACTCACCAACACTCCAAGTCCGTGACAAAGCAACCAAGGACCATGCACAGAATCACTGTCAGGGTTGAGTGGTAAAAGAAAAAAGGAGAATTGAAGGGGAAAAAAGTTGTTAAAAAAATTAGAGCAGGGTATAGCGTGAGGGAGAGATTTATGGAGGACGTTTATTACAGCGAAGCAGACCCCTGGGGATGTAGAGAGCCAAGGCAGGAGCAGAGGGGTGAGAAAGGACCAAAACATTACCCCCACCCTCTCTAAAATCTGTACCTGGGGAGGATACGGCTATGTGTTTTTCTGAAGCTCAGATGTTTAAAGATCCCGTTTTTATAACCGAATGGAGCAAGTGGAAGGTGGAAGCCAATGAGATCGTTTTGTGCGCACTGTGTCGTCACGTACAGCTGTCAAGCAAGACGTAAGCCCCGCCTTTAAACGTGGCCGGCTATTACTTTTTAAATTCTAATACATGAATTGTCAAGTTGAGAGCATAAAGATTAAAAGTAAATCATCTTGGGGCTTTTATCAGGCGATTGAAAACAAGTGAATTGGGAGTTTTTTTAAAATGTATTTTTACGACATGATCAAGGTGTGGTTTTAGATTTATGGTTTATGAGTTGTGGTTGTGTGAGAGCAATTGATATGCACTTGAAGCGTTTCCCAACTGGCACAGTTGAATTTCAAGTCATCTATTAGCTGTCACTTGTTCAAAGCTCTGTGACCTGACTTGAGTTGACAGGATGGAATGATTCATCAAAACTGTTGCAGGTCTTGCTTTTAACTGCCACTAGTTAAACTAGTTATCAGTGAAGCAATGTAGTTATACCGCAGGCGTCTGGAGACTTTCCAGGGCAAGAGGCTCTTTCTCAGAGTTTAATTTTTTGCTTTCTAGACTGCTTGGAAGAGGTTCCTGCTGACTCCCATCACAGCCAATAGGCTTCACTTCCAAATGATGTGAAATCCGCGACCCCTGACCCCCACCTTGAACGCGTGGGGTTGTGTCACTGCGACGCACGAAGGTCGTTGAGGCGTGAACCGTGGCGGCTGCTGTGAATGCTGGCTTTGGCCCCCCGGCGGTGTTGTCGCCACTCTCTGATCGGCTTCTTCCTTCCTCTCGCACAAACCCCCGAGCGTGCTCTTAAAGGTCCCCGCTCTGCCCTGCTGCAGTCTGGGCAGGGAGGCCTGTTTCTGGGGAAGGGGGGGGGGGGGGGAAATGCTGACTTCCTCTGCCTGTTATCTCATTGGCTATTGTACTGTTCCACTGGGGCTGCAGCACTGTTGCTCCAGTGAGGTTTTTCCTTACAGAGGCAAACAGTCAAGTGCTGTAATTGTAAAGGGATACGAGAGCTGGGTCTGTTTTCTCTGGCCTGGAAGTGTGCTGGCAATAATAACAATCTGACATTTGTGCGTGCGTGTGCGCGTGTTTGTGTGTGTGTGTGTGTGTGTGCGTGTGGTTGTGTGTGCATGTGTATTTGTGTGTGTGCGTGTGTGTGTAGTTACTACACTGGTCACAGTGTGCGGAACTACCATCTAAACTTCATCCCTAAACCCTGCAGTGCCACTGTGATCCTGTAGGTGGTGCTGTGCCTCCCTTTTCCCTGTTCCCACAGCTGTCCCTCCTCCTCAGGGAACATACAGGACAGCAAGTCATGCCCTGGGAGACCTGCACATGCAGACACAAGACCCGTAAAATGCTGGCCTGGCACTGATAGATGCACTGTTTGATGGAGGAGGGGGGGGGGGCTTTACAGTCATCCCAAGTCTATTGTTGTAATGGAGGTGTTTCATATCCTCCTGGAGTGGGGAGGCCCGGTCCAGCTTAATTAAGCGCTCAGCGGGGATTCTAACGAGGCCCGGACCAGGGCACCGGAGGCCTGGCAAACTTCAGACCTAAACTGCCTGTAATTGGCCTTCGTTCCTGTGATCTGGCGGAAAGTGACCCGCTCTGCTGCCGATGAAGGCTATGGCTAAGAGTTACAGCTTTAAATTAGAAAAAAAAAAAAAAAAACAGATCCTAGCTGGGGCGCCAGATTCAACTATTCCCCTCCAGCCAAACAACAAGGTCATAAATTAGACTCCTCTCACCCCCAGACTCTTACTCTTCTTACTGTGAGGGGGAGGGGGCATCGGGTAACCTGAGACCAGGTGAGTTTTATATTTTTAGCTGCAGTTAGAGCACTGTATCTTTAGTATACACATAGAGTGCTATATCTTTATAAGTGTATATAGAACTGCAGTTACTGCATGGATAGTCGGTCTCTCCTTTTGTTTAGCTCTCTTTGACGAACTCTCATGTTGTGTTTGCACTCTCTCACTGATAAGTGCCAAAAAGTGTACACTTACCTGTCCATCAAGACCTCACAATTGAAAAGTAAAATTCTGTGGTTCTTTTTTGTGGAAGTGCTACATATACTGATGTAAAGAAAGGGTATCTCTCAAGGATCGGGGAGCTTCTTTGCGACAATAATGTAAAAGCAGCACTGTCGCTACATGAGTAAATGAGTGACGTTCGGTCCGTCGGTGTGTGTGACGTGGAGCATTACAAAGGAGTTTCGGAAGGGCCTATAGGATGTCTCCCTTTCTCTGTCTACATAAAGAACCCTCAGCTGCCCCTTTATCCTGTCCCGTTCCGAACCCTTCAGCCTAGGTGTGTTCAGTCTCGTGTTTGATCTGATCTGACCTGTCGTTCGTATTTTTTTTGGCTTGATCCCTCTCTCTGGTCCCTGTGACCCCTCCAGCGCCCTCCGTCCCTCACCCCTCCTCTCAGTGACACGTCGTCCCGCCTGTGGGCTGGAGTGAGCGTGACTCTTAATTGGCTATTTGTTGTTGGGTCTCCTGCCTGTTTTGTATGCGCGACATCAGGCCTCGGTTAAAAAAAAAAAAAGGGCTGGCCATCGCCATGGGAACACCCAGGGTTGCACAAAACAGGATTGGTGTTTGTCGGAGCTTAGTTTGCATGTTTTCTTTCAGTCTGTCCGATTGGCCAGTTCACCCAGAGCAAAATAATATCCTGATTTTTGCTTTTCATAAGTAAAGGCAACTCCTTGAAGCTCTTTTTTTGTTCAGCTTGTGTTTTCAGAAAAGCGATTTTTTTGGTCAGTGAAGCACCTGGTGCAAGGGGACAGCATCTGCTGTGCCTCCACTTGGGATTCGAGCCAGCAGCCCTGACCGCCACCTCTGCCGTGGCCGAGCAGATCAGAAGGGGTAAAGCGTGGTGAGGTAACCGTTTTTTTTCTGAACACACACACACGCGCAGATTATATGTCATTACAGGAGGGTCCTGGCCGCAGAGAAAGCCGTCCTGTACGCAAATGACAGATCAGCTCATGTGATCCCCCTCATCACGCGGGAGAGCGGTGCTCTTCCAGGTGCTCCTCGGTTTCGTTTCCTTCGCCGCGTCGTTTCTGAGGTGGTCATTATCCTTTTTCTTCTGTTTCTGTTTTTTTTTTTTTTTTTTTTGTGTGTGTGTGTGTGTGTTACCACGCGGCGCTGGTGGTTATGTGTACTCTTCCCTCTGTTCTTGCCGGCAGCACTCTCCGAATCTCCTGACAATGCTAGTTAGGCCCCTCCCAGTATGTATTGCACCGAACTCTCAGTCGCGCACTGGGAACTGGGTTCCTTTGCTTTTTCAGTTTGTTTTTAAAAAAATTTTTTGTACTGAGGCTGATTTGTTTTCAATGGGAAAATAAAATGCTAAAAGAAATTAATTGACCATAAAAACCTTGCCCAAAGGTCATTAGTGGTACACCACCGGCTGTTTTCAGTGGAGTTATTCCTGCGTAAAAAAACGCACATGACCATGTCCCGTCTCAGTCTCCCCCCCCCCCTTCACACAAAGCTACAAGCTCATCTGCTTAAGCAGAGAGAGAACCCTGGCAGCATCAGGAAGCTTCTGGTTCAAGGCCGCCCAGCCCTGTTCCTGGTGATTTACCATCATGTTGGTTTTCATTTCAACCCCATTTTGCCACACCTGATTTCGCTAATTAGCAGCTGGACGAGATCTCAATCTATTGAATGAGGTGCGGCTTTGCTGGACTGAAAACCTGCATGACGGTAGATCTCCAGGAACAAGGTTGGGCAGCCCTGCTCTAGTTGCCAAAATGGCTTTGGCCCTGACTCAGTAGACAAACTGGCGGTGCCCAACAAACCAGGGCAGCTGCCCAAATCAGCCGAGAAAGGTATTCTTAATGTTCCACCCACAAAATTATAAGCAGAAGGAGATTGATCCTACACTCCACACAGTGCTACAGAAGAGCAGTAGGCCCTACTGGAGGAAAGGTGCATTTCTTACTGTCAACGGTGGGTAGATTATGAGGAGCCTGTGGACACGTTGGGCCTGGTTTACTAAGACCTTTAGCGCGTGCAAATTCTTTTACCACACGCAAAACTAATAACACAACCAATGATTGGCGCAAAGCAAATTATCATAACCACTCACTGGTCATGTTATTGCTTTTGCATGTGCTAAAAGGCTTTGCGTGTGCTAAAGGTCCTAGTAAATCAGGCCCATTGTGTGTCACTGGGGCGAACTGATGTAGTGTTGACTTGAGCAACCTGTTGGCTGACTTTTCCCCCACCTTGTCCCGCCACTGTGACCTCCTGGTCATAGTGAGCTGATGTCGTAGCCAAGGCCCGGAGTCAAACCTGTGGCCAGGCCTGTATTTGTGGGGAAGAAACTCTGCTGGATGAACCGTTTGGGTTCTCTTTTTCTCTGTTGCTGACGTCTGACAGAAAAAGCAGAATACGAGGGAAAGAGGCTGAGAGAGAGGGCTGGAGAGACAGGCGCATGGAAAGAACTGCTGAAAATGGCATTGAGCCACAACAGGGAGGAAAAAGAGAGGAGAAATGTAAAAATAGATATTGCTTACTCATGGGCAGAGTGTGTCCCGTTAGATTTAACACATAAAATAGGAAACTCACTTCCCCTGCTGTTCCCTGACCCAGGCTTCTATAAACCTCTGCTCTGCACAGGAGACTCATCAGCATATACACACACACACACACACACACACGCGCGTAGACACAAAAACACAGACACACACACACACACACACGCTGGCATTTACTCAAATGCACTCATTGGCACTTTATATAAACTTTAATAAACCTTATTTCTACAGTGTTTTTCATTTTACAGCAAAAATCTATGCACACACACACACACAAGCACACACGATAGAGACACAATGCCATTCACCCTCATTCACACACTGACACATATACACACATATAATAATGCAATACATAGTAATACATTTGAACTGTGCAGTAAAAATCTCACGCGGCATATGCACAGGCATGCACACGCATGCAGCAGGCATGCTTACTCACACACACACACACACACATGCAGCAAGCATGCTTACTCACACACACACATGCAGCAGGCATGCTTACTCACACGCACACACATGCAGCAGGCATGTTTATGCACGCACACATGCATGCAGCAGGCATGTTTACGCACACACATGCAGCAGGCATGCTTATGCACGCACATGCAGCAGGCATCCTTACACACACACACATGCAGCAGGACATGCTTACTCACACACACACACACATGCAGCAGGCATGCTTACTCACACGCGTGCAGCAGGTATGCTTACGCACACACATGCAGCAGGCATGCTTACTCACACGCACACACACATGCAGCAGGCATGCTTACTCACACGCATGCGGCAGGCATGCTTACGCACACACATGCAGCAGGCATGCTTACTCACACATGCACACACATGCAGCAGGCATGCTTACTCATGCACACACACACATGCAGCAGGCATGCTTACTCACGCACACACACACATGCAGCAGGCATGCTTACTCACACACACACACAGCCATGTGGAGCCTGGCATGTCCTGCTGCAGGGACAAATGCTGACCCGGGCCCAGGGCTAGGGTCACGGAAGCGGCTGTGGCTGCTGAAACGAGATATTTGTCTCTCTCTCGCTTCGCATAGAAAATCAATGAGCTTTATGATCGGGAACAGTGGAAGTCTTTCTCTGCTCTCGCTCCACCCACCTCCACGTATTCTCCAGCTCCATCTGTCCCGCTGGCCTACAGACCCCCTCTGTGTGGTCACCCCAAGACTAGTGTTACACTGTCCATGTGTCCAGAGGTGGACAAGCAGACAAGGTGTGATAGGGGAACTGGTTCTCCTTTGTACTTTTGCCCATTCCTCCCCTCATCCAGAAATGACTACTGTTCACTGTATCCTGTTTATCACATTACCGGAATCTTAAATGGCATTACATTTTTTTTTTAACTTTATGTTGTAGAAGTGAGAAAATCTTGAACAAAGATTTTGCTAAAGAGAATGTTTTCTTCTCATAATATTCTTTCCTCTTTCTGACGCTCTGAATGGCACAGTAAAACTGTAACTCTTTGGCCAGCGGAAGGAGCAGCCTTATGAGCTTTGTCTGGTTGGGATGAAGATGAGTGAAGTCAGGTTGGGTTTGGGGGCGACATTTTTTGGGCTCTCCTTGGACCCTCGCATTGTGGAGTGGCCAGCTCTCTGCTGTCAGCTCTGGAGGGTCGATCTGTTCGTTAAAACCTGCGGTCTGAGCGCTCCTCCTTGCATCTCGATAGATGCTTCTGTCTCCATTCACTGGAGCCTGCACTTTATGGCCTAATTATAGTCATCGCCAGTTTGCCTGAGTGCTCGGATCCTAAACACGGCACTTGCGCTCGCGATTGCACATTTGTACCAATTAAGTTCTGTGTGCCGCGGATGGAGAGAGAGAGAAAGAGAGGGGGAGAGAGAAGAGAGAGAGAGAGAGAGAGAGAGAGAGAGAGAGAGAGAGAGAGAGAGAAGAGGTAGAGGTAGAGGCCAGAAGCCTTGTTTATTGTTCGGGAGTCACTTTAGGCCAGGCTTGTAATTGGTGTTTACAGTGAGCTGGGCTTTAAAGGATAGCAGCGGGGCACGGGAGGATATGTGGAAACTTCTGGTCGCCAGCGGTGACCTGCTGCTCGTCGTGCATTCCGATTGGCGCAGGCGAGCCAGCGGGCCGGCTTCAGGCCGTCGACCGCTCCGTTGTTTTTCTCTCGCTGCCGAATGACTGACTGCAGGTGAGTTCGGCCGTTACGGGGAGCTCGTGGGTCCCGACCGCGGCTCCCGAAGTCCAGCCGAAGCCTTTCGGCCTTTTGGGCCTTTCCTGCGGCCGGCCTCGTCCTCCCGCGAACCGGTGTGAGTCGCGCTCCGAGGGAGTCATCATCGCTGTTGCGAAATGTCCTGGTGATGATGATGAGGAAACAGCCCCCGATGAGCAACTTCGGAAGCATGCGAACCCGAACATCCGCACCGAGCACTGATGCCAGAGAAAAACCGCGTTCCTTTTTTAAACCAATGAAATAAAAAAAGAAAAAAAAAACTAGAAAAGAAAAAGCAGAGGAGTCAGAGTTGGATTCGGTTTGATTTGCGGCTAATGGCTTCCTGAATCAAACACAGACCCAAAGCCGGGCCTAGGAGAAAAAGAAAGATGAAGCAAGAAGAAGAAAAAAGAAAGAAAAAAAGGAAAGATTGATAGACAAAGTGGGTAGCGGGTGTGTGGGTGGCTTGAGGGATGGGGGGGGGGGCGGCTTTAGAGTGACTTGCAGATTTTGAAATTTGAGGAGTCTTATTCATCCTTTCAGGAAATAAGCTCTCTACCACACACACAAGGAGGGAGAGCACTGCACCTCTTTTTATTTCTGACTGTTATTCAATTTTCCCTTTCAGTCTCAGCCAATCGAGCTGACAATCCCACAATGCCCTCTTTATCTGTGTTTGTAGCCGGCCGTAGTCAGCTGTGCATTCTTGGATTAATCAGAAGCGCTCCTTCACCTGACAGAAAGACCCCCCTCCCCCCCAACCTGCTCCCCCTCGACCCCCTGGTGGATGTGGGATGCAGGAATGCTGATTTCACTGCTGTTTCTGTCCGGGTGATTTTGAAGTCTGGAATGAGGGAAGAGTCAGGTCTCCATTTCTCTCTCTCTCTCTCCCCCCCCCCCTCTCTCTCTCTCTCTCCCTCTCTGGAAGAAAATGAAACACAGCTGAGCGCAGCTGAATCCTTGGGGCTGAATTAGGAAAATAGCTGTCCCATGTGGCGCGTTTTTTTCCCCGTTCGAAAAAAGCTGCATTGCGCCAGCGGCTCTGCCAAGGCCCGGTCGTCAGGCCCCGGGTTCTTCCTGGGTTTATTTCTGTATGCGGCCCTCGCCCCCGGGGGAGTGGGATCGGCCCTTAAAGGAAGCTGATACGGAATTACTACAACACCCACGGAGAGCGCTGGACGCTTCGACTTCGCAGTCTTCAGTACCGAGGTTTTATTTGGTCTTTTGTGCGTTTGCCCGTTGGACGTGCTTTTGCGCGTGTGTGTGAGTGTGAGTGAGTGTGAGAGTGAGTGAGAGAGAGATAGAGAGATAGAGAGAGAGAGATAGATAGAGAGAGATAGAGATAGAGATAGAGATAGATAGATAGAGAGAGAGAGAGAGAGATAGATAGAGAGAGATAGAGATAGATAGATAGAGATAGAGAGAGAGAGAGATAGATAGAGATAGAGAGAGAGAGAGAGAGAGAGAGATAGAGATAGATAGAGAGAGAGAGAGATAGAGATAGAGATATATATATATATAGAGAGAGAGAGATAGATAGAGATAGATAGAGAGACCGAGAGAGAGAGAGATAGATAGATAGAAGAGAGAGAGAGAGAGAGAGGAAGCACTGAGACCAGGCTGCGAAGAAAGAGCTGGACTCGATTAAACACGCGCGGCGCGGCGTGTCCATGGCGAACATCGCGACAGGCCGGCGTTCGCGTTCCCGTGCGCGCCCGCCGTACCGCGGTCCTCTCCGGGGGAACGGCGGGTCCCTCGGGGGGGGGGGGGGCCCTCTCCCGCGAGGCTGCTGCTGTCTTACTCTCACGTGACGCTGCGTTCAGGGGCTGCTCCGTGTCCCCACTCCGCTGCTCAGCAGTATGGAAATCCTTCATGTGCTTTTAATAGTCTACGGTTTTGGATTTGTTATGCCTTGAGGGCTTATATGCTCTATATAATTTTTAAAAAACAAAATAGTTATCCCAGACTCGTGGTGTGTTATACCCCCCAAAACCCCCAACCCCCCCTCTCCCACTGAACATATTTCCCAAAGCCCGATTCTCTCTCTCCCACCCAAAGCTGCATAGCTGTAAATTACACACACCCTCTGTTCACAACCTCCACACTGTTGCCGTGTCTCCAGATCTCTTCCTACAGGCCAAAATCAGCAGCTCCATTCCTGCACTCTGATAGTATCGCAGCTCCCAGAGCTACAGGATAAAATGGTCAGTGTTAATTTACCTCTCAGCAGAGTTTATCTGAGTCCATGAGCGACTAAATGCACTCTGTCAGAGTTTATGTAACACTGAACATTTTTACTGTGCTCGTGTGTTTACGGTGTTTTCTGTGAAACTGAGAGTAGTGGAGCATGTCTACTTGTACAATTAATGTTCTGGAATGGCAGACATCCTCATTGACCCTTATAATCTCTGGATGGTTGTTTTTGCTTTTATGCAGGAAAGAATGTATTTATCTTTTTTTTGAGCCTGGGTGTCTTAAAAAAAAAGGTACTATTACCTTTGTTTAACCAGTTAGGTCAGTTGAGAACAAGTTCTCATTTTCTCCAGTGGCCCGGATTATAACAGGTAATTAAAGGCCCACAGGACAATGTGGGAGAGACAGTGCTACGCATTGAGTTACTGCCAGGTAGAGCACCAGCGAGCCGTGGTAAAGCCGTGGCGTGAAAGACAGAGAGGTTGTTGTGCAATAGCTGGCAGCGACACAGAATTTAAAAAAAATCCCACGAGGGGCTGAGATTTATGAAAGACGTTTGGGTGGAGGTGAATTGAGCGCGCTCACGCGCACCACCTTGTTGACCTGAATGGGACAGCGTGCTCGGTTGTGAACGGCTCAGTGCGATGTCCCATTCAGAATGGCGAGCGCGCGTGAGAGCACGCTAGGCCGCCTCCGCCTAGCGCATTAAAGCACGCTCCCTGTTTACAGAGCTACGCAACAACTGCGCCGTGGGACTGAACCGGGCAGTTCATAACCAGTCCGGCTCCACTTGCCTCTGTTTTTTTTTTTTTTTTTTTTTTTGTTTTTTTTATTTAAGTGCTTTCTTTGTGAGTTCACCATCACACACATGGCGGGGTCTAATAAAATTAGGCCCTTTTAAAATTATGAAAAGGGGGAAAAAATTAAAATTAGTTCCAGATGTCAACAATGCAGGGGATAGGCTATTAATATTTTTAATACGGTGACCTGGATTGTTCAGCCTTTTTTTTTTTTTTTTTTTTTTTTCAAATAAAACATTTTTGTTGAGCTTGCACATAGTTGACCTGTGTTTATGTTTCCATTAATCAAAAGACCTGGCATAGTTTAACGGGCATTAAAGTCTGCTTTCCGTTTCCGCCCCCCGACGCTAGCCAGTTACAGCCTGTTTTCTTAATGCCGTTGAGAAAGACGATCATTTGCATTTCTCAGACATGTGCTTTGTTCATCACCCTCTATCTGTCAAAGGAAAAAAAAAAAAAAGGAATCATTCCCCGCAGAACCTCTGCCTATCTCTTCTCCGGCACTTTTTTTTTGTGTGCAGGATAATCCAGCCTTAAGCCCACCGAACGCACTTTAGCACACTGTGTATCTAGCGCACATGCTCGCCAGGATTTCTGAATCAGCAATCGCTGCACGATCTGATACTTCTGATGAATAAGGAAAAAAAAAATTTAAAAAGGGAATCTGCGGCTGAAAACGAACACTAAGAAAACAGAAAAGGCGTCCACATCCCCTGCAGGCTTAAAAAAGAAAAAAGAAAAAAAGTTAAAAAAAACCCCAGGTCTTTCGGAGGGAAGGCTGTGCTCTCTAGCGGCCCTGAGGGGGAAAAAAAAGCCTTTTAACGTGCAATTTAATACAATTTCCTCCGTATGTGTTTTCTTTTAATTCCAGCAGTGATGTGGGACTTCCGCGGACGGAGGCCCTGTGTTTTTCCCGTTTGGGTCGCGGGGCGTGCCGTCGCTGCGGAACGCCGATTCGCTGCGGATCTGGACCCCCTGACGAAAAAGGGCTGGGGCACTCAGGCGAGGAACGGGAATGGGTATGAGAATGGGAATGGTTATGGGAATGGGTATGAGAATGGGAACGGTTTTGGGAATGGGTATGAGAATGGTAATGGGTATGAGAATGGGAATGGTTATGGGAATGGGTATGAGAATGGGAACGGTTTTGGGAATGGTAATGGGTATGGGAATGGGTATGAGAATGGGAATGGTTATGGGAATGGGTATGAGAATGGTAATGGGTATGAGAATGGGAATGGTTATGGGAATGGGTATGAGAATGGGAACGGTTTTGGTAATGGGTATGAGAATGGTAATGGGTATGAGAATGGGAATGGTTTTGGGAGTGGTATGGGAATGGGAATGGATAGGGGAATGGGTATGAGAATGGGAATGGTATGGGAATGGGTATGGGAATGGGAATGGGAATGAGAATGGCATACAATACATACCACATGCATTACAAAATGACCATTCAGGATACAGGTTATGCAGTAGGCCAGGTGATCAATCACAGTCAAGGGGGAATAGCCCGTATGTGGTGTTTGGCCAGTGAGTTATAAGTGATGTAACGGATGCATGTTTAAAAAAGTGTAGCATCGGGAGGAAGGCTGTTTGTCAGTTAGTGAAGATAATAACTCCCAGATAAGAGGCCATGGCTCAGTACATAGTATGAAATTGACAACACACAGGGGTTTATGTCTGGCCGTGTGAGATAAGTGGTCAGGTCAATTGTGATGGCCATGAAAGCACTTTTTTCTTGAGAGCCCTGGACCAGCATCTTGAGGTTGCGTTCATGTCTGCCTGTGGCGGTTGGTCAGGTGACCTCCTGCGGCTGCCTGCGCTCTGCTGTGTGTGACTACCGTGTCTGGGACATTCGTTCGGCAAACTGCACCAACTCTGACAGATTACATTCATTCAGTTTAGACCTGCAGATTGAGTGCAGGATCCTCTTGTTGCTCTACGCACGCACACGCACACGCACACATACACACGCACGCATGCACACGCACACTCACGCACACGCATACACACACTCGCACACGCACACGCACACGCACATGCACACATGCACGCACACACGCACACTCACACACACACACACACACACCGAATGTTATGTTATTAGTGAGGAGCACCTGGGTCTCCAGGGAGGAAGTGGACGGCGTGTCGGATGCCGCGTTGGTGAGAAGCTTGTGAGCTCAGAGGTCAGGGGTCAGCCTCGCTCCAGACAGAAGGGTCAGATAGAATGCTGAGTGTTTACAGTTATAGTCAGCACAACACTGTCGGTGCCATGGCAACAGAAGAGGAACTGTAGGGACATGGGCGGGTTACCTGTCACACATCCAAGCCACAGGAAAACTTTTCTTCTCTTTCTCTCTCTCCTTTACCGCACTACCTCTCTCTCCCTTTCTCCTCTTTCTCTCTTATGTATTATATTTTTATTTACATTTCATTATTTGCCTTGTATTTTGGGGTTTTGCAATTGTCTGATTTTGTCTCAATTTTTTGGTTTCTCTCTTTCACACACACACACACACACACACACACACACACACACGTACAAGCAGACAGACAGACAGACACACACACACACACACACACACACACACACAGTCACTTTCTTTTTTCAGTTACCACTGAGTTTGGCACCGATGTCCCTAGAGTTTATTAAATAGTTGTTTTTCCCTCTTTGGATCTTCCTATATAGAATGAGTTAGGAAATGGGTAAGGACAAATGAAATGAGTATTTTGTATAGATGCGATGTGAAGCCATTTGCCTGTTCCCAGGAAAGTGGTCCACTGCATTCCTTCATTTAGTTTGGCTTTGGGGACAGCCTCTTACCTGCCTCATTCCTACCATTCCTAACATCTGGGGAAAAGCTTGTGCACTCAGTGGATTCACTTAATTTCTGATCCAGGCGAATGCACACATTACTCTTTAAAAGTACCCTGTACATGAACACATACACACACACACACACACACACACACGCACTCACACACATGCACGCACACTTACACACACACACACACACACTCACACACGCACACACACACACACACACACACACACACACATACGCACGCAGGCATGCACACACACACACAAACACACACACACACGCACACATACACGCACACGCACACACGGACACATACACGCACACACACCCACACACACACCAGTGGAGGGTGCAGAGGGAGTCTGCAGGGGAAACCTGACATGGTGTTGTGAGGTATGGTGCACAGACCATACACACGGCCCCCCTCTTCAGTGTCTGAGATGAGCTGTCAACATGTGACAGACAGAGGGAACAGGAGACTATCTGCTGTGTGCATGTGTATGTGTGTGTGTGTGTGTGTGTGTGTTACGGTAAGAGAGAGCAGAACTTTCCATATCAAATTATCTTGTCTATCTTTGCGTGAAGTGCAGGTATTAATGTTCATAAGGCCCCTATTTTTTGAATCCACGGTTATTCTGCCTTATGTCTCTGTGGGTTGTGATGTAATTTAGATTGGACTATGGAACTGCCAGTCAGCTGTCAAGAAAGCTGACTTCATTACTGCCTTTGCCAAGACGAAGTCTCTTGACTTCCTGGCTCTCACGGAAACCTGGATCACTCCCGATAACACCGCCACACCCCAGCTGCACTGTCTGCGGATACTCCTTCTCGCACACCCCCAGGGCCGCTGGCCGAGGCGATTGGGGGGGTACCGGTTTGCTCATTTCCTTGGCCTGGAAGTTCTGCGTCCTCCCCAGTCCTAACCCTACTTCCTCCTCTTTTGAATCTCATGCAATCACTGTAACTCATCCCTCAAAATTTCACATTATTGTTCTATACCGTCCTCCAGGTCCACTCGGCTCTTTCCTGGACGAGCTGGACACTCTCCTGAGCTCCCTCCCTGAGGATGGCACTCCTGCTATTCTTCTGGGAGACTTCAACCTCCCACCAGAGACCTCCCAACTGTCCAGGGTTGCCTCACTCCTCCAGTCTTTCGGCCTATCCCTGTCCTCTTCCCCCCCCACACACAAGGCTGGTAACCAACTAGACCTTGTATTTACCAGAAGCTGCTCCATTCCCCAACTTACAGTGACTCCCCTCCATGTCTCGGACCACTTCTTTCTTTCTTTCCCCCCCTCTCCTATCTACACCCCGTCAACTCATCCAACAGCTCACCCACAGTAACTTTCAGGAGAAATCTCTCTACTCTGTCACAATCCTCCCTCATCTCCACTGCTCTGTCTACACTTCCCCCTCCTGCGTCTTTCTCTAACCTGCCAGTTGATCTTGCCACCTCCACCTTCAACTCCTGCCTCTCCCAGTCCCTCGACTCACTTTGTCCCCTTGTCTCCAAACCAGCACGCTCCTCACCCCCCTGCCCATGGCTGACTGAGTCACTACGCTCCAGCAGAACATCACTGCGGGCTGCAGAGAGGAAGTGGAGGAAATCCCGATCCTCTGATGACCTGACCGCATATCATACCCTGCTGGCGGCTTTCACATCTGCCCTCACCTCAGCGAAAGCCTCATTTTTCCAATCCAAGATCAGTGCATGTGTCTCTAATCCACGGAAACTATTCTCCACCTTCTCTTCCCTCCTCACTCCTCCCCCCACCCCCACCTCCTTCTTCCCTCTCCGCAGATGACTTTCTGGTCGCCTTTGAAGGAAAGGTGGCTACAATCCGAAACTCCTTCGCCCATCCAGTGAGCCCCCCACCCCCCCGGGACAAACCCACAGCCACACTGACCTCCTTCGAGATGCTGGAGGACTCCGATGTATTACAACTCATCACCTCTCACCGTGCAACCACCTGTCCACTTGACCCCATCCCATCTAAAGTTCTCCAATCCATTTCCAGCGAGTTCCTTCCCTATCTGTCCTCTATTGTTAATTCCTCTCTCTCCTCTGGTCACGTTCCCTCTGATTTCAAGATGGCTCGTGTTACCCCACTTCTAAAAAAACCCACCTCAGACCCCTCCGATGTAACAAATTATCGACCCGTATCGCTTCTACCCTTTCTGTCCAAAACCCTTGAACGAGCAGTTCTTAAACAACTAACCTCTTTTCTCCATCAGAACAACCTGCTAGACCCTCACCAGTCTGGCTTCCGATCCGGGCACTCAACAGAGACTGCGCTCCTAGGTGTGACGGAGGCACTTGCCACTGCAAGAGCCTCACGCCTCTCCTCTGTCCTGATCCTCCTTGACCTGTCTGCAGCTTTTGACACGGTCAACCATAAAATACTCCTCTCCACCTTGGCTGGGATGGGAATCGCCGGGACTGCCCTGTCTTGGTTCGCTTCCTATCTTGCAGATAGGACCTACCAGGTCACCTGGAAGGGGTCTGCCTCTGCGTCTCATCCACTTGTTACGGGAGTGCCGCAGGGATCTGTACTGGGTCCTCTGCTGTTCTCCTTATACACCAGATCTCTTGGTTCAGTAATTAATTCACATGGCTTCTCCTATCATTGTTATGCAGATGACACACAACTCTTCTTTTCTTTCCCCCCCTCGGTCACACAGGTCAATGATAAGATTTCTTCCTGCCTGGCTGACATCTCCACCTGGATGGCCAGCCACCATCTGAAGCTCAACCTCAACAAAACTGAGCTGCTCTTCTTCCCGTGCAAGACCTCCTTACTTCGTGAGCTCTCAATCACGGTTGATGGCACCACAGTGACTGCCTCTCACTCTGCCAAGAGCTTGGGGGTGGTCCTGGATGACCAACTGGACCTCAAGGAGCACATCAAGGCAACATCACGGTCCTGCAGATTCCTTCTGTACAACATCAGAAGGATTCGACCATACCTGACGACGCACTCCACCCAGCTGCTCGTCCAGGCTACGGTGACCTCTCGCCTTGATTACTGCAACTCTCTCCTTGCAAGCCTGCCAGCTTGTGCCATACAGCCACTTCAGATGATCCAGAATGCCGCTGCCCGACTCATCTACAACCTTCCCAAATTCTCCCACGTCACTCCTCTGCTGCGATCACTCCACTGGCTACCTGTCGCCGCCAGGAAATACAGGTTCTTCCCCAGTGTCTTCTGCCGGAACCGGCTCGGAGTAGAACACCTCCCCTAGAGTCCTCTGCCTGCATCACTGCGGGGGAGAGACAGCAGAGAGGTTATTGCAGGGAATTCCGGGGGCAGAAGAAAGCTACCAAAAAATTAACGAGAACGTTTCTGAGAAACGCGGAGTGCAAAAGCTGCGCTGCAGAAGGTCAGCCACAGGAATTAATACATGAAATAACGCGTTTTATTTGTGTATCACGCGGTATTTTCTTCTTTAAAAATTCGACCGTTTTTTCCATATGGACGGCGAGCGTGACGTGGGTGTGCTCCTCGCCTGCGGGAGGCACGTCATAAAGAGAAGAACAGCTGTCTCCAGCCTCTCTGAATAATGCCTGAGCGGGACGGTTTGCCGAAACTCGAGTCGCGCGTTAAGTTCGTATAGCCGGCTGCATCTCCGCGAGGCTGTCCTGCGTTTACACGGGCGCCTGTGGTTTTGCACGCGCTCGCCTTTGAGACGTAGGGGGAAGCCCCTCCGCGAAGGCGATCGATATTTGCGTAGGTTTCTCTTTTCTCTTTTGATGGCTACTGGAAGGTACAGTGTGGTGTTTTCCGCTGCGCGGTGAAGCTCTGTTTGCTCCATGGACAGAGAAAGGGGGCTGGTGTAACGTCTCTCTCTGCTTCTCTCTCTACCTCTCTCTCCCTTTCTGTCTCTTTCTCTCATATTTTTAATTTATATTTTAATTAATATTTTCTTTTAAAATTTTTTTTGAAAACTATATTTTCCATGCATTTGGTTTTTTTTCTGTTGTTTGATTTTGTTTAAAGATTATAAACTTGTAGTTCTCTCTCCCACTCTCCCTCTCTCTGTCACACACACACACACACACACACACTTTTTCAGTAATAAGTTTTTTCCTCTCTATAGCTCCCCACTGTATATGGTAGGTGGTGGAAGGTGTTCTGTACAGTCTGAACCTTCGCTGCTCTGAGAACTGCACACTGACTCACTCTCTGGGGGAGTGATGCGCTCTAGAACACAGTCATGTGGCTGACACGGCACGTTCAGGTTTTACTGTGTTTGGCCTTGCTACTTTAGAAATGTAAACTCTTAAATTACATCACAGCACTGTGTGTGTGTGTGTGTGTGTGTGTGATGCACCATTACTGTAACCACATCGTATTTTTGAGGGCCCCTGTTAGTCAAGAATTGACCCCCCCCCTCCACTGCCCCAATAAGGTGCTGCTGCATGTGACAAATGTGAAAAGCCATGACAACACTGTAAAAACCTACATCAACGTATAACTCAATAATTAAAAAGTAATTATAAGTAAACATTTTTTTTTTTTACTTTAAAGTTAAAGACTGATGAATACTTGATCAGATAAAGTTGCCCATTCTCAAATGGTTCAAGGTGATCGGTTTCCCCTCACCCCTTTGAATGAACCAAACTCGGGGTTTTACAGTGTGTTGTAGATCAAGTTTATTATTTTTGGTGACCTTAATTATTTCTAATGGGGATTTCCTGTTAAAAAAAATAAAGTCTGCAACGGGTGGGCGTTTCTTGGCCTGCCGGTTTTCTGCAGAAGCGTAATTACCAGAGTCATGGGTTATGCCTCCTGCCCTCTTTCAGAGTAATTCTGTTGTCTTCCATACATGGCGAACCCTGTGTGTGTGTTAGTCATTCATCACAGCATTGGGGAGTTGGAAATAATGAACTCGGCCTACTGACACTTTTCACAGAAAAACAGGATATAGTTAAAAACCGAATTGAATGTTTTAGCAGCGCAAGTAAATGACTGGCGTTGACCTTTTGCGATCGTTTCAAAGGAAATGGCTGATGAGGAGAGCTTTCTGCTTCGTGTGGAAAAATGCACTGTCCAAATGGTGTCGAACTTGTGGATAATACTTCTATATTTCTGTCAGTGTGCCTGTGTGGGTGTGTTCGTGCGTGTGTGTGTGTGTGTGTGTGTGTGTGTGTGAGAGAGAGTGCCTGTGTGTGTGTATGTGTGTGCACGTGTGTGTGTGTGTGTGAGTGTGTTTATATTTTTGCTTGGTCAGTTTCATGAAAGATGGACTGACCGTTTTCCGCCCACATTAGAGAGGCCTGGCATCGAGCCTAAGAGGGGAGGCACATTCCAGACAGGCTGAAGGACGATTCCTGAACGGCTGTTCTTCTGGGGACCGGGGCGCCAAATTTTAATACGAGCGCCGCATTGTGAGGACCGGAGGCGACATCGCTCAGACAGGAGCTTCCGCCTGTCCCATCGAACTCCCCAATTCAGTTTTCGGAGTCGGGCGACCGAAGGAAGAGGTGGAGTGGCGTCGAATTGGACGGGCGCGAATGAATTCACGCGGGCCAGATATCGTCACGGGAACGGCTGTTCTGGCTTCAGTCCGGCCGAGACGTGTTCAAACCGAGACCGGCCCGGTCTGGCGAGCAGGAGCAGGGCGCTGCAACTGGGTCGGCAGCAGCAGAGGTCAAAGGTCGGGCGGGTGGGACGTGCTGGACGTCCTCAAAGTGCCTACAAGGACACAGAGGGGGGTTAATAAACCCATCAGCCCCCCCCCCCCCCGCCCTGCTTCTCTGTCACCCTCCCATGTCCCACACGGGACCCCGTGCCAACACACACACTGCGGTTTTTCGGCACAGAAGGTCAGACACTTTGGCGTGAAGCACTGGCTGCTTGCGCACGTTAAACACGGAACAATTTTGTAATTCAAAAGTGGAACCGTTTAGTTTTTTTTTTTTTCAAATTTAATTTTTAAACAGTGATTTTGAAACCGATTTTGACGCTTTTTCTTTTAAAAAAAATTTTTTTTTTAGCTCTGTTGTTTTTTGTGGCATAACATCAAACATGACATGTAAGCCCTGCGTGAGAGAGAGAGAGAGAAAGAAAGAAAGAGGGAGAGAGAGAAAGAGAGAGGGAGAGACAGAGAGAGAGAGAGAAAGAGGGAGAGAGAGAGAGAGACAAACAGAGAGAGAGAGAGGGAGAGACAGAAAGATAAAGAGAGAGAGAGAGAGAGAGAGAGAGGGAGAGAGAGAGACAAACCGAGAGAGAGAGAGGCCCAGACCTTGTTTAAAGAGTGCAGCTATGATTTATCGCAGCTGAAATGCAATGGAGAAGGATGCCCTGGAACCGTCTGTGATTTAACAAGTTGCTTTCTGCTGGATAAGAGTCTCCCATTTAGCAGCATGATTGATGGAAATGTTCTGCCTTGTTTATGAAATTTGATGTAAGGCATCTGCTTGCCTTTGAAATGGACATGAACCCTTTTATTTACGCTAACCCCCCCTTTTCAGAAATAAAATAAGAATAAAGAGTTTAATTTCAGAGGAGGGGGAAGGGGGGTGGAAGGAGGCAGGAAATGGGTAGTTAAACTAATTTATGAGGAAGTTTTTCTTTCAAAGCAGAAATTTCCCTTGTGCTTCTAAATAGGGGTGCAATTTTTTAAAGCGTACAGAATTCATTACACCCTGTTTAGCGTGTCCAATCTCGAACGACAGAACTTTGCCAGGCTAAAAAAAAAAAAGGTAACCCAAACACAGCAATTAATAATTATTAATGAAATACTGACATCGACATCCAGACTGCTTTCAGTCCCGGCTTCTGGCCGACAGAATTGGGCAGTGGTCATCATCTGGACCGTAGAACCGGTCCCGGGGGGGGGGGGGGGGGGGGGGGGGGGGGGGGGGGGGGGGGGGTGTAAATCAGGGACGCTTTGGTTTTTCCGTTAGTCGGGCGAAGGCCCCCTCGCCAGCACCAGGGCAATAGCGGTGTTTACGTAGGCCTGGCCAACGTCACACAGCCTCAGGACCTGACTGGAGCACAGTGGCCACATCTGAGGCTGCTTGTCGTGTGAGCGCTCATTCCCCCCCCCCCCCCCCCCCCCCCCCCCCCCCCCCCCCCCCCCGTCCCCTCAGAGTTGTTATTGTTAATCTTGGGAAAGAGGAGAGCGACCGCGTGCTCACACACACACACACACACACACACACATGAAAAAAATGAAATCACAAAGAGCTTTCTGCCGGGGGGGGGGGAAACATATACAGACCACTCAGAAGGTCCCCGTGGACAGGAACAAACAAATGTATGAAGACGCAAGTAACAAAAACAGCCAGAGCCGATCTGACATGCTGTTATTATTACAAAGTCGTTTGGTGTGTAGCAAGCATTGCTGCTCTGTAATATGGGGTATGTGGCATGGGGGGGGGGGGGGGGGGGGGGGGGGGGGGTTGAAAGATGGGGGACATGGTTTTGGGCGCAGGGGGTTGAGGGGTTGGGGAGGGGGGGGGTCTGTGTTTTGGCCACTGTGTGGTTCTGTTTGAGGTTTTCCCTTCAGGGGAAACAGAAGTGTAGAGTTCTTCAGATGTGGGGGAAGTGGGGGGAGGGGGGGCTAGCCACCAGTCCCCTCTGTGAGAGGGCTGTTTGTCCTGGTCCATGCCCTGCAATCACTGTGCGCGCTCTCACGCTTCTCTCTCCGTCTGTCCTTCTTGCACACTCTCTCCGTCTTTCCCTCTTGCCGAGTCTGAGACTTCTGCCTTCGTCCTCTGTACTACTCTATAGTTCCAGGTGCATCCATCCATCCATCCATCCATCCATCCATTATCCATACCCACTTATCCTGGGCAGGGTTGCGGAGGGTGCTGGAGCCTATGCCAGCGTGCATTGGGCGAGAGACAGGAACGCACCCTGGACAGGCTGCCAATCTGTTGCACGGCACACACACCATTCACTCACACACTCATCCCAATGGGCAATTTACAGCCTCCAGTTAGCCTATCTGCATGTAGGTAAGGGCAGTCTCCAGTTAGCCTCCCTGCATGTAGGTATGGGCAGTCTCCAGTTAGCCTACCTGCATGTAGGTATGGGCAGTCTCCAGTTAGCCTACCTGCATGTAGGTATGGGCAGTCTCCAGTTAGCCTTCCTGCATGTAGGTATGGGCAGTCTCCAGTTAGCCTACCTGCATGTAGGTATGGGCAGTCTCCAGTTAGCCTACCTGCATGTAGGTATGGGCAGTCTCCAGTTAGCCTACCTGCATGTAGGTATGGGCAGTCTCCAGTTAGCCTCCCTGCATGTAGGTATGGGCAGTCTCCAGTTAGCCTACCTGCATGTAGGTATGGGCAGTCTCCAGTTAGCCTACCTGCATGTAGGTATGGGCAGTCTCCAGTTAGCCTACCTGCATGTAGGTATGGGCAGTCTCCAGTTAGCCTACCTGCATGTAGGTATGGGCAGTCTCCAGTTAGCCTACCTGCATGTAGGTATGGGCAGTCTCCAGTTAGCCTTCCTGTATGTAGGTATGGGCAGTCTCCAGTTAGCCTTCCTATATGTAGGTATGGGCAGTCTCCAGTTCAGCCTACCTGCATGTCTTTGGACTGTGGGAGAAAACCGGAGTACCGGGAGGAAACCGGAGAGAGCATGCAAACTCCACACAGAAAGGCCGAGGCCAGATTCAAACCCAGGACCTTCTTGCTGTGCCGCCCTTAGTTTCAGGTCCTGATTTTGCGATCGTCAATCTGTTGAGATGTCCACCATTTTGTGTTGTTTTTAAGGTGTCTATACATATGGTGTATATACTTACGGTCTAGTTTTGGCCAGTGTCTGCTACAGGATTAGGATGGCAGACGCTCATATCCAGGGTGACTTACAGCAGTAGAGATCAGTGTCTTGTCTTTGGACACTCTATGAAGGCACTAGTAGATAGAGCCTGGTTGATTGGCAGGTCAACAGAATGCACTCCTGTGTGAAGGTCCCTGTATTGTGACAGCGGTGTCAGGACCTCGACTTGAGAGAAGCAGTGGTAATTTAGCGACCCTGTTGCTATATATCCTTCATCAGTTAAGGGTGTGTGTGTGTGTGTGTGTGTGTGTGTGTGGCTGTGCGCTGTATGTTTGTTTGTGCTTTTTTTAAGTCACATATTTTAGGCATGTGAGTTGTTTTTTCCATAAACCACTTGGAGTCTTTTCTAGCCAACATAATCATAATCATAGAACTACCAATAATTATTTGCAGTCATTCAAAAAATGAGTAAAAGGATATTGTTGAGAGACTCCCCGTGTGTGCTCTTGTACCGACACAAGGGTTGGTAATTGAGTGAGAGAGAAAAACAAGAAAAAAAAAGTGAGCGAAGCAGGCAGTGAACAGAGGCAGAAAGCATTAGGAAGAGAGAGAGAGAGAGAGAGAGGAGAGAGAAAGAGAGAGAGAGAGAGGGCACGGAGAGAAAGTGCGCTGTCATGCCGGTGGAATTCTGGAGGGGTGCTGGCTGGCGTGACGGCCGCGTTCTTCACAGTCGTAATCTGAGACAGCTGTCAGTGCGCGCGGGGGAGGGGGGGGTGGGGGCGGGGGAGGGGGGTGGTTGGGGGGGTGGTTGGGGGGGGGGTTCGTGCTTGGTGGAGACTGAGTTTTTATTTCCGTCTTTATTTTCCTGAAGGGAGGGTCTGGCCTTCTGAGTAACAGCTGAGGAGATGCAGCTCTGTAGGGCAGCCCGAAGGGTTTGAAGTTTGAAGGAATAAAGGTTTGAAGGGTCGAAGGGTTGATGGCTCGAAGGGTTGAAGAGTTGAAGGGTTGAAGGGTTGAATGGCTGAAGGGTTGAAGGTTTAAAGGATTGAAGAGTTCAAGGGTCGAACGCATGAAGGTTTGAAGGGTTGATGGGTTGAGGGATTGAAGGGTTGAAGGTTTGAAGGGTTGAAGGGCTGAAGAGTTGAAGGGTTGAAGGGTTGAATGGCTGAAGGGTTGAAGGTTTAAAGGATTGAAGAGTTCAAGGGTCGAAAGGATTAAGGTTTGCAGGGCTGTAAGATTGAAGCGTTGATGGGTTGAAGGTTTGAAGGGTTGATGGGTTGAAGGTTTGAAGTGACTGATGGGTTGAAGGCTCTCCCGCTTATCTTTGTCCTCTCTGGCTCCCGATTGGCTGACGGCACACTGGCATAGCGTGTTGACAAATTAAAGGTTGTGGGACTTTCACCTGTGTTTCCAGCTCTCTTGTACCTGGTTTTTTTTTCTGTGTGCGTTGGGGGCTGATGATAGATGGGCCAGAGGGAGAACATGGGGAGTTGGGGCGGGAGGGTGGACTGGGGGGATGTGGGGTGCGGGGGGGGTAGGGCTTGTGATTAGGCCAGGCAGGCTTGTTACTCTGCAATCAAAACAAATCCCCCCCTCTGCCAGAGCCATAATCATTCCGCGCGCAAAAAACGTTTCATCTAGTGAGGGCAAAGCCTCTCGTCATAAAAAAAAAACCCCCCCTCAAAAGACATTCCTCAAACGTCCAGGATGTGAGAACGGGAGATAAATAACAGTGACGCTAACGCAACGGCCTGGCCTCGAACGCGCTTCTTCGCCCTACCTTTGATTTACGCCCGTTCTCCGTGAGTCCACCCCCTCTCTCTCTCCGGCAGCTGGAGGGCGATTAGATGGCTCCAAACTCGAGGAGGGGGGGAGTCTCGAAAACCGTGATGGGGTCGCAGGATTTATGGAGATTATCTTACTCACGCTTTCCTGGTCTCCTGCTCAGGCGGAATTTCCTGCCCATGATGGTCCAGTGGAGGAGAAAGCGTAATAAAACCCAATGAATAGCGCGTACGCACAGTCAGCGCAGTGACGTAGAGCACGTGAAAAGAGTCTATGCGCAGGGCCTGTACGGCGAGTCCGCTGTACGTTTTTTTTTTTTTTTTTTTTTTTTTGCGTGGGAGGTGGTTAGACCTCCGTTTGAGTGACAGTGTGTACTGTGATCATTTGCATGTTCCTCAGGATGACTACGGCCTGTGAACATGCGTGTGCACGTTTATACGCGCACGCACAAACAGGACGAACGGGTTGATTGAGGGACGGCATGCTCGCTAACCTCACCGTGGTGCTTACGTCGTGACATGAACTCGCTTAGGGACTGATCTTTTTGTTGGTCTCTGTTTGCTGTGACCACCTCTCCACCTCTTCCAGGGAGAAGCTTCTCTCTGGCTCGCCTCACCCCCGATGAGCTCTGAGCAAGGCTACGTCTGGGGCGTGTGGCACCGAGCGATGCGGGTTTGCAGTGGCACGTTCATCATTTCCTGCTCTGTGACTCTGTATGACTGCAACATTAACACCCTGAGAATGGGAGGCCTATAGGTCTCTCTCTGTCTTTCTCTATCTATCTTGTTCTCTCTCTGTCACTCTCTGTCTTTCTCTCTCTTGCTCTCGCTCTCTCTATCTATCTCTCTCTCTCTCTCTCTCTCTCTCTCGCTCTCTGGGAAAAAGAAACCTGGAGTAAGAGGAGATGAAGAGAAGGCTTCAAAAGGGTGAGCAGGTTCTTCTGTGGACGTCGACAGAAACCTGTAGGGAGAAACTGGCCATAAGTCCCTCACAATTCACATAGAAGCATTTGGCAGACAGTATTTACGAAGAACAACTTACAATTTTTACATACTCCCTGTACTATGCACAGCTGGATGTTTACTGAAGCAGTTCAGAAGAAGGGTACAAAAGGACAGTATCCTCACCTGGTGTTTGAACCCGCAACCTCTGAGTGACAAGGTCTGTCGCCTGACCACTGTACTCCACTGCCACCCATGCAAACTGCAGTGCAGGGACAGCTTTCTCCCAGTGATAATCCCCTGCTTCTCTTGTTTGGTACCTTTTCCATGGTAGGAGTCAACAGATCCACCGAGTGAGATGTTGCAGAACTATCTGCCACAGTTATAATTTCATTTCTACTACATCTACTGCTTCAGGCCCTGTCATATGCATGTTGAAGCCTGTTAGAGTGTTATAATGTCTGCCAATACAGCCACATTTTGATTCCTGGACCAAATGTATATAGCCTTTTTACATATTGTTCTTAAAATCTGTATTATTTAATAAATAAGAGTAAAACAACCTGATACAAAAAAATGTAATATTTTAAAAACCTGCTTTTCTTATCTTTAAATTCTATTTTCAATTTCAAGAACTACCCTTGCCACCCACATTGTTTTCTTAGCAAGGTTTGAGATGTTATCAGGCACCATCATGTGGTGCGGTTCCTGCCTGTGCAGGAACTCCTTCCAGCTCCTTCCTGTGCCGAGTGTCACTGGGGTTTGCCACATTGTGTTTACTGTTTGGCCCGTGCTCTGGTGTTGCCAGACGTCTGCCTGCTTGACCTCGTCCGACCTTCGTTATCGGGGGAGTGGACATGTTGACCCACAGATTTATTACAAGGAACTCTGTGGCTCCCTTAACCCTTTGAAGGGTAGGCTTTTTGGAATGTTAGTTTTTTAGTTCAAAATTCTAAGTCTAATTGTAAGTTCATGTTCTAGGACCCTCGTTGTTGTCAGTTACCAGGAGTGATTGTTAACATCAGCATTAGAATGCTCAGCTAAGAACATTCCAATCGCGTATTTGTGATCTCACACCTTCAAAGGGTTAAATCATGAAGTGCAACTCGAGGCACAGGATCTCAGTGGCGAGCCAAGGGCTGGACGTCCAGCTATGTGGGGGAGAAGTTAACTTTGCGGCCTTTGATGTCTAAGGTTCAAGTACAGCACGCTGTCCCGGTGTGTTAATGCTGCCCCTGTTAAGTAAAAAGGGAACGCTAAATGCTAAATGAACAGAGGGGAACAGGGCTTTGTGCAAACTTGCCCGTGATTCTGAGTGTACAGTAAGTAATGCGCGCACACACCCCCCCCCCCCCCCCCCTTCCCCCCCCGACCGTGTGGTTCTTACATCCTATTTCGCTGTGTGTCACAGTGTTCATTTTATCAACTGGATGAAGCAAGACAACTTCCCCCTCCGACCACGGGAGGTTCTTGGTACTTTCCGGGACACTTTCTCTTGTCGGCGGCGGCGGCGGCGCTTGTTGTTTTTATGAGATACTGCAGTGCCAGACGGGCCGCCGGGCCGCCCGCTGCTCTGCTCTGACTCACAGAGCGAAACCAGCACTCGGGAGCGGCAGCCGCCGCCGCCGCCGCCGCGGTCCAATTAAACACGAGCGTTTCGCAACGTGCCCTTTGTGCGCATTCTTTCTGCTCTGTGTGTGTGTGTGTGTTTTTTTTTTTTTTGAAAGCTACAACCGTTTTTTATTTTTATTTTTATTTTTGTTTTTATTGTCATGGCCGTGTTTGGGTTACGGTTATGCATTTTTTTGGGAAAAGTGGGGTGGTCACGGTTTCGTTCCAAATCCTTGCAGCTATGATGAGCTGAGCTCTGGTTTGCCCTTGTTCTTAGTATAATTTGATCTCTCCCTTGGGCTGCAAACAGATTTTAGATTTTTTTTTGTTGTTGATATTTTTTTATATGCGCGCTGTACATAATGTTTCCCATCCGACTTTGGTCATGCACTCCTGCCGGTATTCCACATCATCAGCACACACCAGTATCTTGTTTAGCCTGTTCATGCTGTGCCTTGTCCACATTTAAACCAAAGAAGCAAACACAAAGAGCTGTGATGCCCTTTAAACTGCTCTGTGTTGTTGTACAGCATGGTAGGAAGAACATGCTACGGTCTGAACTTCCTGTGATCTGTCCACTGCCTCAAGCAGGAAGTGAGGTCATTTCCTGCCGTGCTTTCCTCATATTGTAGAAAATAAAAAAAATCAGGGACCTTGCATTTTCTCTAACACAAACATTGAGGATTAGTTTAAATGTAATATTGTCTATCTCTAATTTAAAAACGTCCCCCTTGTTTTCTCTCTCGGTTTGAGACTCAACACCAGTTCCTTGTCTTGAGTCAAAGCCTTGCCGTCCACATCCAGACAAGCAGCGCGCAGGTGAAGCAGGTGCACTCACCTGTGAGCCAGTCCGCAGCTGTATCCGAATCAGCCTTCTAACTACAGTGTCCTCAAAATATGTACTGTCTATTAAGCATACTACATAGCCATACCACTGTTTAGTATGTACATTTGAGTATGTGATGGGAAGCATGCAAAAAATATCCTCCAGACTATTTTCCAACCATGCTGTGGAAGACTTTGTATGGCCATGATCCTGTGTCGTTGTTGTTGTTGAAGGAAAACGCCAGCGAAGCTGCACCTCGGTTATAGTGAAGTGGAGCCAAAATGGTTGTTTACTTCCTGAAAAACATGTTCCCAAATATACTCAGTGAAACAATCCTGGGCTTGTAAGCACACTACATTTAGACAAAAATATCACATACTTAACAACTTTCTCATCCAGTGTACTCTACGTGTACGCTCAACAGTAGGCAAGTGAGCTGATTCGGACACGCCCCCTATTTCCCAAACTACAGGCCACTCAGCACTACAGGTGAGGAGGCAGCACCAATCAGAGGAGAGGCCTGCGGCAGCCAAAGACCTGAAAGTGCCCTGCAAACAGTAAACTTAAACTTTGGCCTAATCAAAGTGTGCTTAAGATAAGAGCGCCAGATTGCCATCTAACTGCTCGTGTGGAAATCCCCTCACCTTGGGGGCGAGAGGTCACGCGATTGCTTAGAGATTAAAGGAGAAAATGAAATTAATATAATAATAGTTATAATTATTACTATTATTGACACAAGGTGGGAAAGGGAAACGATGAACCAAGTTCACAGCCGAATAGGTAAGGCTCTCGGCGACAGTAGGCCCAATGCACTGAAGTACTACTGTAGCTCTGCACAGAGTATGAGCTCACAGTGAAGGCATGACTGTTTTTTGACTGTAACCGCCAATCGCGTGAAGCCAGTCATACAGTGTTCTCCTCCGAAAAAAAGACAAACTAACAGCTACACTGAGCACCCTAGCCACACCCACCCCCCCCCCCCCCCCCCCCCACAAAAAAAGACCAGCCGAATGTAACCACAAGTGAAAGAGTCAGTTTGCGTTGTTGATCTGGAGGAGGCGCTACGGGTCATGGCCAGGGATGGGAGAGACGGGGGTGAGACTGGGTGAGCGATGGGTCAGGATGTTCTGCGTCTCCTCCTGGTGCTCGGCCGTGCCTGGCACCCCCCCCCCCCCCCCCCCCCCCCCCAACCCCGCCTACTGGGGGGGTTTCTGTGCGTCAGATGCCAGAGCCCAGCGGACTTTCAGGGCCACGCGGAACAAGCAGAGGAGGCAAGAGGCGCTCGGTCCTCATAATGTCACTGTGTGTGTGTTTGTGTGTGTTTGTTTGCGTGCATACGTACCGATCAAAATAGCACATTTTAACCCTTTCCGTGCCCACACAGGAAACACTGAAAGGAACAGAACTCCGCGTACGTTCATGTCAACCGCTGCTCATGCGAAGCGGGATGACCTTCTTTCCTGCTCGACGTCGTGTTTTTTTTTATTCTTGTTTGTTTTTTTTTTTCCCCTCACATTCGGCAAAAAAAGGTTTTAATTGAGAACCTGATGTTCTCGAGAAAGCTGCGAGAGGAAATCGGGTTAAACCGTCCATCCCAATAATGACGTCTTTTGGCGAGAAAAAGCGGCCTACGAGCAGCTGTCCTATCCTCCTACGCTAAGGCCCTTGCATGATGGCGGGGGGGGGGGGGGGGTTATCCAGCAGTCTTTGAGGGAAGGCTGCGAGTCCCGTGTCGAGCAGTTGCACAATCACAGCGAAAACCACAGCCGCCCGCTCCAGCTGAGGGATGGAGAGATGGAGAGATGGTGTGAAAGTGCAAAAGTGCACGCACGCCACGGAGAAGGCTCTGCTGTCAGGCCTACGATGACTCAGAGATCCGCCACCCCATGGATCCCCGAGCGGCTGGACGCTTCCTCGACGCCGTGGAGCTGGACTTCTTTCTCTTACGGGTCAGCTGCCGCCAATGAACCACGGTTTTCAGCCATCTTTTTCCCGTTGTGTTCCAAAAAGAGGAGGGAGGTGGTCCTCTGCGGATGAATAAATAACTTTTTAAAGAACAGGTCAGCAGACAAAATGAAGTGGGTGTGAATCCCCCCCAAAAAAAATATGTCTGAGGTTGGAGGCTCTCCAAAGCAAAAAAAAAAAAAAAATTTTCTTTAAAATTTTCCTTTTGCTCCTCAATCTAAAGTGTGCAGAACAACAACACACCCAACATTTGGGTCGAAGCCTTTTTCAGGGGTCCTGTTGCGTCAGACCAACAGAATATGGACTTCAGGTCTCAAATTGCAGAGTGTAAGAGTGCTTCCAGTGAGTTATTCACACCTGATCAAAAAATCAATATCTACACCATTCCTGGCCCTAGTGGGCTGCCAGGTCTGCTGGTTCTTGTTGCTACTCAGCACTAAATTGATCAGTTAAAGCAGCCGATTGCTCAGTTAACTCACCTCACCTGGCTTCTTGGGTCTGAATTTGTTGCTGATATTGAGGCGAGAACAGAGGCCAGCAGGGCCTGTGGCCGGCCAAGACACGTGAGTGAAGATGGCTGATCTAATGAAGATCACCGGTGTCTTCACCGGCCGTCCCTGCAGAATCTGACCAGGAACGTGGCTGTAACAGCCTGAGCAGAAATCAGGTAAAACCAGCCAACCCCCTGCCCCGGCCTACCTTCATCAATAAGCCATCCCACGAGACACAGGTGTGCAAGGACACAGACAGCAAAGGAGCTGAAATGGCAAAGGAATTCCCTTGTTGAAAGTCAATAATGGCATAGTATACACGCTCAAAACAAACAACCCCCCCCCCCCCCCCCCCCTGCAATTGAGCAGGAGCATTTAAGGACTGAGTTATGGGCATTCCCTCTCTCTCTCTCTCTCTCTCTCTCTCTTTTTTGCTGATTCTCTCAATGAATTGCGGGAAAACAATGTTTATTTTGTTCCCTACAGTAAGGCTCAAAAAAAACAAAACGAGAAGGTTCTTGCCGCTCCTTTTATACGTCTCATCGCCGCCAATCGTTCTGACTGTCACGGGCCTCGTCTGTGTCTAAAAAGGGAGAGGGAGAGCCGGCGATGCTAACGTTCAGACGCAATGTCCCCAAATTATGCAAACAAGCAGAAACTCATTTCCTGAAACCCAGGAACTTTGAATCAGCTATTTCTGCTGCGCCCTGTTTATTTTCGTACGGGGGGCGGGGGACGGGGGGGACGGGGAGCTGACACACGATCCACCCAGAAAAAAAAAAAGGGATTTATTTATGAATTCCTGCGCGGGTCGTCCCGAGTGAGGGCCTGCCAGAAGGTCCCCGGCTGTGTTTACGGGGCTCGATTGGCCCGTTTCCCACGGAGCCGTCTGCCCGCAGCGATATCTCACTTGTGCAAGTCCAGATACGGGAGAACAAGAGTGGTTTATTTTTGGGACGTTCCCCGCGGACGGGAGAGCTACTTCCTAAGTACGTGCCGGACCTCAGGTTCTAGAACCACGTCAGCCCGCTCGCAAAAAGGCGGGGGGGGGGGGGGGGGGGGGGGGGGGGGGCGGGGGCGGGGGGGGGGGGGGGGGATCCGAAAAGTCGTGACGAGGCGGAGCGGCCCCGATTGTATCGATGTTGAAACTTCTGTCATCGTTTCAGCGGTGGAGTATGGGGTCCGGGGAGTATATAGGCAGCCCATTAAAAAAAAAAAAAAAAAATGAAATAATATTATCTGATCGGCATTTGGCTCTAATTCCCCATCTGTATTGACAAAATAACATTATTTAATTTGGTCAGACAGGCTTGATGTTGTATGCGGTCATGTAATTGGACTGCGTTCAGTCACATATTGTGGTTGGTCACAAATATTTTTAAAACTGCTGTAGTTTCTCCATGTAAATGGGGAAAATGATTTTCAGAAGCTGGCAGCTCTTACATGTTTCCCCAAACAAAAGGTTTGGCTGCGGCAGTATGTTTATGAAACCATAGATAAAATAATGGAATGTTGATCAACATTATTAAACAACAACAACAACAACAACAATAATAATAATAACAAAAATCTATGAGACACTGGGTAGCAGGCTCTCTTGACATCCCCTGTAGTTTTATTGCTGTTGTATGAACTATGATTAATGAAATACCTTTTGAGTGAGAAACTAAGATGATGTTTGACTGAAAGTTGCTGTATTAATGTGTTTGACCCTTGTGGACTAAGCCACACACCCGGACGTGTGGCAAAACTCTGCTTCTCAGAACAGCGAACAGAAATTATTTGCGAGGACAATTTTAGCTGCTCAGTTTAATTTTTGAGTTCATCGCTTTGTGTCAAAGTGCCCTACCACCTACACACTCCACCCAGTCACCTATTGTACAGTACCAAGTGTACAAAATGCTGTTGACCCATTTTTTTTTTTTTTTTTTTGTTCAGACATCTGGATTGTACTGTACCTACCACACCCAGTTATGAAAGTCGTTTCATGCTGTGAATATTCATTTAAAAAAAACATTTTTTTGGCTTGTGATGCCTCGCGCCGAAACCACAAAGGCACATTTTGTTCTAGCTAAAGCAGCGCAAAGAAACGACGGGGATAACCGACGACGAAGCGCGATGACGAGGAAAACGAAACGCGCGCTTGCTAACTGCGATCGCTGGCGTGTGCGTGCGGCTCTGGCGCGTCAGGCCGCGATGTGTTCTACGCGCGCACACGCAAACGCAGTCATGGCGACGCCTCGTTGCCGAGGCGTTTGCGTTCTGGGAAAAGGGCAGAGGGCAGCCGTATTTTCTAGCACCTTCTTATCAGATGATTCTGAGGTTTCTGAGCGCATCTTGAAACAAGCTGTGATGTTTCGCTCGTAACAGATGTAGATACACAGGAAGTGCTTCAAGCCCATTAGACGCCCGGCAGGACTGTTTGTGCGTAAGGGTCAAACTGGGGTTTGTCGAAAACCTCTGGGTGGGGTGTCCTGAGAAGGCACCGACCCGTAGTGCATTGATGTCCCATTGAAGGGGATCGAATGGTTACCACGCCCATGTTGACTGTGGTCGGCGGGCCGGCGTGACAACGTCGGTCACAGTGTCACTCTGAGAGGGTCACAGTGTCACTCTGAAGCGTCACAGTGTCACTCTGAGAGGGTCACAGTGTCACTCTGAGAGGGTCACAGTGTCACTCTGAGAGGGTCACAGTGTCACTCTGAGAGCGTCACAGTGTCACTCTGAGAGGGTCACAGTGTCACTCTGAGAGCGTCACAGTGTCACTCTGAGAGGGTCACAGTGTCACTCTGAGAGGGTCACAGTGTCACTCTGAGAGGGTCACAGTGTCACTCTGAGAGCGTCACAGTGTCACTCTGAGAGGGTCACAGTGTCACTCTGAGAGCGTCACAGTGTCACTCTGAGAGGGTCACAGTGTCACTCTGAGAGGGTCACAGTGTCACTCTGAGAGCGTCACAGTGTCACTCTGAGAGGGTCACAGTGTCACTCTGAGAGCGTCACAGTGTCACTCTGAGAGGGTCACAGTGTCACTCTGAGAGCGTCACAGTGTCACTCTGAGAGGGTGTCAGTCAACAGGATACACCCTGCCGCAACACGCAAGAGCTGCCCCTCTGGTCCTCTGTAGCAGCACTCAGTGCCTGAGTGTGTGAGTGTAGTCCTCCAGCACAGTCAGTGAGTGTAGTCCAGCTCTTCAGCAAAGTGACTGAGTGAGTGAGTGAGTGAGTGTAAAGCTCCAGCAGTGACTGAGTGAGTGTGAGTGATTGTAGTCCAGTCCTCCAGCACAGTGACTGAGTGAGTGTGAGTGAGTGAGTGTAGTCCAGTTCTTCAGCAAAGTGACTGAGTGAGTGAGTGTGAGTGAGTGAGTGAGTGTAAAGCTCCAGCAGTGACTGAGTGAGTGTGAGTGAGTGAGTGAGTGTAGTCCAGTCCTCCAGCACAGTGACTGAGTGAGTGAGTGTGAGTGAGTGTAGTCCAGTCCTCCAGCACAGTGACTGAGTGAGTGTGAGTGAGTGAGTGTAGTCCAGTTCTTCAGCAAAGTGACTGAGTGAGTGAGTGTGAGTGAGTATAAAGCTCCAGCAGTGACTGAGTGAGTGTGAGTGAGTGTAGTCCAGTCCTCCAGCACAGTGACTGAGTGAGTGAGTGAGTGAGTGAGTGTAAAGCTCCAGCAGTGACTGAGTGAGTGTGAGTGAGTGAGTGAGTGAGTGTAGTCCAGTCCTCCAGCACAGTGACTGAGTGAGTGTGAGTGAGTGAGTGTAGTCCAGTTCTTCAGCAAAGTGACTGAGTGAGTGAGTGTGAGTGAGTGAGTGAGTGTAAAGCTCCAGCAGTGACTGAGTGAGTGTGAGTGAGTGAGTGATTGAGTGTAGTCCAGTCCTCCAGCACAGTGAGTGAGTGATTGAGTGTAGCCCTCCAGCACAGTGACTGAGTGAGTGTGAGTGAGTGAGTGATTGAGTGTAGCCCTCCAGCACAAAGAATGAGTGAGTGTGAGTGAGTGAGTGAGAGGAGTGGAGGCCTGCTGTATGAGACAGGGAAGGTACTTCTGAGTTCTCCCAAAATGACAGAGGATGCTTCAGCATTGGGACGGGCCAACAATAGGCATTCCAAAGCTGGGGATAAAGTAGGGGATGGGCCTTGGCTAAAAAAAAGGCCAAAAGGGCAGGTGAGGTGTAAGGCTGACTCTGCAAGCTGCCTGAGGGAAGTCCCTTTCCCGTGAGAGGAAGACAGCTCCAGGTGGGCGGAGAAGCTGAGAGCTGCTGGAGGAGGAAGAGGAGGAGGAGGAAGGTTTCGGTCTGACCACCCCGCTCACTCACTGCTCTGGGTAGTGCGGTTGAGCTATTTTCACACTGTGGGTGTGGGCATGAATGCTGTTGTTCAACGCCACACGTGTGCACACGCTCGCACACACACACACACACACACACACACACACACACAAATTCCACACTGCTGCCTGTATTGTGCGTAAGAGTGGAAGAAATCAGTAGGTCTGCTGAGCGTGGTCGAAGTAATGATGAGATGATTGTGAAGATGATTGCGGTGATGGTAAGGACAACATTATGACATCATGAGCTCATTGCCCAAGGCCAGTGTGACACTCTTATGACCTGCAATTTAAACCCCCCTCTTCTGCCACTGCATCCAGTTACAGCATTCACTAATTCTGGACACACCCACCGACTCAGTGACATTGAAATTGGGTGAAAGTGAGCTGGTATACTTGCCAACCTGCTGTCCAAAATCCCCGTTTGATGATTGCACTTTGTTTGTCTACCGTCTTGTGTAACTCTGTTTTAGGTTTGTCAGGTTCCCCTTGCAAAAGGGACTTCGACCTCAATGGGGGGGTTTTCCAGGTCATATGAAGGTGAAATAAAATTAAATACAATAAAGTAAACACCCCGGCCTCTCTGAGCCGGTCTCTCTGACCCTTGCGTGAGCTGCAAGGGCAAGGTCATTCTAGGTTAGCCAGGTCCTTTAAAGGGGTGAAAATGTGACTCCCAAAGGTAACCGCTATCTTACCCGAAAGTACGCTCTGAGTGTATGTGACAGTCAATATATTCCATGCCTCAGTGTGGTTCCTACGTACAGTTAGCGTGTCACCTGTACTTCAGTGTATATTTTTAATGTATTTTTCCACCCGTCAGAGCGGAATGAGTAACCAGTGAAGGCTGGAGGTAGCGAGGAGGAGAGGAAGGATGCCGGGGGCCGGAGGGGCAGGACAGGGGGGCGGTGTTTTAAGTGGGTTCTCGGATGGAACGATAGCAGGAAAGATGGTGATCAGATCTCTCCCTTCGCCGCGGCCTGCGCGTCTACCGCTCGGGGGCCCTGAACTCAAAGAGCCTGCTGCAGCCTGAGCACGACTTCCCCCGCAAAACTGCAGCAGCCGCGCGCAGACTTTCACTGCTTTTCACTTCCGCCCGTGGCCCACTCAACGCCGGGGGTGTTCAGTCAGAAGTGAAATGACAGTTATTAAACACACACGACCGCAAAAAGAACAAATGCACCTCTAAAAAAAAGTAGGGAAATATTTTCTCTTATTTAATTGTTTTCGATTCAACAGATTAATTTATCTGTTGGTTTGAAACGCTTCAGTTCACCCGTTTGACATGTTTATGAATTTTAATTTTCTTGCGCCGACCTCCTTTCGTAAAAATATTTTTAAAAAAATAAAAAATACAGCCCAGGTTTTCAGCATTAGGCAGACATCTGTGTTAAATCATATCTGTGCGTCATAGTACATATTTAACTGGGGGGGGGGGGGGGGGGCGGGGGGGGGGGTTGGTGAGATATTTAGTGCTTCATGCCTGGCGATCTTTGCTGTGTAGATATTCCGGTCTCGGCTGATTTTTACAACGTGCTCAAGAGCTGCTCTTCCGAAGCGATCACAGCCTCCCTCGTGCTGGGTACTGGGCCAGAGGAAATGACGTGAGACGTGCTGGTAGATCTGCGCACAGCTGGAAGGCCTGCTCTCCCCTCTCTCTCTCTCTCTCTCTCTCTCTCTCTCCATGAATGCGCGATGCTAAGCTGTTTGTTTTCCAAAGGATTCAAAAGCTGCTCGCCGAAAGGACATCGGTACCATGAATCCGCTCACCAATTTAGGGAGGAGGAGGGCCGATATGGCGTCTTCCCAACGGTAACGTCTTTTCGTTCTGTGGATTTTTATGGGGGCTTGACGGGTTGTTTGCGATCGGCCTTGCAAGTTTGCAACGCCGCTTATCCCAAACATATCATCGTCCAGTTCAATATACACTCCCCCCCCCCCCCCCCCCGAACAAAACGTTAGAAACAAACTTGAGCCAAGAATGGTTCCGTAACGTGGTCTCCATGCCAACAGTATGGCAGTGCCGGCTGTTGGTTGAGTGACAGTCAAGTAGTGACCCCCCCCCACCTGCTGTGGCCTTGCTGGCCCAGTGATTGACAGCGGACTCCACCTGCGGGTGCTAACTGTGCTAACTGTGCTAGCTGACCTGAGCTGGTTCTCGGACTGTGGCGACTCACTGGCCGCTCACTGCCGCTTCGAAGTCGCAGCCTCTTTGCTCTCGTGGCCGAGCGCAGGTCGAGCGCAGGCTGAGCGCAGGCCGAGCGCAGGTCGAGCGCAGGCTGAGCGCAGGCCGAGCGCAGGTCGAGCGCAGGCTGAGCGCAGGCCGAGTGCAGGTCGAGCGCAGGCCGAGCGCAGGCCGAGCGCAGGTCGAGCGGCTCGTTTCTCTCCGCGTCCGGCGTCTTCGTGGCTCCGCTCCACCGCGTTTGCGGGGCCGGAATGTCGGCGGTGGTGCTCGCTGCGTCATTTCACGGCCCATTTCCCAGCATGCTACGCTTCTTCTGCTGGAACACGCACTCGCGCGCGCACACGCGCACGCCTGCTGGGGTTTTGACACGAGCCCGCCGGAGCGTTGAGGCCGTTCGGTTCGCTCTCCACCTGCGGGTCCGATACTCGCCGCGCCCTTCCTCCGCGAGGCATAAGTACCGTCTGAAGCTGGGTCTGAAGCTGGGTCTGAAGCTGCGTCTGAAGCTCGGTCTGAAGCTGCGTCTGAAGCTCCATCTGAAGCTCCCTCTGAAGCTCGGTCTGAAGCTGCGTCTGAAGCTCGGTGTGAAGCTCCCTCTGAAGCTCGGTCTGAAGCTGCATCTGAAGCTCGGTCTGAAGCTGCGTCTGAAGCTCGGTCTGAAGCTGCGTCTGAAGCTCGGTCTGAAGCTGCGTCTGAAGCTCCCTCTGAAGCTCGGTCTGAAGCTCGGTCTGAAACTCCGGTCTGAAGCTCCCTCTGAAGCTCGGTCTGAAGTTCCTCTGAAGCTCGGCCTGAAGCTCAGTCTGAAGCTCGGCCTGAAGCTAGGTCTGAAGCTCGGTCTGAAGCTCCCTCTGAAGCTCGGTCTGAAGCTCCATCTGAAGCTCGGTCTTGTCCTACTTGTAACTCGAAGCTCGTTGAAAAATGTTGAACTCGAGCAAGGGGTTCTAGCAAAAAATACGTGTGAGAAAAGTGCGTCCCGTTTTCACCACTGGAAGGGAATGAAACACACTTGTCATTAGTCCTTGGAAGCTCCTGCCTCCCCTTCATGGTCCCTTAATACATGGTTACATTCAGTGTAACCAGAAGGTCTTTGGTTTAAATCCCAGATGAGACAGCCGCCCCCCTGGCTGATTACATTTCATTATATCTGCGTACCTAGCAGGTCTCATCCAGAGTGGCTCACAAAACAAAGGGCATAAGAGAATTCAAACAGTGACCCACCTAGAATGGCCAAGCTATGTGGAAGAGTCTCTATCATAGGTGGTATGGTGGTGCACTGGACAGCACTGGTTTGAATGGCTTTTCAGTGCAGAGTTTTCATGTTCTGCTGTGCCTGTGTGGGTTTCCTCCGGGTACTCTGGTTTCCTCCCAAGGACATGAAGGTTAGGCCAGTTACATTGCTTTCTTTAATAAATAACAAAAAAATATAAATAAAGGTTATACATATTATAATATGTGAATCAGTCAGATTACATAAGAGGATACATAACTGTGTACCAAGGGAGATCAAACTTTGCGATATGAGTGCAATAAGAATTTTTTGTACACAGTGTTACAGTCATCAGGGTATTTTTGTACTTAAAGAGCAATGTTTGTATAATTTTGTGGAAGTGACACTGTAAATCAAAGTAGCGAGACCGTCTCCTTTTAGCTGGGGAATTCCTGCTAGGTCCGTGAATTGGTGCAGTTTTGTCTGAAGTTAAATTTATTTGGTTGAATGAAGACCTGTGGTTTCCTGCCAGTTGCATCAAACATTGTTTCTGACCTTATCAAACTCAACCACTTTAATAGAGCAGGACTTTCCAGTCTTCTGAGCTGATAAATAGTGAGCTCTAATAGACGAAAGAACTGATAGGTCAAATCAGACCGTGTGCAAAACATGAGAAAAGGAACATGCATACAAGCGAACGCAAACACACAAAGCCCCCCCCCCCACACCCACACACACACACACACACACACACAAACAGCTGTGCTTGCAGCATACAGTCACAGTGTACAGGCTTTAACAACTTTTCTCAAACTATATTTTAAAAATATTATTTAAAAAGGGAAGATGATAGATTTCATGGAAAGTAATTGTTCTTATTTCTGTAGTCAATGTTAAAATAATCAGAAATTACAAAACGTACCCACATAACTGTATGTCATACATTGTCTTATGTTTGAGTACCCTCTTAAAAGGTTTGCAGTTCAGCTTGAAAGCTGAACTGCATGAAAAAGAATTTCTTGACTTTTTTTTGAGTGTTCGCTTTAGTTTGACAACACCTAATTTATTTTTGTTGCAACTGTTAAATTTCAATAAAACCAACACGTGTACACGCAACAAGATTTGTGATCTTACTTTTACAGGGCAAGCTCATTTATTCTGAGGTGGGTACTGTACACAGCAAAATGTCCAATGTTTATGCAACTGGTTATTCAAAGTAACATTTGATCCCACTCTGGAATTACCATGATGTTATCTGATATGAGTTGAATTAAGACTATTGGAGTTGAATTAAAACCAGACATTTTACTGTGTACTAGTCTGGGCAGAGTACATGTTCCATTTTGAACGAAAATTATTTAAATAAATATCTATATCTATAGCTCTAAAGGTCTGCGAAAAGGTCACATGCAGTCGTTAATGCCAGACAGGCTACTGTTCATAGAAGTGAAAATCGCTTTGGAAAGCGAGAACCACTAACCATCACCCCCCACAACACACCCCACCCCCACGTTGGAGGCATCATAATTTCCATTCCAGATGACCCATGTCACACGAGTTCTGATACATCGTACCCCATGTGATCATGTTTAACGTAACAAAGTCTACACTGTAGACGCAGTTGGCAGCCCTATGAACCGCAGCCGCACTGTAGTGGCAATATGTCTGAAATATTCACCACCGTATTTGCATTAGCTGTTAGCGACGGGATTGTGAATGAGGCCCGCAGATAAGTCCCATCATGTTTACATACTTCGCAAGAAATGATTAGCTACTATCAGACGTCACGTGCCAGACAGAAATCATACGTAACAAGATGCAAGCACGGTCGCTTGAAATAACTGGTTAAATCACATGAGCCTATATTTTCCTTCTTTAACAGTACATTTTAACTCCGCTGATAAATTAACAGAGAAAGTATTATTGTGTAGGCTATGTTATCAAAGACGTATAGAAATTGTCACCAGAGTGAATTATTATTATTATTATTATTATTATTATTATTATTATTATTATTATTATTATCTGTAAATAAATGAATGAAACCGGTCCATGACTGCTTGTGCTGGGGCATTCGCTTTTTTTCTGCCCCCCGCGCCCGTGAGACGAATACTTTTGGCGAGGCTAAATCTTTCCCGGAATCGGCTGTCATTCCCAATCCCCCGGTTTGAGGGTGTGTAACAACCCATGTGGGGAGTCTGTTTCTGTTCCCGTAAAGCAACGTCGCCGCTCCCTTGGTGTGGAGCCCGGCCGCGGACTGGAGCGCAGATTCGTCTCCCCCCCCCTCCCTCCCTCTTTACTGCCAATTCGCTCGGCTCTCGATAGCTTCCACATGTCGAAGGAGGAAATGGGTCTCGCTGCGCAGTGCGCACACTCCGTCCGGGGATTAATCCTAGCAGGAAGTTACATGCTAAGGCTGACGTTTAAAAAAACTGGAACTTTAATGTTTTTCTTTTATCTGGGGGAAACAGAGATGGAGAAACGGGCAGCGTTTTTGCACTGGTAAGGTTGCGAACCACAGCCTCCCCTCTCTCATACCGCAGAGGCCCCCGCCTGACACTGACCGTAACCGGGCCTGGTCCACTGGAGCCCGTGCTTCTAATTATTATAAATGCGACTCCGTAAGTACAGGTTTCAACGTTTCACTTGAAGTCAAAACACTGTCCATTAAAAATGATGGAAAAGTTACAAATCATTACTTTTATTTATTTTTCTAAGTCCTCCACCACTTTCCCACTGGTTTTGAGTTTCTCAGTCATGTGCAGCCATTGCAAAAAAACTTTTTTTTTTTTTTTTAAATTGATGAAAGGTACACACATCTATCTTTTTTGTCTCCCCCAAGGTTTTCTGCTTTGCTTTTCTGACCACCTGTCTTATCTCACCTCCCCTGACATTTTCAACTGTATGTCAGGAGTAATGCACTGTTTTTTTTTTTTTTTTTTTTGACGAGCTGTCTTTTTTTGTGTTTATTTATGCCTGTCGCTCTCGATTCCACCCCCATGGAAAATGAAGCAAAGTGTCAAATTGTGTCATGCTGTTCCCATTTGTGTCCTTCGTGTGGTCAGAGCAGTGTTGCATGGTTGTGGTGGTATGAGTCTGTTTGTGCGATGTTGAGTACTTGTGTGTTATTGCAAAAATGTTCTTCCACTGTAGTTTTGAGCAGTTTTGACATACTCGGTTAGCCTTTCATTTCTGATGATGAAGCTCTGCTTCCCCTGGCTTCAAAATGCTTTTATTTATGACCGGTGAGTTCCACAGGAAAACCTTCTACATGGTATAACCATATAAATGAGACCTTTCCACGTCTGTGCTATTGAGGTTAAAATTTTAAAGTTGTGGAGTTGGTTTAGTAGTCACGGTTTTGGACTGCCCTGTGTTGTTTTTCGTGCCGAAAGCTGACTGGAATTGGATCAGGATTGTTTGAAATAACAGTCAATGTTGAAACATTCCGCCCTCACTCACCATGTATTTTGTGGTGGTGTTTCAGTTGTAGACACACTCTGTTCCCAATAGGTTTTTTTTCCCCTCCAGATCATACTCTCACATCTGTAAACAAACAGACTGCATGGCAGCCCAGTGTCAATCAAGCAGCCCCAAGGAATCAAAGTGGGGAAAACCCCAAACTGCCATAGCTATAATTTCCCTAATTTCCTCCCCAAATGATCCCACAAAAGGGTAGTACGGTGGAGGAAGAGACTACCCCCATCCTCGACCCCACCCCACAAGGATTGTCAGCCTTTTGACTCATTTCTCTCTTTTCCTGTCTTGTAGCTACTGCTGGCCTAAATGCTCTATGTGGTCATTTAGGGCCAAAGCCATCCGTGGGCCACACAATTCGGGGTTAAAATTTTTTTTATTTTATTGGGATGGCGGGTTTGCCATCCCGACAAGTTATGGCTTGGTGGGGGCGGGCTCCCCCATACCTGTACAGTAGCTGTCGTTCTTGCTCTGGTTCCCTGGTCTGCAATCGCCGACAACCCACCTCCCCACACCCTCCCCAGTTCAGGATTAGCAGCACCCAGCCCCCCCCCCCCCCATTCTAGTAGGGCCTAATGGTTTGGGAGCTGGGTTTGCAACCCCTGAAGTTGTGGGTTCACTGTGCTCTTGTACCCTGGAGCGCAGTACTTAACCTGAAGTGCTTCAGCAACACTCAAGCTGTGTAAATAGACTGCATGTAAAAGTTTAAGCAGGCTAAGCCGCCCTGGATAAGAGCGTCTGCTGAAATGGGTTTTAAAAAAAAAGAGTTTGATTGAGAAACGGACTTACAGTTGTTCCACTTCAGACGCTGTGTTCCAGCTGAAGCTCGTTAGGATTTATGTCTGTTTATTTGTTCTTTTTTAATAAAGAATCCATGGATCACATCTTGACCGAACTCATTCAGAGTCATGAGAGTGAATCATCACTCCTCTCTGGCAGTAACCCCAGGGCTGGTGGGATCTGAGGTGAAGCGTCTTCATCTGCATGTTCAGTCCTATGCAAGCGCACACACACACGCACTCAGACACACACACACACTCAGACACACACACACACGCACTCAGACACACACACACACACACACACACAGACACACACACACACACACACACTCAGACACACACACACACACACGCACTCAGACACACACACACACACTCAGACACACACACACACACACACTCAGACACACACACACACGCACTCAGACACACACACACTCAGACACACACCGACGCACACACACTCACATGCATGCACACACACACACTCAGACACAGGCACACACACACACTCAGACACACACAGATGCACGCACACTTGCATGCACACATACGGACACGGACACGCACACACACACACACACACACACACACACTCAGACACACACAGACGCATGCACACTCGCATGCACACACACGGACACGCACACACACACAAACACACACACATGCACACACACACATGAACGCACTCACACACACAAATGCACACACACACACACACACACATGCATGCACACACACACATACACACTCACGCACACTCACATGCATGTACACACACACAGACTCACTCATACATGCACGCACGCACACAACACACACACACACACACGTACTTATCTTCAGCAGTGCTGTGTGTGTGGGTGTATGTGTGTGTGTTTGTATTTAAGGAGGAAGGAGAGAAAATGTGCATCCTTGGTAAATGGTAAAACTATCTCTTTCTGTGGACACCAGGAGTATGTGTCCAGCAGAAGGTAAATTACACACTGTCTCTTAACTTTCTCTGAAGCAAACATTGGAAATTGTCCAGGTCGATACTCTCTGAGGGGCATGACACATTCTTATCCTTGTACGTATAAGTAACTGCTGACATGATGACACACACCACACACACATACTTACACATGCACACACACACACACACACAGACACACACATGCAAACACACACACACCACACACACACATACACAGACACACATACGCACACACATGAACACACACACACATACACACAAACACACACATGCACGCACACACAGACATGCATGTACAGACATGCAGCAGAAACACAGACACACACACACACACACACACACACATGTGCAGCATCAGGTTTTGTGGTCAGGGGGATCTGATGGCCTTATGGACTCAAACTGCGGGCCAGACTGTGGTTGAGAGCCTACTCCTAATCCCTCTGATCCCCGCAGCGCATCCCTACCCTGGTTACATCCACCCTGCTGAACACACCCGTGATTACCAGCCTCCAAAACACAGCCTTCCTTTCGCCCTCTGCTCCCCTCTAACACCAGAGACATATTTTACCCTGTAAATGGCAAAAGCAGTACTTGGTAACCTATTTTGATTATTCAGCAAAATAAGATGGAAAGGATGATGATGATGATGATGATGATGATGGCTGTTTTCTCTAGTCTCTATCCAGAGGCCGCCCTGGATAATGGGGCGTATTTAGCCCATCTGGTTTCTCGCTGGCGAGGTCCAGGTGGAGGACCCTGCAGCCATACGCCGTTTGGGAGGGATACGTGTGTCGAATAGCTTTTCCATCTGGAGCCGGCCTCAAGGTCCCATTCGCGCCAGGATGACGAATCGCTCGCAGAGGCAGCTGTGGAGGCAGGAGCGGGCCGTTTCCTCCTTGCCAGGAAGATGAGTCGATCACACATTGCGCAGAGATAGCACATTCCACGGCGTGTCACTGTGGATCTGCCATCATCGGCGAGTCCTGTGTCGTGGATTGTGAATAGCCAATCGCACGACAGCGTTCAAATAAAGCTGACAGGTCTGTAAACCAATCAGAAAGGAAGGAAATTCGGGACAAAGCTCACAGTCTTGTCCAGCAACGCCGTATGGTTTCCCCAGCCAGACTTCGCCGAGTGAACTGTGGAAACAAAACAGAGACATTACAAGTTTATTTTGGTCACCTCATAAGAGGAGGTAGGCTAGCCACATTGACTGAGTGAACATGCTTTTTTTTCCCCCTTTTCTTTTTACCACTACCACCTTTGGGCTGAAGTCAAACCCACTTCATTTAGGCTTGAGGGATGAGCAGTCCTGACAGAACGTCCGCAGAGGAGACCGCCAGTCAGTGTGGATGTGCTTCATGCCGCGCTCTGTGAAGTACAGGATGTACATTACATTCATAACTGTCATAAAGGCCTCTGCCCCCCCATCCCCCACGAACCCCGGCTCCGAGCTCCGAGCTCCAGTCAATGTGTTCCAGCTGTCGGTGTTGGAGTACTCGTGGGAGTTTATAATACAAGCGGCAAGGACTGTTTACCGGCGGGGAGCCTGACTCGCAGCATCGTAGTCCAAACGGCTTCCTTCTGCTGGTTTTTTTTTTTTTTGTTTAATTTGTGGAAAAAGCCATAAACATTTGTGTATGATTTGTAGAAACAAGCTGAGGGCTAGAGGGTGCACTGAGTTGCTGCAGTGACTGTGTGCGTGCAGGAGTGCATGCATTTGTGTGTGTGTGTGTGTGAGAGAGAGAAAGAGATAGGGATTACTGTACTACGTGTGTGAGTGTGTGCATGCGTGCATGCATCTGTGTGTGTGAGAGAGATAGAGATTACTGTACTAGGTGTGTGAGTGTGTGCATGCATGCATGCATCTGTGTGTGTGAGAGAGATAGAGATTACTGTACTAGGTGTGTGAGTGTATGCATGCATGCATGCATCTGTGTGTGTGAGAGAGATAGAGATTACTGTACTATGTGTGTGAGTGTGTGCATGCGTGCATGCATCTGTGTGTGTGAGAGAGAGAGAGATTACTGTACTGTGTGTGTAAGTGAGTGAGGGAGTGTGTGAGTGAGAGAGTGTGCATATCTTTGCGAGTTTGTGTTCGCATCTTTGTGCGCGCATTAGCAAAGGTACATGAAATGTGTTTTGGATGCTGTTTGGGATCATGTGGAGGTCTGCAGGTTTGACTATTGACTGTGGCATTGCAGGTGATGGCTATACATAGCTCAGCTTAGGTCAACTGGAGGGCACAACTTGTGTCATCTTTTGTGGTAAATGTTTCTTGGCAGCAAACTCTGTGTCGCTCTCTCTCTCCTCTCTGCCGTACTCTTTCTGTCCCTGTTTGAGTGAAACTCGGGCCCAGTCGGTGGTGGTGGGGTCGCGGTCCGGGTGTTGGTGCTGACTGGGCTGGGTGGGGGCTGCAGAGGGGATTCTGTAAGTTTGATATTGAAGGTTTGTGACTCTCATTAAGGGCGTCGTGACTGGTTTTCATCAGCACAAGGAGGAAACAGAGAGCCGGCAGGGAACAAAAGCGGGACATTGTGGCCGCACAGAGGCTTTGCTGTTCCCTTAATTCTCTGTCTCATGTGGCTTCTTGTCAAAAATTCCAAAGGCCCTGTTGGTATGATGTGTGGGGGGGGGGGGGGGGGGGGGGGATTGGGCTGGGCTGTAATGATCGCCTTGAACATAGCATGTCAAACATTTTGACTGAATTCCTTTGTTGCCCTTCTGTGCGGTTAAGAGGACGTGTGGACAGGAGATGGGCGGGGCAGCCGTCGCGTGTGTGTGGACTCGATGTGTGGAGTGGAGTTTGGGGTGGCCTGCTGTTGTTTCAGCGAATAAACAATCAATCAATCTGTCGATTGAGCCGTCGATATGTCTCACGTGTGTGGCACATTTACGAAGAAATTGTCACAGTTTGTTTCACAGTACAGCAATGGCCTAAACGCCAACACAAAGCAAGGCAAAAAGGCTGCAGCGCAAGCAGGAACTCCCTGCATGGCGAGCAGGAAGAAATCTTGCTAAGAACCTGACACTGTACAGGCAGCGTATCCACCTCTGGATAAGTGTGTTCTTAAAATCGGAGGAGGAGTGTTGTTGTACGGGTGGAGAAGCGATGTGGAAGTTTGGGGGTGCTTGCGGTGTGGGTAGTTTTGGTGTTGGGGTGCAGGATGACTGCTGTGGTGGCTGTGGGGGGAGGCGATGCGGCCCTTTCGTGGGGCGGGCGTCGGGGAAACGCGGCTCGGCGCGGGCTTCCTGGGGGAGGGAGGGGTGGGTGCAGCTCCGGCTCCAGCTCCAGCTCCGGGAGCAGAGGCCTGTTTTCAATCAGAGCTACAGAGTCGTGGCGGAGCTGGGTTCCCACCAGCGCACCGCTCCCAGCATCCTCTTCTCACGCGTGAACTTAAGCCAGCTTCTCCCTCCTCTCGGGGGGGGGGGGTTGAGATGCGTACGTGCATGTGGACGGGGTCAGGGGTCAGGGGTTCAGGGGTCAGAGGCTCTGGCGTGATTAGTTGTAGTGTCTGATTTTTCTGGGGGCCGGTGGGTCAGCGCAGAGTGTGTGGTGTGTCATAAGACGCCCGTTATCCAGTGTGCCTGAGACCGGTAGCACTGGGGAGGCCAGGACAGTTTGATGAAGTGGCCAAACTGATCAGGTTCCTGACTCAGACGTTCCCCCTGGAATTTCGGCATGATGTCCCAGCAGCACACTTGCCTTGAGTTGGGGGGGCCATCATCCCCCCCCCCCCCCCCCCCCCCCCCCCCCCCGCACAACACAAACTGTCTCTGCTGTTCGAAGAGCCACCTGATCATGGCGGTAATAGCAATATTGCACTGGCACAACTCTCTCAGTCTCTCCCTGTCTCTCTTTTTGCTTTTTTTTTCCCCCCCAAGACAACAAACAGATAGCGACAACAGGCAGAACACACAGAGAATAAAAATTAAAAATAGTATCATTGCATAACTAAATTACATACATGGTACTCTCTCTCTCTCTCTCTCTCTCTCTCTCTCACTCCCACACACACACACACACACACACACACACACACACTCGTCTCTCCCGTCTCCATCGCCCGAGGTTGCTGACCCCTCTGTTTACGCGGAGCAGGGGTAATTTCGATGACAGTGTGTTCCTAGCAGGGTCAGAGGTGTGCGGGGGAGGGGTGAGATCTGTCTCGGGGGGGTGAGTGTTTGCCGCTGCGTTGATTGAGTGCGGAGGAGCAGACATGTCGGGTTCGAGAAAGAGGCGCCGGCCCGGCCCGTGTGCTCGATGATGGGTCTTCGCTTTTTTTTTTTTACGAGGATGTTGTTGTTGGTTCGCTGAGGCACCCTGAAATGACTGATATATTTGGAATACTTCCTGTGTTATAAAGTCCGCTTTAGACAGTGCCGAGGAAACGGCATCATAAACATGGCTGGGCAAGGATTTTGGTTCATTTTGGGATTGTGTACATTTTTTTTTTTTTTTTTTACACAAAAACATCTGTGTGTGTTCCGCGTGTGCATGTGTGCGTGTTTGTGTGCGCGTGCACGCCCGTGTGTTTGCGTGTGATTCTGTGCGTGTGCACGTATGTGCGCGCGTGCGTTTGTACTTGTGCGTGCCTGCACGTATGGTTGTGTCTGTGTGTGTGTGTGTGTGTGTGTAGGTGTGTGCATGTGTGTGTGTACGGGTCTGTGTGTTTGTGTGTGTGTGTGTAGGTGTGTGCATGTGTGTGTGTACGGGTCTGTGTATGTGTGTGTGTGTGTGTGTGTGTGTGTGTAGGTGTGTGCATGTGTGTGTGTACGGGTCTGTGTGTGTGTGTGAGTGTGTGTGTGTGTGTGTGTGGGTGTGTGTGTGTGTGTGTGTGTACGGGTCTGTGTGTGTGTGTGTCTGTGTGTGTGTGTGTATGTGTGTGTGTGTCTGTCTGTGTGTGTGTATATGCATGTGTGTGTGCGTGTGTGTGTGTGTGTATACGTGTGTGTGTGCGTGTGTGTGTGTGTGTATACGTGTGTGTGTGTGTGTGTGTGTGTGTGTGTGTGTGTGTGTGTGTGCGTGTGTGTGTGTGTATACGTGTGTGTGTGTGTGTGTGTGTGTATACGTGTGTGTGTGTGTGTGTGTGTGTATACGTGTGTGTGTGTGTGTGTGTGTGTGTGTGTGTACGTGTGTGTGTGTGTGTGTGTGTGTGTGTGTGTGTGTGTGTGTGTGTGTGTGTTTGTGTGTGTGTGTGTGTGTGTGTGTGTTGTGTGTGTGTGTGTGTGTGTGTGTACGCAGGCTTCCCGTGAGTCTCATTCTCTCCAAAGCCCAGGGTGTTGAACGAGTTTTGGGTGCAGGTCAGGCTGAGGGGTGTAAGAGTGAAATGGCTGAGTTCAGATTGCACCCACACACACTCAGACCCACCACGCGTCCATATCCAAACCTGTGCCAGTCTTGCTCTTTCTCTCATTCCACCTGTCTTTATCTGTCTCTTTTTTTCTTTCTCTTTCCTCTTCTCAGTTTTTCACAACAACAACCTCCTCTTTTCTCCATCGCTGGCGGTCTCTTCTGTTGCGCTCCGAGAGTTTCTCTCGCTGTTGTGTTTGTGTTTTAGGGGTCTAATTACACCTCCTTGCCCGCCTGTAATTGGAGTGTAATACCAGCAGAGGCTCGCCGAGCCATCGGGTGAATGGGTGCGCTTCCCTGAGTGTACAGAAAGGAGATTGGGGGGGGGGGGTTGGGGGTGATGGGGAGGATTTGCAGATATGATTGAATCAAGGTGAGGTCATGCATTTTGCGGTTTGAGGTTTAATCATGCGGACAGCCAGGGAGAGCCGAGGAGAAGCAGTGTGCCAGCGGTACTGTCGTACGCGGTAATGCGATCCCTCCTCCCTCCCTCCTTCTCTCTCTCTCTCTCTCTCTTCTCTCTTTCCCTGTCCTTCACGTGTGTACAGGAGCGGGTGGCGCTCAGCTACCTACCCAGGCTGCCTGGGACTCACAGTTGGGATTTAAGCGAGCGGCGGCCTTCAGGTATCCGCGTGTGAGTCTGCCAACTGGTGGTGAGAGTGTGGTACTGCACCCTGTGCTTTTGCTTACTTTAGTGTCTGTGTTTCCAGTTGCTCAACCCTCAATAAATCGCTTTTGGCAAAACCAAATTAGTGTCTGACTAGATTGTAGTTTCACTGATTCTAATACAGAGAAGCCTGTTTATGCCCCCAAACCCCCCCCCCCCCCCTTCTCACATGAACCAATACACTGCAAAACACTGAGTGTGTGTGTGTGTGTGTGTCTGTATATATGTGTGTCTGTGTGAGTCTGTTTCTGTACATTTGTGTGTGTGTGCGTGTGTGTGAGTGTATGTGTGCGCATGTGTGTGTGAGTTCGTGAGTGTGTGTGTGTGTGTGTATGAGTGTGTGTGCACGTGCATTTGTGTGTGAGTGTGCGTGTATGTGCGCATGTGTGTGTGTGTGGTTGTGTGTGTGCATGTACATTTGTGTGTGTGTGTGTGTGTGCGTATGTGTGTGATTGTGTGTGTGTGTGTGTGTGTGTGCGTGTGTGTGTGATGTGTGTGTGTACATATGTGTGTGTGTGTGTGTGAGAAGTGTGTATTGTGTGTGAGTGTGTGTGTGTTTGCGTGTCTCTGTGTGTTTGCATGTGTGTGGACACGGCCAGTCTCTGTGAGACAGACGCGAGGCTGGGGGGGCGGGTGTTGGGGGGGGTTTGTGCCGCAGCCGCAGGGTTGGACGCGCGGGCCTGTCCGTCAGGGTGTTGTCGGGGGACAGGTGTGCGGTCAGTTGGGCTGCCGGGGCCTGGCTCCAGTGCCATGCCGTCGGGGTCAAAGGTTAATGGAACAGCGCGATGCCAGCTATTCATTCCACAGGATGCCGTGTGGATTTAGTAAACAGGGCGCCTGTCACAGACGCTTAAATACTCAGCCCAGGGGGGGGGGGGGGGGGGGGGGGGGGGGGGGGGGGGGGTTAGGCTGGGGGGTGAAGGCTTAGAGAGAAAGAACGAAAGAAGGAAAGGAGAGAGGCAAGGAAGGAAAAGAGTGAAAAAAAGAGTGATAAGGATAGAGAAAGAAACTTAAATGTGTGTCTTGCTGTGCTGTGTGCGTGTGTTCTGGAATCAAGGAGGCTGCCTGTATTTGATTCCCCTGATTCTGACTCAGAGCTTCTCAGTATGTGTACGATTTCTGGCAATGGGTAGCTTTTACGTGAATGCTGGCGCATGAAGTCCTGTATGTTGTACCTAGATTTGGCTGTGTGTGTGTGTGTGTGTGTGTGTGTGTGTGTGCGTGCGTGCACATGCATGTGTCGATATCGTAAACACGCTCACGCTTTTCCAGGATTCCTTTCGTTTTTCCAGATGTTTTTGGATCAGAGTCGGCTGACTGTGACTCTTGTGTGGTTCTGGGGACTTTCCACAGCCCCCCCCCCAAATTCCACCGAGCGGATTACCTGTGTGTCACTACTGGGGTACAAGAGACCACCCCCTGATTTTGCATAATGTGTAGGAGACTGTGTTCCTGCCCCCTCCTCCCCCGGTTCCCCCCAGTCAGAGCTGTTAGCAGGTTGGTTGGGGAGCAAGATGGGGGTTTCCTCCTGGTTTTACCCCTGGTTTTACCCCTGGTTTTACCCCTGGTTTTACCCCAGCTGCAGCTGCGTAGCAGAGGACGTTGAAGGCAGAAACAACAGAGCATCTGCATGTGGCTTCGCTTTGTGTAGGAGAACATGGTGTTCTACAGAGCGATGGGCGCTCCTGTGTCTTTCCAGTGCACTGGTGGTGGTGGTGGGGGGGTGGGGGGGGGGGGGGGGGGGGGGGGGGCGGAGGCAGTGGAAGGAGGGGCGCATAACAGAGAAATACCATTGCAATTGGTAAAACAGATTGCTGCTGGAAAATAAATCTGAAAAAGTTTTCAAAAAAGGATTGACCTAAAAAAATAAAATAAGCGGGAAAGCGGTTTTTTTTTTAAGGATGGCAAGATCAACGTTCTCTTATACTCCAGTGGAACAGACCGAGAGAGAGAGAGGGAGAGAGAGAGAGTGAGGGATGAAAACTACATAAAAAACACATTTTTTTTGTTAACTCCTGACCAGTGTTCGACAATACACATACCTCCCTCCCTCCGTCCATCATTCCTCTAATTAATCCCCCCATCCTGCACCCTGTGGGTCTGTGAGCTTTGCTTACCGTCCCAAAAACGCTCCCCCCCCCCTCCCCACTACTCCCAGCAACAGCTCCCATTGTCCCGTCTACACAATGGCCCAATGCCTTTGATCTGGCCCAGCAAGGACTCACGCCCCCTCTGTTCTGTTGTTTTTGGGTCTCCCCCTCTCCTCTCCTCAACTCTCCCCTCCGCTCCTCTCCTCTCCTCAACTCTCCTCTCTTTTCCTCTCCTCTCCTCTCCTCTCTTCCTCTTCTGTCCTCTCCTCTCTTTTCCTCTCCTCTCCTCTCTTCTCTTCTTCTGTCCTCTCCTCTCTTCCTCTTCTGTCCTCTCCTCTCTTTTCCTCTCCTCTCCTCTCTTCTCTTCTTCTGTCCTCTCCTCTCTTCTGTTCTTTTCTCTCCTCTCTTTTCCTCTTCTCTACTCTCTTCTCTTTTCCTCTCCTCTCCTCTCTTCTCCTCTCATCTCCTCTCCTCCCCTCTGTTCTCCTCTTCTGTCCTCTCCTCTCTTCTGTTCTCTTCTCTCCTCTCTTCTCCTCTCCTCTCCTCCCCTCTCTTCTCCTCTCTTTAGTGTATATGCCTGGGCACTCTCTTGCGCAGAGACACAAATGCTGTTTATTAAATTTTTTGCTTTATTGTACATGGTTTTCTTTCTTTTTTGATTTTGTTTATTTTATTATTTATGTGTATGTACAGGCCTTGCTGATGCTCTGATTGGTTGAAATAAAGGAGTGTCAAAGGTTGTCTCCTCTCCTCTCTCCTCTCCGCCCCTCCTTACTTTTGCTGGATTGACTTGACCTGGCACTCTCCACAGTGTAGGTGGGGAATAGAAAGGAGGAGGAAAAAGATAAGGATGAAAGAATAAATTTAAAGGATGGGAACATGGCGAGAGACAGGGAAAGAAAGAGAGAATGGGGGAGAGAGAGAGTGAAAGATAAAGTGAGAGAGAAAGAAACAGGGGAGGGAGGGGAGCAAACAGAGAGGAGACATTCACACACTGTTTTTGTGTGTTTTTTTGTGTGTTTGCAGTATAAAGTTCATTGACGCTGGGCCCAGCTCCCTCCAGCCCAGTTTCGGGCTGTGGAATCGAGCTCTGTAAACTCCCCCCCCCCCCCGGGGGTAGGACACAGCAGGATGGGATTTGGAGGGACAGTACGGACAGGAGAAGGGGGGGGGGGGGGGGGGGGGGCGACCTGCTTCAGTGATCAGGGCCTATGGCAGCTCAGGCTCAGAGGATGTTGACAGGTTTACAGCCTCAATAGGCCCTGGCTCAGACATAATCCCAAACCTGCACCGACCCGCCCCCCTCCCACTCCATCACCCCCCCCCCCCCCACCACACACACACACACACACACACACAGACACACACACCACCTCATCCCTAACCCCCCCACACCCTCCCCTGCTCTGTATCCTCTGTACAGAGATGTAAAAGATTCAGTCTCCAGCTGCCCTCCTTCCCAGAGTCCCTCTCGCAGTCCCACACAGCGACTCAATGCTCCAGTGAGCTGCTAAAGACAGAGTCCAGGGCTGGGTACTGTGCTACTGCCCCCCCGCCCACACTGGCCTGCAGCCAGCACTTTGCCCAGTGTTATAAAAGTTGTAAAACTCTTCCCGCTTCCACTTTCTTTTCTTTTTTTTCTTCTCTTTTCTTCTCTCTCTTTTTTTTTCTTTTTCTTTTCCTTTCAAAGTGCAGCCAGTGAATGTTTTACTGGGGCGGGAGGGGTTGGAGGGGAGGGGGTGGGGCTCGGGGGGGGGGGGGGGGGTATTGTTCTGCTGAATGGAGTGTGTGAGGGAGATAGAGAGCGAGAGAGAGAAAGGGAGAGAGAAGAGGAAAAGAAGGGAGAAGGAAAAAGAAAAGTTGAGCGTTCTTGTACTTCTGTACTCTGTAACGCGGCAAGAGGAGGAGGGGAGACATCATAAACAACAGGGTTCCCAAAAGCTGAGAGAGAGGAGGTGTTCTCATACCCCCCCCCCCCCCCCCCCCCCCCCCACATCCCTACTCCACACATATGGAGTATAGTTCAACACTGAACTGAGGAAGACCCTCCCATACCCCCCCCCAGGGTAAGTCAGTCATCCTGCCCTCTCTAATGAATCCCATTCTGCCCTAGAGGAAGCTCTTGACAGTTGGCTCGGAGGCTCCAGAGCTCTGACTGTGGGGACGGGATGAAGGGCTTCCAGGTCCAGGTGTCTCGGCAGGCAGGAAACAGGGCCACCGATTGGCTGCGAGGCCTCCCCGGGGCTTCCGAAAATAAATACGGCCCCGAAGCTCTTCGGAGAAGGGGTTGGGGGGTGAGACCGAGAGTGAGGCGGCGACGTGAGAGTGGGTCTCATCCTGTGTCTCTCCCGTCCTGTCCTGTCCTCCCCCCCCCCCCCCCCCCCCCCAGCACCCCGTCTCCTTCGTGACCCCTTTTTGTCTTTTCATCGCTGCATGTGTCACGGGCGGCCAGACAGCCGCAAAAAGGGGGCGTGTCGTACCCCCCGAAATTCCCCCTCTCTGTTCCCGGCTCGGACATGGGTGACAAATGGGCAGCGGTATCAGGTATCAGAACGGACGGGTCACCAGAGATTTATTGCAGGACCTGAAATGACCAACGCCGAGAGCCGACCCCCCCACCCCACACCCCCGCACCCGACCCCGCTACCCCCCTGTCTAACCCTAAACAAAAAGTCCCCCATGGTCTGTCTCTCTCATTTCACTAACTGCGGCAAAAAAACCACTTCCCCATCATCCTCTCAGGTTTGTCTCCTGATCTGGGCTACGTCAGGTTTTTTTTTTTTTTTTCCACTTCTGTGAAGACAAATGATCTTCTCACAAAGGGGTTGTGAGGGTAGCCAATCACGGCTTGAGTGCAAACAGGCTGGTGTGAGACGTGCAAGTGTTCTTGCAGTTGTTTTTCAATGGGTGGAAAACTGCATATACAAAAGGCTCTGTTGACTGTCGTTAGCCGTAGCTGCAGTTGCCACTGAATAGCTATAGATTACCAATGGAGTTACTTCATCTGTATTTAATTTTTTTTTCTTTAAACCACAAACCCACAAATGGCCCTGTACCATCCATTGTAAATCTGGTGGGTTGTCAGAAACTTCTATAAGTATCTAAAATTTTCTTCATCGCACACAAAAGCTGTCTTAGCCAATTGGAAAACATAAACTGAATCCAAGAAACTATATATTCCCTTTAAGACTGCCTGTGTTAGCAAATCTGTGAAAATGTTATATTTTACTAATTTAAAACTGGCATGCTGGCCTGGCTTATTCCCAAAAGAAAAAAAGGACAAAAGCTTTAAAAGAACATTTTTGATCTGCCATCTTAAGAGAGGACCCCTTTGAAACTCAGCGATCAGCTGTTTGGTGGCCATTGTCTCTTGTTCTTGCATGCAGGCAGCGACGGGGGCAGTCGGCCATTTTGGCTCTGAGCTCCAGGGTCATGGTCTCCCCTGACTCAGACAGCTGAGGAGGGAAATGAAAGGCTGACTGGCCCCCGTCAGTCGCGGGCCTGGCTTCGCCACCGCGTGTGTGACTCAGCTGTTGACACAGCCCGAGCGCTCCCTTTGGTTTTTGCGGGAGGGGGGGGGTGTTGAGTCAGGGCGGGGCTGCTCGTAACAGTTTGAGTTCGCCTTTGAAGTGTCCTTCACCCTGCCAAAGGTCCAAAGTGGTGTCCTCCACATCTCTAAACTCTAAGCTCTGCTCCTTCACTGGCAGAGATATATGGTGTGAATGTGCCTGGGTCGGCCTTGGAATGAGATGGCTGTACTGAGCAGACCTTCACTGACACACACACACACACTCACTCTCTCTCTCTTTCTCATGTACGCACAAATATACATACACACATGCACATGTGCGCACACACACACACACACACACACACACACGTTTATCAACAGCACCCTCAGTCAGTTTTTGTGATAATTTCTGCATAGTTTTTTTGTCTTGTCTTTACAACGATAATTCATTGTTAATGATCAGTCTCCACTGGCGTCACTGTTTTACCTTACCTGCCCCACCCCAAACGTGCTGCATTCTGATTGGGCGTCCAGTTCGTGTGTCCCGCAGGAGGAATCGGGGCCAGGGCGAGTGGCGTGTGTGCGCCCCTTAGCCTGCTCGCGTGTTACGGGTGTATGTACCAAGTTTCGGACACGTGAGGATGCTGCATGCTGACTGCCCCCCTCAGAACCCCCCCCCCCCCCCCGGTGCCTCGCCCCTCTCTGTGCATCTGCGGCCCTGAAAGCAGAGACACTGCACACACACACACACACACACACACACACACACACACACACTGAGGCCCTGTATCCCACCTCTCATTGTTCTGCCACAATGTACAGAGCGCACTGACACCACTGACACCCTGTCCCTAACCCTAACCCTAACCCTGCACAGAATCGTCTTTCCCCCTCTCTTTCTGACACACCGCTCTGAGATTCACTCTGGCTTAACTGAGTGAGGGTTAGATTCAGTCTGGTTTAACTGAGTGAGAGCTATATTCATCATGGTTTAAATGAGTGAGAGCTATATTCATCATGGTTTAACTGAGTGAGAGCTAGATTCATCATGGTTTAAATGAGTGAGAGCTATATTCACTCTGGTTTTGTTGAGTGAGAATTAGATTCACTCTGCTTTTACTGAGTGATAGTTAGATTCAGTCTGGTTTAGCTGAGTGAGGGTTAGATTCAGTCTGGTTTAACTGAGTGAGAGTTAGATTCAGTCTGGTTTAACTGAGTGAGCACTAGATTCACACTCATTCAACTGAATTTGAGCTAGATTCACTCAAACAGGTGCAAGCACTTGCTAAAGTTCAGGTTTCAAGCAGAGCTTGCAAATCTGGTCTACCTGGCTCTCATTCTGTGCAAGCAATACAAGGCAGAGAAGGGATTTGGGGGGGGGGGGGGGGGGGGGGGGGGGGGGGGCAGACCTCTAACAGCAGCTCTCTGATTGGCTGCCGATTGTGTATTCTGTGTCTGAGTGACACGTCATCGGAGGGAATCAGTCAGTGGACGGCGTGAGCCTGGGGAGGTCAGCGGCATGGCAGGGGTTAATACCCGTCTGACCGGAGGACCTTCTGCCCCCCCCCCCCCCCCCCCCCCCCCCCGGCACCACGGGCTCACGCTGCAAAAACACCGGTGCGAGCCTCGGCAATCAGGGACCGCACGCTTTAGCCCACCCTCACCTGCCCCAGACAAAAAACGCCGCCTCTTTAATTGATACTCTCCCAGGATTATCCAGATGTGGTTACGACTGTCAGGGAAAACAATGGCGCCTTGTGAGTTACGCCTTCCTTCGTCGTGTTACCATGCGGAACGCATTACTGCCGTCCCTTTAAGGAACAATGAAGGTAAAAATAGGGAGGTCATTTCATGTGCCCCACCTCTCTACTTTTTGGGGGGTTTTTTAGTTAGTTTTTGGCAGGGTTTTTTGTTCTGCAGCTGAAAGATGAAAATGATCAGATTAAGATCAAATATTCATCATCCGGTTTGTTTCACCGGCCAGTGTTTCATGGCTAAAACACACAACTTTCAGGCCTTGTTCTATGGTTAAGGAAGGAGCCAGGAAGACTCCCGCCTTTTTCTGTTGGAAGGATAGGAGCTGAGGAAGAGCGAGGAAGAGGAGGGAAGAGTAAAGGAAAAATGAAAGGAAAGAGGGATAAAATATGTGGGAGAGAGAAAAAAGGAAAAAGATGAGGAAATAAAAGGACTGGTGGCCAGATTGCACATATGGACAGATTGAGGACGAATGAGGAGAAGAAAGAGAGATGAAAAAGAAAAAGCAGAGGGGGAGGACAGAGTGAGAGAGATGGTGGGATACTGGTGATGGGAACGTGAGGATGGACAGAGCAAGGAAAGAGGGATGAGGGAGATGAATGATGAAAGAGAGAAGAAGAGCAGCGGGGGAAGACGGAGAGAGGAGAGATGGTGGGATAGCGCTGATGGGAAGATGAAGCACGGGCGGATTGAGGAAGAGGAGCGGTCTGTCGTGTGAAGGCGAGCGTCACTGTGCGGGGCGGACAGAGCGGCCTTGTGCTTCTCCCGGAGCGGGGAGCGGGGCTGTTTGGGGCGGGTCAGCAGTCGCCCTTCTCTCCGCTGACCCGGGGCTGGTCTCAGGCCCCAATAAAGCCCCCCTGTGTCCCCCCTGTCCCGAGCCAAGCTCAAGCCCGGCCTTGTTCTCATCTTCTTGTCCCGGGGATGTTTGTTCAGCTGGTCCACCACCGGGGACGATGGCTACTCAAAGCCTCCCTCACAGCTCGCCAACCCCCCCCCCCCCTCGGCCGAAGCCGGACACCCCCCGTGGCCCGCCCCCCCCCTCCCCCCCCACCCCCCCGCCCTGCCTCAAGGGGTCACCACCTTTGACCCCCGGGCCTGGGGGTTATTTGTTCTGAGGCGATCATTAAAGAAGGCGGTTTTGTTCGGGCGGCCTACCCTCCCAGGCCTGGCTTAGCCCCATGTCATCAGTGCCATTGATCTGTTCCAAAATGAGCAGATTAGGGCCTTGCAATTTGTCCCGTTCACTCGAGGGTAGGCTTTGGGTCCCGGGCAGGCCGGGCCGGAGCTCACACAAGCGCAAACATTGTGTGCGCACGGAGATTGGCAACTTCATTTTCTTTTCTGTGTTTTTTTTTGGAGGAGGTAAAGTGGTCAGGGGGGTATATTTTCTTGTCATTCTTTGTGTTTTTTTGTGGGGTTTTTTTTTTTGTTTTTAATTAAAGTCAAACAGTCCAATGCTGGTCACAACGGTCCTTTCAGTTACAGCGTCCCAAAAAAAGGGGCCGACTTCATCCTCCGCTGGTTTATCCCTCATTAAAACTCTGTACCCTCACCGGAGAGAGAGAGAGAGAGAGAGAAAGCGAAAGAGGGAGAGGGAGAGAGAGCCGAACTTCTCCGGCGAGCGAGGTCCGCTCTCGACCCCTTCGTAAGACGCAGACCGATTTTAAAATAAGCGGGTTTTTGCGCTCGCTGTTGCCGTTCGGCTGGGCCGTGGGTTTTCGTGAGGGGATTGTGCGTTGCGTGCCTGTACGCATGAGCCCCCATCTCTCTCAGGGTTCGTGCTTTTTGCGGAGCGCGGGGATTGGCTCCGTTTCGCCGGCGTCTGTTTCCACTTACGCCGGGCACCGGTCCGGCCGATCGGCGGCGTTTCGTATTGTTTCAAATGTTCGCGAATGTTGTAATGTTGTTTTTTTTTTCTTTTCCCCCGCTCCGGTTATGCAACTCGTGGAGATTATTTTCCATGTTGAAATGGAAAATCCAATTAATATGCAGGGATTGAATGCAGTTCAGTTTTAAAAAAAAAAAACAACCTGCTGAACAGATTCTGCAAGGAGTGGGGTAGGGGGGGGGGGGGGGGGGTGGAGTGGAGAGAGAGAAAGAAAACCCATGGGTTGTTTGAGAAAAAAAAAATTACAGGTTATTAGAAATATCCCAGGGCGCGTTGTTAAATCAGCCGTAAATACAAGAAAAATTAGAGGGGGGAGACGCGAAGGTTCGGTTTAGAGTGATGTGTGCAACGTGAGACGTACGTGTCTGCCTTGCTGGCTTGTGCGAAACAGGGAATTCAGAGAAACAGAAGAGCGAGGTTTAGTGTCAAAAGAAAGAAAACGCCGAGAGAAAGAGATTAAGAGGTGGAAGTGATTGTTGTTCACGGCCCCAAGTCTCGTTAAGATCGTGCTGGAGATTGTGCGCGTCTGTGTGTGTGTGTGTGTGTGTATGTGCGTGCGCGCGTGTGTGTGCGCATCTGTGTGTGTGTTTTTCCAGAGTAGCTTCACTCTGGAGTTTATTGTGGTGCCGTTGTGTTGCGTTTATGCATTTACTTGTATTTGTCTTTTTGTGTGTGTGTGTGTGCATGTGTGTGTGCATTGTGTCCGTGTGTGTGTGTGCATGTATGTGTGCGTGTGCGTGTGTGTGAGTGTGTCTGTGTGTCTGTATGTGTGTGTGTGTGCATGTGTGAGTGTGTCTGTGTGTCTGTGCATGTGTGTGCATGTATGTGTGCGTGTGCGTGTGTGTGAGTGTGTCTGTGTGTCTGTATGTGTGTGTGTGTGCATGTGTGAGTGTGTCTGTGTGTCTGTGCATGTGTGTGTGTGTATGTGTGTGTGTGTGTGTGGTGTGTGTGTGTGTGTGTGTGTGTGTGCATGTGTCTGTATTTGTGTGTGTGTGTGTGTGTGTGTGTGTGTGCATGTGTCTGTATGTGTGTGTGTGTGTGTGCGCATGTGTCTGTATGCTGTATATGTGTGTGTGTGTGTGTGTCTGTGCATGTGTCTGTATGCTGTATATGTGTGTGTGTGTGTGTGTGTGTGTGTGGCAGTGCAGTGCTCTCAGTGCTTCATGGGACCCAGATGATGGGGATGTGCCTATAATGGGGGGATTTAGTGTACTGATCGCTCTGTGAATCTCAGGCAAGCCGGGGTGCTGGAGGGACTGGGGGAGGGAATCTGGAGGGGGGGGGGGGGTTTCTGTTTAATTACAGACCTGCTGTAACTCAACACTCTCTACCCCTCCCTGAATTATCTCTGGATCCGCTTTCCCCTCATTTAGACGGGATTAGGGACTGGATGGTCCTGGGTCAGTACCGAAATGCCAGTAACACTGCTTTTTGTGTAGGGGGTGGGAGGGCGGGGCCTAGTGATGTGATGTCGTCTGTTTGCCGGGACTATGACCACAATGTGTTTTAATGCTTTGTATGATCTCATGAGTTTCAGTGACAAATACTCAGATATGACAGATGACAGATATTCAGACCGTATGTTCTGGGCAACAAATACAGTTTGAATGGCACAAGTATTAGCTTTCAAAACAAAGAAGTACTTTATAGATGCAAATGCAGTATGTATGTGCTTCTGCTCAGGGGATCATTCAGAAACTCTTATTGTATACACTGGCATGAACCTTAACCTATCAACGTCAGAGTTGTGTTTGATTGGAAGCTAAGACAAGCTCCAAAGGAGCATTTCTGTTGCGGAAGAGCTTAAATTTACTGCAGTTCTTTTTGGCTTGGCCAGACATTGTTCCAAGTCAGAACCGTAGGGAAGAATGCTGTCTGACAAAGTTCTCTAGAAAAGTTCCATGCAGCTTTGTGGATTGGCTGGGATCAGAGGTCAAGGCAGAGAATAAAGCTCTGTATTCAGTGTCCAAATACACTCACACAGGCACACACACACACGCACACATACACACACACGCAAGCATGCTCTTGCGCACGCACACACACACACACACTCACACATACACAGTGTTGGACCTAACAGTTAAAGAATGCTATAATCAGTCAAGTACTTCTTAACCTTAATCTATTATATTATACTATTATAGGAAATATATTTTGCATCAATGGTGAATGTTTTGTAGCTGAGAACTTGTAGTAGACTTCCATGGTCAGTGATTATAGATAGTGGTCTTTCTTTAAAAATACTCTTGTTTTGTACGTGTTCCACCTTGTGAGGACACCACTGACTCTGTGAACAGAGTGTGTGAACTCAGGTCCTCGTTTGTACGTGTTCCACCTTGTGAGGACACCACTGACTCTGTGAACAGAGTGTGTGAACTCAGGTTCTCGTTTGTATGTGTTCTATTTTGTGAGGACACCAGTGATTCTGTGGGCAAAGTGTGTGAACTCAGGTCCTCGTTTGTATGTGTTCCACCTTGTGAGGACACCACTGGCTCTGTGAGCAGTGTGTGTGAACTCAGGTCCTCGTTTGTATGTGTTCTATCTTGTGAGGACACCAGTGATTCTGTGGGCAAAGTGTGTGAACTCAGGTCCTCGTTTGTATGTGTTCCACCTTGTGAGGACGCCACTGACTCTGATCAGAGTGTGTGAACTCTATGGTGAGAGGGGTCACCTGAGGCTGGCCGCAGGGGCCAGGCTGCAGGATCAGAGCAGATGACGAAGCCTGATTCTCCTCTGAACCCCTCCTCCTCCATCGCTCCCTCCTCTCTCCATCGCTCCCTCCTTCCTCCATCACTCCCTCCTCTCTCCTTCCCTCCCTCCTCCCCGCCGCTGTCCTGCGCAGTTCCGGGTGACCTGTGACCCCCTGCGGCTCACAGACCGACACCGGAGGCGGGGCCCGAGAGGAGAGATAGAGAGAGAGAGAGAAACTGGATACAGCAAGGCCGTAAAGAAAACACACACACACACACACACACACACACACACGCAAAAGTCCCCCAACCCCCCACCCCAAGGTGACTAGAGAGGAATGGAAGTGCGCTGCTGGCTACAGTGCCCCCATTCCCCCCCTGCCCCCATCGCCCCCCCCCTCCCCCACCCTCGAGAGGCCGTGTGTGGAGCGCGGCCCGTCCTGAGAGGGTGGCGGCCGGGGGGGGGGGCGCCCCGTACTCCGCACGCGCTCAGACGCAGCGGGGTTGAGAAACCTCCGTGCGCCGCGGCTTGGCTGAACTCGCCGTGAACCGCCGCAGATTTATTCCCTCCGAAGCCGTTCCTTTCCGAGGAGAGCCAGATATCCACGCCTTCTCTCTCTCTTTCTCCCCGGTCACCCCTCTCCTCGCTGCGCGTGGGAGGGTTCGAGGAGGGGCGGGCGGGGGGGGGGGGGTCAGAGGCGGGTCTGTGGTCAGCAGCTGAACTTTTACCTGCCTCCGCCTCCTCGCTCTCCGTGTCTTTTAACGAAGCACACGGTCGGCCACTCGCTGCTGGTTTTAAGGCTCTCGACATGTTTCTGCTCAGAGAAACGCGGCGGTCTGCGGTCTGCCGGGGAGCCCGGCCTCGCTGGAGGTGCGTCTTCACGGGGGGGGGGGGGGGGGGGGGGGGGCCGCGCACCACCGCCAAATAATTATCGCCGCTGTCCCGAGCTGGGGGGGTGCGTGCCGACTGCGCGCATGCCGTACGCAGCACGAGCTGCACGTAGCTGCATCGCGTGGGCAACGTGCCTACTGGACTGTTTTTTTCTTTCTCTCCAGAAAATGCATCGAATGGCAGGCATTCGCACTTTTAAATGGTTTCGTGGGCGGGTTCAGGCGGACGCTCCAGCGCTGGATGTGACACGGATGTGCATGTCTTCAGCTGCAGCCCGTGCGTTGTGAGCAAAGAGCCGGTAGAAGCAAGGACCGCGCTGTTTACGAGACGCTGTCACGGCAACGTCCACATTCTGTTTGCTGGGTTCATGACACGTTTATGTTTATTCGCCAGATATATTTTATATATATATGTGTGTGTGTGTGTGTGTGCATGCCTAGGTGTGTATGTACCTTCCCCTCCCCCCATGTGCACACACCCACTCCTTTTGAAGCAACGCCCTCTGGCTGGTAATTGAATAGCAAGCGTATACTGTGATTGATCAATGCACCGAATGTTTCTCACACTGACAGGTAGTGCCCTCGACTACGGCAGCCCTTCAGAGTTAAATCACGCATTCCTCCGAGAGCGATGTGTAAATGTTATGATCAGCACATCAATAACCTTAATCCTTCTGCCTGCCCCGACTTCTCCGCTGTCATTTTTAATGGTTGTGAAAAGGAAACCGTGTAATTATGATGAGCAGATGCAGTGACACGTACGTACGGTTGAAGCACGTTCTAGGAACGGGCGCTTTCATCCACATTCTCAGGCAATATGCTCAAATACTCAAATTTCAAGCGGGTTTTGAATTTTTTGCAAACCTTAGCTAGAATTTTGTGATTTTTTTTTTTTTTTTTTGGTTCACTTTAAACTTTTTTTTGGAAAATGCACCAGTAATAGTAAAAAGAAAAATGTGTGGGAAAACAACCTACTCAAATCCCAATAACACAGTCTTCTCAGTTTGCGTTGGGTTTCGTGTCTGTTAAAAGTTTGGAGGCAATGCTTTATTTTAACAGGCCGTGTTACGGTCATGGGGAGGATGTGCTTTCGTTCAGGACATTGAATCAGCTTTTTTTTTCTTACTGCGCTGGGAATATTGACTGCAGTACCGCGGGCCTCTGAGGCCCTGGCCTTCCCTTCGCTGCACTTATCTGTGAAAGCCCAGGTCTCCTGTGAGAGAGTGCGAGTCTGACCCCTCATGAGGGGAGAAATTGAAACTGCGTAGGAACTCAGGTCTCCTCTGGCTTTCGGCGTAAAATTGCGCAAATTTCTTGGATTCTGATGAACAATCATTCTTTCTTACTTACTTTCTCTGCAGCAAAAAAAAAAAAAGAAAAGAAAAGGAATTTGCATTCAGAAAAAAAAAAAAAAAAAAAAAAGACCTTGGAGTGGTGGACTTGTTGTTGTTACTTGTCCAGTTACATTTAAACTTTTTCCAACCCATACTTACTGTGGCACTGGGGTAAAAAACCCTCCCGATTATTATTGCTGAGGGAAATGTTGCTGTTCCGCAGCGCTGGCTACACTCCTGGTGAACTTTCTGTGGAGTGGAGGGTTCGTGGAGTTACTGGGCTTCGTGTGAGTTTCACCCTTGATCCTCCTGTTCTTGTTTTTTTTTTTTTTTTTTTTTTTTCCCCCTGAGAGGTCAGCAGAGTCAGTCAGGTGTGCCTGAGTTCACCTGTGGTGCTGCGGTGATCTTAGCTGCCCTTACCGGTTCACACGTCATTCTCTGCGTCACCCAGATGACCGAGGTCCAATGCGTATGTACATACGAAAGCAGGTAAAATACACAGTGCTGGATATACTGTATGTATATATCCGCCATATATACATACCACACATATAGACATATATACTGTATATGCGCATAGTAAATATGTCCAGCATATATACATACCATGGAGTTCCCCCAAGCGCTAGCTCTCAGCTAAATGGCTGACTATGACCTCTGTTTGGCTGGCTACTTTAGATGGAGCAATCACTCAATTTCTCAAGACTGATGGGAAAAAAACGTCTAGCTATGCTACTGGCTGAACGACATGACAAACATATTGTTAGTCTGCATAATCCATTCAGGTCCTTGGTTTGTTTTTTTTGCCTTAGGCTATAAAATGATGTCATCAGAATATTTTTTTTACCTGCTGCCAACACCCCTCGCTGGCTACTCCTCTTACCTGGCTGGCTTCTCAAAAATGTGGAAAACCTTTCGACACATACAGTGCATTTATCCAGCATATATGCACACTGTGCACATATCTTGCCCTCTGTATCAGTCTTGCCTATGCTTTGTTGCATGTGATTCACACTGACAGACACAGAAGAACACAGAGGATGGGTGGGGCCATCAAAGAACCTATGGCTTTAACACTTTGAAGAGTATAGTTTTTTGGAATGTTTTTTTTCCCCAAAATTATATGTCAATTTCTAAAACTCCACTGCTTTCAATTGCCAGCAGCCATTGTGACATCAGCATTAGAATTCTCAGTTAAGAACATTCTAATCACATGTTTGTGATCTCACACCTTAAAGGGTTAAAGCAGTGCTGGGCAACAATCTTCATAAATGGGGTTTGAGGAGGGGGGGAGGGGGGCAGTGGCAGTGGGAGATCTTCTTACAGAAAACAGCGGGAGGGAAGAAAGAGAAAAAAACAGCGTGCTGGGGAAGACAGTAGGATGAGAGGAAGAAGAAAAACACACAAAAGAGGAGAGGAAAAAAATGATTAACTGTTGTAATTACAACCTGGGTCTATGACTGTCATCCCCTGGGTTTGGAGAAAAAAGCGAGGGAGGGGGGCAGGGAAGTTTGTGGGGGCGCCCCACCCCCTCCTCCCTCAGGATAGAGGTGCAGTCCCAGCCCTCTGGGGGTTAAGTGTTTAAATGGAACACACACTGGCATGCTCCAGGCACTGAGATCCAGTTTGAGAGAAGCTCTCTCTCTCTCTCTCTCTCTCTCTCTCTCTCTCTCTCTCTCTCTCTCTCTCTCTCTCTCTCTCTCTCAGCGCTGGTATTCCTTAATTACCATGCATGATGCGGTTTCTGTCTGAGTGAAACTGAAGTACGAAAGCACAGCGTTATTATCTTCATCTCAGTACTCGCTCTCTCTCCCTCCCCCTTTCTCTCCCTCTCTTCCTTCCATTCTCTCTCTCTCCTACCCTCCTCTTTCTCTCTCTCTCTCTCTCTCTCAGGCCCCTTTCCTCTGTGCTGCTATAGTGCTAACGCTCAGATACTCGTTCATGAATTTAGTGAGGAGGTGAGATTTACAGTGGCTTACCAAAGACACATTCAGGACCAATGCAGCACATTCAGGAAACAAGCAAGATACTGAGAGAAACACACTAGAAGTAGGGGTCTGAATATATTTGTGCATGAGACAGTGACAGAGATTGTGAATGAATGTCTGTGGTCTGTGAGCCACCTGGCCTTCTCTGCAAAGCATGCTGGGACATGCCAAAACGGGCCTGCTTCTGCTTAAAGACCATCCCCTTCCTGTAATGTCTCCCTTTGTTGCAGCACCTGTGTTGAGATGCTTCTAAGAAGTTGTGCCATAGTTTGTCTAACACTCGATGGTTGCTGGGTGTGTGTGTGTGTGTGTGTGTGTGTGTGTGTGAATGCATATATTTGTGGAAAACAGTTCACCAGGAAGCAAGGAAATGCTATAAATATTTGGGTCGCTCGACTCACCGGGCGGCATTCCGTCGGTTATGTCATCTGTGCGAATGCCCATCGCGCTTCGTAAGGGTGTCATTAACACAAGAGCAGCCCCAGGGCCTGCGTCCCTCAACACACTGTACAAACCCCGGGGCTCGTGTCCTTTAAACACGCAGCTTAAAAAAACCCCCCAGGGCTTCACACCTCAATCACAGCTTCTAAAGGAAAAGGAGCTCCAGCGTGTCTTTGGTGTGCGCACAGTCAAAAGCGCCCAGAGAGAGAGAGAGAGAGACAGAGAGAGAGAGGGGGCACCGGTCCTGAGGCGATCAGTATGAGGCTGTGCCCTGTCCACACTGCCCCCTAGGGACAGGACTGACCCCCCAAACAAGGTGTATGTGGATGGATCACCTGAACCTGTAGGAACTGAGGACTTCACTGTAAAGCCTGTTTCATTCACGACCCGAACACCCTAGAATGAAAAAAAAATGTATATACATTATGGCATCAGCAAGTGCCTGGAACATATCCAGCACCTGTGTGTAATGTTCACATTTGCATTAGCATCTGCTTGTACTAGGAAAAAAATTCCTACGAAAAATTCCCTTTGTATTCGGCATCCTCAATAATGGGCTGATCGGACGGTATGTGAACTTTCATGGCTGTCTGATGTGTTTATTATTTTTAGCTGTAGTAGTTCTGTTCATGTTTGTTCTTCATATTGCACGTTGGGCTGAATGGCGTTGCAGTTGTCATGCTGTATGGACGGTAATGTATTCCAATGCGCTTCATTGACTTCTGTTAAATTTAGCTGGCATTTACTTTCTTTTTTTTTGATTTTACCTCTCTGAGTCATGTGCTTACTGGTGGAACGTTGTGGAAAAATTTAGGAATTCAAGCGATGGCGTTTGTGTGACAGCAGTCAGGTCTTTGCGAAACCCGCGGCACACCGGGGATTCCCCGTGTGATGTGGCCGGCAGAGCCACCCTTTTTTTTTAAGAAGAGCGGTGATGCTACCTGTGAGAGGAGCCTGACATTTCGACGTCTACTACGTCTTCCTCAGAGTCGAAAAAGTGCCTGCCGTTCCGCAGGACTGGTTATGCTCTTCTGGCTACATTTTTTTGGGGGCTTTTTAAAAAAAAAAAACTTTTGTGAGACAAACGTTCATAGATGTCGAAACGTCAGTTTCCCCCGGTTCAGTAAACAGCGTCTTTTGCTCTAAACTCTGTGTGCTCCTGATTTTGGGCTAGTCCCCAGCAAAATGTCCAGGTGAGGAGTCCTTCTCTATAGTTTGACCATCCCAGCTGTTGAGCACCTATTTAGTCCTCTTTCATTTGGCTGGTTGGACACATGGTGGGCATATTTCCTCTTTACATTCTCATCAGATATTTGTGTTCTTGTACCTTGAATGGTTAATTAATCAGGCACCTGCACAGAACAATGTTCATGTAAATTACACTCTGACAGAGCGCATTTAGTTCCCCTTGGACTCATATAAACTCTGTTGAGAAATTAACACTGACCATTTTACCGTGTAGCTCTGAGAGCTGCGATACCATCAAGTGCAGGAATGGAGCTGCTGATTTTGGCCTGTAGGAAGAGATCTGGAGACACGGCAACAGTGTGGAGGTTGTGAACAGAGGGTGTGTGTAATTTACAGCTGTGGAGTTTTGGGTGGGAGAGAGAGAATCAGGCTTTGGGAAATATGTTTAGTGGGAGAGGGGGTGGGGTTTGGGGGCTTCATACACCATGAGTCTGGGATAACTGTTCTGTTTTTAAGAAATTACATAGAGCATATAAAACCTCAAGGCATAACAAATCAATGTCGGAGACCATTAAAGGTGCATCAGTTGTTCAGTGTTCACCTGCGTTTCAGAAGGTGGACAGGATGAGAGACTGTGATTTTAAAGGTGTAAATATGTGATTAGAATGTGCTTAGCTGAACATTCTAATGCTGATGTCACAATCACTGCTGGCAGTTGAAAGCAATGCGGTTCTAGAACACTGACTGAGAATTAAAAAAAAAAAACTAACATTCCAAAACGCCTACTCTTTTAAACACGAGGGGGGAAAAATAAAAGTAAACTAATAATAAAACTCAAGCTGTCAAGCTGTGCTGCCAAGTACTGTCAGTCCAAGCTATAAGAAGCCACAGTGCGACAGAAAGGTAGAGGTGAAGAACAAAAAGGACAGCGTGTGATGTTAATGTGCTGATGTACTACAGTATGCACCGACAGCACAATTTAAAAATGTGAGTCAAAGGCGCTAACACACCTCAGCGTCTCACCCTGCTGCACTGCAAAATCCAAAAAATAACTCAATCTCAAAAACTATTTTAGTCTTATATTTAGACTTTATTACTTATTTCTGTTACTTTTAAGACAAAAATATTACCAATGAGGTGAGACAGTCTGACTCATTTCAAGATTTGCCAATGGGAAAAGACAATTTCACTTGACAGTAAGCAAACAGTAACTTAAAGCGAGCTAATATTTTCTACTTGAGAGAAAAAAAAAAAAAAATCTCATTACAGGACTAAAGCTGATGTTAAGACAGCCTTTTTCCGCAGTGTGCGACAGCGTGTGCAGCTGGTTCCCCCCCCCCCCCCCCCCCCCACCCCCCTTTCCTTTGCTGGGGGAGACGACGCCCACCGAACCAGCTCTGCAGTGCACAGCCCGGCCTGGGACTCAGGAATAGAGCTCAGCCCTCTTCTTTTGGACGGGATCCAAGGAAGGCCGGAGTTTCTGGTCACCTCCCTCCCGGGGATTTAGTCTCCATTTATTTATCTGTGATTGCTTGCGCAATCTGCCCCCCCCCCCCTTTTTTTAAATTTCACTCTCTGATGGCAGAAACAAATGTGCTTGTTGGTGCCCAGCGGGTTTCCTCCTCATTAATCCCTCTGGGTTTCTGGCAACACCGCCAAAGGGTGAATGGAAGGGTGCATCCCTCCCCCCTCCCTCGCCTCCCCCTCCTCCTCCTCCTCCTCCTCCTCCTCATCCTCCTCCTCAGTGTTGCCCTGGACAACGATCCCCCGGTTCTGCTTGCAGCCGGGGCCATGGTTGGATTGGGCGGGTCGGTTCGCGACCCCGCCGCGCCGCCCCGAGTCTCACAGGAGCCGTTTTTCCGCTTCGCCGGCGCACCTGAGTACGCTGAAGCCATCAGGGCCGTCCGGTGTCCGTCTGTTTCAGCCATCCCTCTCTGTCTGTGGAGTAAACCTGTACACTGGAGAGAGGGGGGGGGGGGGGGGGGAGTGTTAGAAAATGTCCTGGAGCTCTCCAGCACTTAGCAGGCCGGCGTTCTGATTGGCCGGGCCGTGTTTGGCAGAAGAGGGATTACATAACCCGGGCGCGCTGAATGCTTTTTTTTTGGGATCAGGGGGTCATCTTTTTTTTTTTTTTTTTTTTTTTTTTTTTGCTTGAACCGAGCGCTGGGAGAGACGCACTCTCCTGGGGACCTGCAATCCATCAACGCTCCATTCAAACAGGTCTGCCCAAACACTCCTGAGGCTCCTCCGCCAGTTACAGCTCCTAATGCTCCAGCCCCTGTCAGTGCCTTTGCGTCCAGCTCATTATCATTGCTGTGTGTGCTTTTACTACAAAGACACTGTGCAGGGCAGTCAGGATCGGGAAGATTTAAGCTCCGAGTCTAAATTAGTGCAGCTGGTCATTTCAGTCCGCAACACGCAAGAGACAGAGCACAAGCGCCACCTGCTGGAGCATGCGGGAACAATGCCCGCAGAACCAAGTGTCAAGCGGTGAGAACGTCAACTTCAGTCCTTTCAGTTAGGTATTGTTTGCGTTCAGTCAACCAGCAGCTTCAGTGCTGGAAAATTCCAATTCCAAAATAAAACTAACTACCTTAGGAGGCGGCGACAAAAACGAACACTGACTTTAAAACTGAAATTTTGAGGTTTCCTGTTGCTAATTCAAAAATAAGCAATCTTTCAGGTAAGCTGACTTGAACTACTCAATAATAAGAACTACTCAACAATAATAACACGTAATCGCATATAATATTCTCCGTCAACTAATCAGAGCTCAACAGACAAAAACTCGAACTGCCCCCAGTTACGTACATAACAGTAACTGAATACGAAAGCTTTGTGTGAAGCGGTTCTAAGTGAACCTCCCCCCTCTCCCCAAAACAACATTGGGAATTTTGCTGTCTTGAGACGCTGTCTGGATATTTCCTCTAATAATAAATATTATTTCTACTCTTGAGGTGCTAGCCGTGCTCAAGATGTCAACGGCGTAGCGGCGAAAGGACGCTTCGTGTTTCCGTGTTGAAAAACCAGCGTAACCTTCGCTCTCAGGTTACTCTGACTGCATCGCCGGCGTCATTAACGGGCCCAGTTTCCAGACCCTGCGACTGGCGGTGCCGGCACTCTGTGCCACGGTAATTCAGTGCTAATGAGCATGTTGAATCAGGTTCCCAGAAAATTCGGTCTCAGATTTTGACACATGAGCCGCACGTCTGCGGCGACCAGCATCTTCTCCACCTCCCCAAAAGCCATCGCATTTGTCTTGGGTTGCATGAAGGAATCCGGCGTTGATAAAGGGGATTGTCATGCATGCTCACTTTGGATGACAGCTACATCTCTTTGCGTAAGCAGTAAGAGGAGATGGAGATAAGCCGAGAATGCGTTCAGTGGAGGAAGCCAAATCTGTTTGAAATACAATACAGTCCGCCGGTGTCACCAGTCACCATTTCGGAACTCGACACAAAATTCCAAACCATTTTCTATAGGGGGCAAGCATAAACTTTTCTTTTTTCACTTTTGTGAACACATCAATCAAAACTTTAAACAGTAACATTAAAAAAAAAAAAAAAAAAACCAAAAACATAATCAAATAAAGCATGTAATTGCATTGCTAAATCATTTGACCAAAATGCAAAATCAGTATATGTAATTTATATTTGATTACTAAAGTGCTATACATGTGAATAAATGTAACGCTTTGAATCAAAACGATGTCCCAATTTGAGATGCACCGTGGCGGAAAAACAAAGTTTTTTTTGGAAGCAGCCTGGAAGAGAAGCTGTGCTGTTGTGGAGCCTCCCAAACCATCCTGCTGAGAAGGGGCAGCCAGCTGCTGCAGGAGGGAGGTAAAATCCCCATCCCATCCAGGATCTGTGGGGGGGGGGGGGGGGGGGGGGGGGGGGGGCAAGCTGAGTGGCACCGCTAGCTTCCGTTGCTAACCCTGTCTCCTCTCGGGGTGACCACAGCTAGCCTTGAAACTGACACAAGGAGTACCGGTCCCCCAGGGACACCTGCTGCACGGGGGGACAGCGAGGGGACGCTGTCGCTGTCGCTGTCTCAGCGGCTCAAAGAGGGGCCGGGACGTGCAGCGCTCATTATACCAGTGCCTGCGTGACCATAATGCCTCCCTTTATCCCGCCGACAGAGAGAGAGAGAGAGGGAGCGGACGAGCGAGCGAGCTTCCAGCTCCGTTTGATCAAAGCGTCCGTTGCCCAATGAGCGGTGACACACATCGCTGAGGAGGGGACGAGATGGCCGGGGGAGAGAGTGCTCTTTGTCCGTGTTCTCTTTTTATGATGTGAATGTCCCCCGGGAGGTCAACCCGTGGGTTGCGACCTTTGAACCCCCCCACCCCCCGCCAATCATGAAGTTCGAAACAGTTTGGAGGTTTGCACTTGAGGGACGTCGGCAGGCTTGTTAACTGTCAAGCTCGTCTGCGCAGGACTCTGTATAATTGTGCCGGGCGGTGGAAACGCTACTGTTTCTGATCCTCCATTCAGCCGGCTCCGGGACGAGAGGATTAAAAGGAAAGCCCCAAAAGAAAGAAAACAAGGAAAATAACTGTGCGAGTGTGTGTTTAAGTCTCACAACATCTGTCGCGGAGGCACAATTAAGGGCGCAGAAAGGCTCTTTTGATAAGGCAGAGCGACGAACAGGCTCCTCTCTCTTCAGAGCACAAAGCTCGGAACAGTTAAGTTTTTAAATAGTGAGTGAAGAGAACATTCGCTGTGTGTGTTTAGCTGTAGGAAGTGAAGTTAAAACATGACATCACCCATTGTCTGCCATCTGTCTTACACAGAGGCAGACACGGCTTTGATTGCCTTCCCCACATTTGTATTATTAAACCTGTCTTCACCTACTCGAAATGAGACAATCTGTAAATATTATAAAATAATTTTAATATTTTTTAAAAAGAATAGATCATACTGTAAATGTAAACAGATGACTGTATTGCATTATTTAATGCAGTATTGCTCTTAAACCCACCTGTCCTCATCCAGCCTCTCCTTAATGCCTCACCCATCCCATGACCTCACACAACCCTTCAGCCCCCCCATTTTCATCCATTAGGGTCCATTACCCACAATCCATCAGTACCCCTGTACCTCAGTGGCCCCCTAAAACCTCACAACAGTGCAACAGAGAAATTAATGGTACCCCCAACATGCCTGGTCATGCTCACACTCAGGACTTACATAAACGTCTCTCTGTCCTTGTAGCTTCCTCAAACTGTTCATTGCTCAATGAACTTGTGTGTGTGACAGAGACCTTTGCAGGACAAAACCTTGCATGCGCTGTATAAAACCTGTTCGGGGGCATTCGATGCAATTTGGGGGTAACTCTTTTCCTCATCACTCAACTTCATAACACGCCCCCCCCCCCCCCCCCCCCCCCCCCCCCCCCCCCCCCCCCCCACACCCCCCCCCCCCCCCCCCCCCCCCCCCCCCCCGCCCTCCCCAGCACCTGTGTCAGATCCTGAACACTACTGTACTACACAATGCACTCACTGAAGGCCTGAGTCATACTGCAGGGTCACATGTTAATTATGGGACTAATCGGCCATCGCCATGGTTTCATCCTCATAATGTCTGCAGATAGGAAGGTTCTGAGGAGCAACCCAGACAGGCTGCTGTTCCTCTATTTTCAGTCCTTTGCTGGAAACTTGTCTGGGTGACTCTCCCCTTTCCAAAAGCTACAACAATTTTTAATTGACATATGATATCCGAAATAAACCGTTATTTTTCAACTTCGCGGGCAGCCCATATTAAAATATTCTGACCCATAGGAGCATCATAAGTAGCATTGCCAGGTTCTGTTCTTTGCATATCCATACTCTGTTGCATACCCAATATCCCTACTGTTTCCTAGCTGTATCGTTAGCAACATCCTAAACAGCATTGTCAAGTGGTGCTGCTTGAAATTAAGCTGGAGGACTTCATTAAAATCTTGTAGTTTATTTCGAATAGGTACAATTTGGTGCTATTTTAATAGTAGCAAACAAGTCACAAATGTGTATGTGGTATGCATATAATAATCATGTATAATAATCATGTGCTTTATTTCACTAAGTGGTTATATACATGCTATTATACATTTTAATAATGCATCCATTCTAGTTTAATGTGCCTTACAGGTTTGAACATTGGAAGCACTTCTCATTCATTTTTCCAGTCCACCTCAAAAGTGTGTGTGTGTGTGTGTGTGTGTTTGTGTGTGTGTGTAAAGCTGTGTTGTGTAATCTGCAAACAGAGAAAAGCTGTTTGAGATGGATGACTGAAAGACTACAGTGCTTTTCTCCCCCCATGTCCTGTTTCAGCTGATTGGGAAAAATAAGCACATCAATTTCTCACTGCTAAGCGCAATATTAAAGCGTTGGGCTTCATTGCTCAGTGAATTTAAAGAGAGGTCTTGCCGACTCCCTCTCCTTACCCTGTGTGCATTCAGCGCTTCTGCTAGCGGCGAATGCCGCCCCTTGAGTTTGAGTGGGGATTTTCTCACACTTTTAACAGTAATCCATTCATGGAAGCAATAGAAAGATACACATATCATTACTCATAACGTTACAAATTCTGGGAATCGGCGCTTGAGAATGTTTATGGCTCCTTGTTCTTTGCTGGGAGTAGAATTTATTTTGAACAAAGGCGTTTTTCCGCTTGAGTTGATTGATTGACGTCATCGATTCGACGGAAAAGAGTTCGTGGCACGTTTGCAAGATTTTGAAGGATGTTTCAGTTGAAATTACCATATTATTTTTAAGACATGTTTTCCAGATGTTGAGTTCACGCAGCTGTGCCAGGTAATAGAGAAAAGCTAGGGAGGATCTCATCTTTGAGAAATGAGTTGCTTAATGTCTGGTTTCTCAATAGTTCAGGGAATGGGAATCATCATTTTATTCAGTTGCAGTTTAAGATTCTGTGTGATGTTGTTGGACTGTTGTCTGTTGGCACAAAATAGAATTAACCCTTTGAAGAGGTTTTTTTCTTCTTAAAAATTCCAAGTCAGTGTTCCAGAACTCCATTGCTTTCAAATACCAGTAGTGATTGTGACATCAGCATTAGAATGCCCAGTTAAGAAAGTCTTATCACATATTTGTGACCTTACACCTTAAAGGTTGAATCTTGCTAGACGTATTACATTTTATAGACTTGTCAGTGTTATCGCTGTCTTAATAAACCCACCAAAGATGGTCGTTGAATTTGTTCTTTCTTTCTTTCTTTCTTTCTTTCTTTCTTTCTCACATATTGTTATATTTTTTTTTCTTTCTTTATATATATATATATATATATATTGTATATATATTATATATAAAAATATATATATATGTATTCCCTGATTTGAAGTGCTCAATCATGAGAGTGAGAAGGGTTGCAGTCTAAACTCCACCGCAAGCCCATTTTAAATCCCTCTCTGTGTTTCTCCCCCCCCCCCCCCCCCCCCCCCCGCTGCTTTCCCTCCCAAATCCCTCTTTTGTATTCTAAGATCCTCATCCTTCCTCCTCCAACCTGTGTGGTTTCTGTTCTGCCTCTGGAAAGGCCCTCCCTCGTGCGCATGCACAGGCATATGTATTTTGTGCGGCTATTAGTGTTGCCAAAGATTGATGGTGCACAACCGATCTTCGGGAGAAACTTGTTTGACGTTGCAAATTCAGTGGAAATATAGTTTTGAAAAGGTCGTTTTTAATGAGCCAACGCTGTCTTATATAATGAATCGGAATGTGTTCCAAATCAATGTGTGCAAAACCTGTACACATGCAAAATAATTAGCAGGTGAAATTGATATGACACCCTTCAAATCAATATTTACCAATGCATGAATAGGTACTGTGTACCATTCAAACAATATGCCTTTTATTCATTTGGTTTTGCTCATTTGAAGGAACAGTTTTGGTTGATGTTCATTAAGGTCATCCTTAAAGAACATTATTTAGTGCTGTGTGTAACTATTTAAAAACAAAACCAAAATTTGAAGCCATAATCATGCATATTTAGATCTTGTGGATACATGTTTACATTGCTTCCCATGTTTACAGTGCTTCACATCTTGACTGAGTCAGTTTCAAGATGAAACACGTAAGGCTTCCTGTTTTGAATCATGTAGTTGTACGCACTGCAAATCC
>CM045883.1:8476305-8478805 GCA_025169545.1 Anguilla japonica | reverse complement strand
TGAGTAAGGGAGTGAGCGAGTGGGTGAGTGTGTGAGTGAGTGAGTGCGTGAGTGAGTGAGTGGGTGAGTAAATGACTGAAGAAGTGAGTGAGTGAGTGAGTGAATGGGTGAGTGAAAGAGTGAGTGTGTGAGTATGTGAGTGAGTGAATGAGTGAAGGAGCTCATTTGTTCATCACTTGAGGCGTCTGTGTGAGGTGCTGCATGGCTGTACCAGCGCCTGGCCACCTCAGCAGACCCCTCCACACTACAGCTGAGAGGCATCCACCGGGGAGGGATCTATCTGCCCAGGATCTCACCAGCTCCCCACAACACTTAGTGCCCCCCCACCCCCCTTCCCACTAGGGCCCCCCCGCCTCCCCCACCCACCCCCCCGGCCCTCCAAGATCAGCTGCCAAACACCATCCGTCCTGCCCCTCTGTGCGTCTCTCAGCTGTGTCCCTCGACTGTACGCTAGAGTAGAGAGTTTATCATCTCTCCCTCATACACCCACGGGCCGGCATGACTGTGTCCTCGCCTGCCTCTCCTGTTCGGCTGAGGGGGCGACTGGTGCCGCGCCACGGGGTTGTTATACACCCAGCGTGAATGAATGAATCACAAGCTTGGCCGCAAAAGAAAGCGATAGACCGTCTTGTGTTTTTTTTTTTTTTTTTCCTTCGGCGGATTCATCGCGCGCCAAAGCGAATCGGGAGTTTTGCCGGTCGGTGTGGTCCAGACAGGATGGTCGTGTGCCACGTGTCACCGGTGGAGCGGGCGGGAGCTTTCGGCAGGGCCGCCGACACGGGGGGGAACACCGGGTCAGTTGTCCCGGGCCCTGGGTCGGGGGGGGGGGGGGGGGGCGCCCAAAAGGGCCCTCCTAACCTTTAAATAATCTGCTGGAAGTAATTTGTCAAAAATACCTATTGTGAAAACTTTATATAGTATTTGTGAGTCACATGACAGCTTGTTCTTTGTCTTATTTTGTTACTGCATTTCATCTATTGCGCACGTGGGGGTGGGGTGGGGGGCCTTTTGAGATCATTTGTCCCAGGCACGAGCAAGACACACGGCGGGCCTGGCCTTCGGCGCCCAGAGATGAACCAGCCGAACATTCTGGAATCTGTGTGTGGATGAAACACATTTTGGACCAAACGTAAGGTTGGCAAACAGTTAGCTCTCGTTAGCCCAGATTAGACAGAACGTCCCGTGTTTCAGCCAAAAAATGATTTGCCAGGGGTTGCTCTATGGTTACAGTGTGCTGAAAATGTAATTAACTTGTTGAATAATGTCCCTGTGACTAGTGTGCGTGCATGCATTGTACCCCATATTCAATGGAGGGAATGTTGGCAACATGAAGCATCGCTGCAAAAAAGTCTGTCTTAAGACGTATTTTGGTCTTGTAATGAGACCTGAAATCTTATTTTTTCGGTCAAGTAGAAAATATTAGCTTGTTTTGCTTTTCGCTTGTCAAGTGAAATTATCTTACCCCATTTGGCAAGTCTAGAAATGAGTCAAACTGTCTCATCTCATTGACGATTATGTTGTCTTATTAAGCAAAATAAAAGTAATGGAAATAAGATTTTAAGCCTAAATATAGGACAAAAACGCTTGTTGAGATTGACTTATTTTTTGGTTTTTGCAGTGATCCTTGGCCAAACCCTCGACAAGGCCAGAGTCATAAAGTCTCTTGCCTCTACGTTTTCGACCTCCCAAATTTTCCCTCATCCCACTCTCCTCTCACCTGTCTCTCACCTTCTCTCTCTTTTCTCTCTCTCTGCCTTTCACGACCAATTCCCTCATATCGTGTCTCTGCATACCAGACTGGGATTATGCAGGGATGAACACAGACAGAAGTGATCTGTCCATTAAGCCTGAGTGTGTTGGGGGGGGGGGGGGGGGACTTGTTATGTCTACAGGGAATGGAGGTGATTGATAAAAGACACACAAGATGTTTTCTACGCCAACTTTTTTCATTATTTTTTTTACTACATTTTGAACACCCCTCTCCGCTTTTATGGGGAACGGTTGTGAGGCGGGCCTTGTTACTCCTGTACATTTTGACAAGCCCGAGTGCGGGGTGCGCGTAGTCGTGCCAACTGCAGTCTCCTCCTCGTGTCCCCGGTAATTGATTGTGAAAATGGCGGAGCTCCAGGTTCGGCCAGCCAAGCAGATGTGTGCGTCAGGGCTTGCAACCGCCAGGCCAGCCAGCTGCCACAAACGCGCGAGGTTTCCGGGCAGCGGCCGACCGATCAGTTGTAAAACGTTTGGGGGGGGGGGGGGGGGGGGTGCGGGGGGGCGGATGGGGTTTGATAAGTTCCAGACTGGAACTTCTTTTGGAAACTCTCCTCTCAATAATAAATCAAATCAAAAGTGTAGGTAGTTGTGGTTTTTGCGTGGGGGGGGGGGGGGGGGGGGGGGGGGGGGGGGGATCTGCTCCACGGCGTCAACATGTCCCTTCTTCTTCTTCTTCTTCTTCTTCTTCTTCTCCTCCAGAGCTGTGAGGGCCCCGGAGGAGACGCACACA
>CM045883.1:8456305-8471305 GCA_025169545.1 Anguilla japonica | reverse complement strand
AAGAAAGGGATAGGAAAGAATGGGTTCTTAAAAGAGAGCATTGGGGAAGTACTGCGGAAAGGAGAGCAAGTGTGTAACACAACAATCCGAGCGCCGTGATGTGAATTGCGGAGAGAAGGTGTCGGTGTGAAAGCGAGAGGTCCAGGAAAACGCGGAGAAATTCACAAGGTAATCGCTTTTATTCAAACGTGGAACTGTCTTTTTATCGAACGGGGAGATCGACAGAGGCGTGCTAAACTTTTGCAGCGCTTACACGCGCGAGGGTCCTTCCTCCGCTGTGCACGAGATTGTCTGGGAATTCGGGATGAGACCCTTCATCTCGCCGCTTCTTGTAAATGAAATCAATGGAATCGGCAACAGTAGAGCAGCATCAGGTTTACCCTGACATGAGCAGGGTGCTGAACATGTTGTAGGTCAGGCGGATTATGGTAGCTCGAGAAAGTCTGTTCTTTGTAGCAGTTTCTCGTCTCATACACCTGCACCGTGTGTATATTTTCAGCAGCAGTTACGTGGTCGCGGTATAGGGTTATTTGTGAAACGTTTAACGCGCTTTGCCACATTATTGAAAAATGTGCACGCGATTCCAAACTGTTCTATTCTGTCAGATAAGAATAACGACGCTAAAAAAAGGTATTCATAGACCTGAGTTCGTAATGTGTTTATTGTACTTATGTGTAAATGTTATTTCATTGTGTTCATGGATTTATGGGGTCATAATGTTAAATATTTATGATCAGTTGATAGCCCCATTTTTCCAAACTGTTTTGACTGAGCTTAATCTACATTTTACTACATTGGTGCCTGCTCAAATATAGGAACCATTTCGCTTTAATGTCTGGTTATTGTGCTGTTTTGACATCTTCACAAATATAATCTAAATACTCTCGACCTTAAGAGACTGTCACAGTGTTAATGAGCAGCTTGTTATCTAACTGATTGAGATGACAGGGAGTCAGTAAAGAGGATTTGGTAGGCTTTTGATCCAACTCCAATTCAACAGCACTCTACATCACACAGCCTTATTATTTCCCCAGTTATACCTTTATTAAATAAAATATAAAACTTGTTTTTTTCCATTTTACAAAACTGGAATACTTCACTGAGGGGCATGTGATTATTGCAAGCTCACATCCTATTGTCTTATTACCGTCTTATTATTATTTTTTTATAATTATGCGTTTATTAAATAAAATACACTGTATTACTATAAATACACTACATTGCTAAATACACTATGTTACTGAACTGGAATCCTTCACGGAAGGGCATGTGATCATTACTAGCTCGCATCACCTCAGTGCATGATTCACCCTCCCCCTTTAGCCGTGTGTCACTAAATCAAACAACCTTTCTGTTACCTGGACCGTGTCTGCTCCTGGCTGCCTTTTGTCAGTTGCCAAAAAACTTCCCAGAGCAAACGTGACTGTGCTGTGGGTGACGGCGAATGCACCACAGGGTGCCCTCAATCCCTCATTGTTGAGTGGGGGGCAGGGGGGCAGGGGGGCAGGGGGGCAGGGGGGGGGGTTGGGTTGTTGAGTGTTTTGTGTCAGTGCGGCGGACAGTGAGAGGAAGATGTTTACACCTCAGCGCGGAGGAATGTCTCGCGCTATATTTACTGCTCCGGCTGATAATGAGTGCGGCCAGTTTACGGAGGCCTGTCATTACTCCGCGCGCCGCGCACGGCTTCCTCTGAGGCGTAGGTGGGGGCTCCCGCCGGCTCCCGAACGCCGCAGCTGCCGCCTTTTAAGAGAGTGAAATTAGGCTAAGCTGTGGAACGGCGGTCTGCCGTGTAGGCTGCTCGATATTTTTTATTTTTTTTTTTTTTTTTTTTTTTTGCTCCACGCTGCAGACCGCGGCCGGGTTCATCTGTGTTCAGTGGCTCGTTGGCCGCCTCCACGAGGTGCCCCGACTTTCGCGGTCAGAGTTTTGTCAGTGGATTGAGTGTCTGTGTGATTGTTAGGCCTCCGAAACCTAACATTCTGCCTACGTAGCCGTGATGTTCATGTGACACGGCAGTGCTGGCACTGAGAAACCACGGTTGAATGTCACGTGTTTGCAGGTTTTCTGCTCCCTTATTTTTTTTATTTTTTATTTTTACTTAAAATTTTTTTTTTTTTTTTAAAGGATGGAATTCTCCTTCCTTCTTTCTGAATGTATGTGTTCCACACTTAAGCCGATGTCCATTTATGTGATCATAAACCTGGTATGGAAACAAAATGGAAAACCAGAACTCTGCTGTTGAGTCTGTTTTCAGTGGCTGAAACAAGCTTGCAGTAAAGCGGTGTCTGTGTGTGTGTGTGTGTGTTTGGTGCCTGTGTGTGTGTGTGTGTGTGTGTGTGGTGTGCAAGAACGTGTGCGTGGGAGTATTTTGCTAGGCGGGCTCTGTCCCATACCGCGGGGCTGCTGCAGTGGAAGTGACGGTCACGGCCTTCCAAGTTTGGACTCTTTCGCTTTGTCCAAGTCCGCGCTTGCCAGCCCGCTCTTTATTTACGCACGCCGGCACAGATTCATGCGCCCTTGTTGAGGCGAGTCAGATCTCGACAGAGATAATGAATTAATTGGCTGAAAAAGTCTGCTGGCGTGACATCATCGAGTCTCCCTATTCGCTGACATCACCGCAGCTGTGGCGCTCAGCAGCTGGGGAGGAGGAGGAGGAGGAGGAGGAGGGCGGCGTGTGCTTGCTTGTGCATGCGTGTCTGTGTCGGCGTCTGCGTGCCTGCGTGTGCATCTGGGGACTGTGTGCATACGACGGAACTTTGGCCCTGCACACTGTCTCTGTTCTGACTCGTAGCTGAAAGTAACTGGGGGGGGGAGCACTTGCTTTTCATACCCCCCCCCCCCTTTAAAAAAAGGCAGATGTGGACCTGCTTTTTAATCAGGTCCACAGCTGCAAGCCCCCAAGATGCTTGGGACAATAGTCTAAGGCTCCAGTTCTTGATTGTAAGAGCCTGGTTCTTTGGCCACAACCGCTTTTCCATTTTGTATATTTTTTTTTGCTATGAGACAAAAGGCATAAATTCAAGATAATGATCCCAACAAATGCAATCAACATAGCAGGGATCTTATTTGTATTTATCCACCAGTGCGTTGTTTTTATTATGAAGATCCAATGTATCACAATTTTTATTGTCCTGCAGCAATGCATGATGACTGAATTATGTCATTTGTCGTGTTTTAATGGCCATTCTTGCGTTGGGCCTGTGTGGCTGGGTTTGGCTCCTGCTCTTGATCGGCATAATATCTTTAATTTTAACGAGCCTGTTGCAGTTTCAGTTTGAAGCATTTCCTGGGTGCCTGGCCTCCCCTCACGTACCAAACCTCTCCAAAAGCACCCTTTGTCTGGCCCGTCTTGCTGATGTGGATCTGAACAAATTACAGTCATTGGTGTTTGACTTCCGCCGGTCTGTCACCCTGTATTTGCACTTGTGCAGAGTTTCCCAAGGACTCCCGTCCCTTAGATGTTTTTTAAAAAAAAAAAAAAGTGCTATTCAAGCCTGTTTCCTGGAATGAGAATGAATGGCAGTCCCCACAGTGGGGGGTTCATATCTGGGGTTGGTTTGAAGCTTTGTGTACCTTGTCATCAGGCAAGTGCTGGCTGTGTGGAAAAAAAAAAAGTGAAACTTCAGCAAAAAAAAAGAAGAAGAATAAAAAGTCCATTGGACAAAAAACTAATTAAGAAAAAAAAAATACGATTCCGTTCTGCCTCTTAATAATTCTCATCTCACCTTTTGATAGAAGTTTAAAGTCAGCATTTTGGAGGCTGTGAAGTGGGTGGTAGAATTAAAGAGTAACAGCAATTCCCAGCCAGTGTGAGTTAAATCTGTTCAGTTGTGCTGGTTTTGCTCCAGAACACCAGGTCACGTGTGTCTTTGGACACTGGTCTGAGTGGTTCTGCACACTGCAGAAACCATTACATTACATTGCAGGCATTTACCAGAAACTCTTATCCAGAGCGACATACACAACTTTTTACACAGCGTTTACATTGCATCCATTTATACAGCTGGATATATACTGAAGCAATGCAGGTTAAGTACCTTGCTCTAGGGTATGAAGGCAGCGTCCAACCTGGAAATCAATCCTGTGACCTTTAGTGCCTTATAGAAGAGAGACTATATTCCGCACACTGTTTTTGTCTGCTCCCAAAGTGATTTAATGGTACAGCGTTTCGACCTCAAAGGTCTTCGTCAGGTACATCAACTAGAACGTGTGTCTGGGTGGAGATATATCTTTAAACTATCTATAAAGATATATATAAATATATATATAAACAGTGTGCAGATATACTCTCTCTTCTATACTAACCATTTTTTTTTATCCTGCACCTGTTTATCCTGAATGTTTCGGATGTGCGTGCATTCCCCCGGACTGCATCTGTAACCTTTATTGCCTCACCCATTATACAGCACTATTGCTATACAACCAATGAGGTGCTGTGCTTCATCGCCACGGCCAGCGATGAGCAAAGCCTCTGCGCTTCCTGTGTGCCCGCTACAAATGGCCAATAACACTCTCTGGACTCTTGACTTGATGACTCTGACGTTCTGACCCAATGAAGACCACGCCGTTTCGAAATGTCGGTTTGTAGACTGGCTGACTCTCTGGGAGTGTCTGCTACGTTCTGAGCTGACCCCCCCCCCCCCCCCCCCCCCCCCCGGGTCCAGCGGTTATGACTGCAGATTTGCGGGCGTTCTGTCTTTCCTCTCCCGAGCCTCTTTTCCCCCGCCCACGGGAGGACTTCGGCGCTGTCCGTGGAGGTGGTCCGAGGGGAAGGGGTAGCAGCTCTTCCCCTGGTTCAAGCTGTCCTGGAAAATGCCCTCGGGGGGAATTAGCACGTCCGTGCCGAAATGTCTTTAGCCGGCAAATGGCTTGTTTGCAACCAGCTGTCATCTTGTCGGCATGTGGACGCCTCCTCCGGTGGAACCAGCGTCCTTTGAGCTCCTTCCTCTCTTTTCTCTCTTGCCTCCCTTCATCCCTCCTTTTATCTCTCTCTTTCACTTCACATGCCATCATCCCCTTCCAGCCCTTCATATTCCCTTTCCTGGTTTCTTTCCCTTTTTGAAGAACAACAGCAAAAAAAAAAAAAAAAAAAAAAATCAGAAAATCTGGATAGTGTGTAGTTTGCAGTTCTTCTTTCCTTCTTTTTTGTTTTTATAGCGTTTCTGTAATTTGTCAGCAAGCCTGTAGTTATAACCATGATAATTGCAGAGCAAGCGGTGAACTTTATATTCTGCACTTTGAACCTCGGCTCTGCTGGACCGTCCCGTTTCAGTTCTTGCTTTCCTTCGGCGTCGATCGCGTCTTTGGAAACGCGAGGCGTAGCGCGAGGCGTAGCGCGAGGCGTAGCGCGAGGCGTAGCGCGAGGCGTAGCGCGAGGCGTAGCGCGAGGTGTAGCGCGAGGCGTAGCGCGAGGTGTAGCGCGAGGCGTAGCGCGAGGCGTAGCGCGAGGTGTAGCGCGAGGCGTAGCGCGAGGCGTAGCGCGAGGCGTAGCGCGAGGCGTAGCGCGCCGCTAGCAGCTAGCAGGTTGAGCCTACTCTTTAAAATGTTTACACTTCCCCGACCGTGTCGTAAAAAAAAAAGTTTTCAAATAGAATTTTGCTCTATTTATGTCTGGAATTTCACACTGTGCAACAGTATGACCCTAATACCCTCCGCCAAAGATTTTATGACAGAAATCCTTTTCTGTGTGTGCATTAATTTTAGACATTAGTGGTTCATGAATTTTTTGTGGCACAGTATCGTAAAGAATATTTATAGCTGTTTGGATCAGCGCTGTAGAGATTAGGCAGATCCATGAAAATGCTTTTTTTTTTTTTTTTTAACTTTAAAAAAAAAAAAAAAAAAAGTTTGATTCTTTGGTGTCCTCCCCCACATTGTGTTATTAGCCGTCCACTCTGAAGACTCTTTTTGCAGATTTGAGGCTGGTGTAATGTAATGTAATGTAATGTGTCTGTGCCAAATGCTGTGCACACGATCCAGCCGTTTCACCTGTGGGACGGGTGCGTGTGAGCGCTCAGCCGGTGAAATGGCTGCCTCTCATTCTCTCCCAAAAAAAAAAAACCATCGTCCCGCCTCGGGTTCCCACATTTTCGGGGCCCTACATTCATTCCGGCGCATTCTTCCTCTTTCTTTACCCAGGGCCAGCTCAGCGCCTCCCTAATACCCTAATGAGACTGTCATGCAGAAAGACACTCACCCCTATTGTGTTGCGTTAGATACCATTTCACCCATGGCTTGTAATTAAGAAGGGATCGGATTGACAGGGATAGTTGTGGTGGTTGTCGGGGAGGGAGGGAGGGAGGGTGGGGGTGGGAGTGGGGGCGGGGGGTGATGGCGATGGTGGGTAAAAGCAGCAAGAACAGAGCTCGATGCGCCCTGGAACATCTAAAAGGGCATCTAAAAGGCAGCCGGATCTGATACAACCGAGGGTAGGGGGAAAGGGGGGAATTGGGGATGCCCCCGCACCCCGTTTGGCACTCCCCCCCCCTCCCTCCACCCTGCTCCAGAGGGGGGGTTCAGTCCCCCCCCCCCCCCCCCCCCCCCCCCCCCCCCGGCCTGAGCTGCTCCGGCGGTTGGCGAACTCCGGCGCTGCCCGCCGGGTGGGTTTCCGCGCCCAGACAGGAAGCTTTTGTTTAACCGTGTCGTCGTGATCTCACGGGCTGGAAGCGAAGCGTAACTCGCCTTCCTCTTCCTGGGTGAACCGTGTGGAGTCTGCTCGGCCCGAAGAAGAAGAAGAAGAAGAAGAAGAAGAAGGGGGAAAAAAGAAAAGAAAAGAGAGGGAATAAAATGAGACCTTCTCTCTGTGCTAATTTCAGAGTCTTCAGAAGTGCCTTAGCTGAGCTGTCAGCAGTCTCTTCTCTTATGACTCATAGTCATACATTACCCTGGGAGGTTTTTGCTGGAGTTTATGCAGGGTGAATGGAAAGAAAGCAGAGAGAGTTTTTGGCTTAGAGTCTGGGTCAAAAATGGAAACCCCCCCCCCCCCCCCCCCCCCCCCCCCCCCCCCCCCATGAGGTACTCCTGAGGTAGATTAGATTTAAGAAGTTGTTGTTTTATGTGGTATTATGACCTGTCCGCTCACTTCCCCGGGCTGCTGGTTCTGTTTGTTCGGTCTCCTCTCCTTGCGGAGGTGGTAACTGGAGAAGGCAAAGATGGCCACTGACCTGAAGAGCCACGGTTGAGTTAAACTGGTGGAATATAGCCTGGTGTACGTGAGTGTGCGTGTCTGTGTGTGTGTGTGTGTGTGTGTTTGTGTGTGCGTGTATGTGTGCATGTCTGTGTGTGTGTGCCTGCGTGCGTGTGTGTGTATGTGAATGTGTGTGTCTGTATGTGTGCATGTGTGCTGCCTGCCTGCGTGTGTCTATGTGTGTGTGTGCACATGTGCGCAGCCAGTGACCTGGTGCTGTTTGTTCCTGCAGGGCCGTGCACGTGTGTGTGTGTGTGTGTGTGTGTGTGTGTGCGTGCACGTGTGCAGTCAGTGACCTGGTGCTGTTTGTTACCTGCAGGGCCGTGCACGTGTGTGTGTGTGTGTGTGTGTGTGTGTGTGTGTGTGTGTGTGTCTCTATGTGTGTATGTGCGTGTGCAGTCAGTGATGAGGAGCTGTTTGTCCCTGCAGGGCTGTGCACGTGTGTGTGTGTGTGTGTGTGTGTCTCTATGTGTGTACGTGCACGTGTGCAGTCAGTGACCTGGTGCTGTTTGTTCCTGCAGGGCTGTGCACGTGTGTGTGTGTGTGTGTGTCTCTATGTGTGTATGTGCGTGTGCAGTCAGTGATGAGGAGCTGTTTGTTCCTGCAGGGCCGTGAGCGTGTGCGTTTGTGTGTGTGTGTGCATGTGTGTATGTGTGCATGTGCGTGTGCAGTCAGTGATGAGGAGCTATTTGTTCCTGCAGGGCCGTGAGCGCGTGCGCGTGTGTGTGTGTGTGTGTGTGTGTGTGTGTGTATGTGCGTGTGCAGTCAGTGATGAGGAGCTGTTTGTCCCTGCAGGGCCGTGAGCGCGTGTGCGTTTGGAAGGCGGGGTTTCCATGGCGGACGTTGTGGAGAGCGCCGGGACCGGAACGCTGGGGCTGGAGGCCATGGACTGGCAGAAGCGCTGCGTTGCCCTGGAGATGCAGCTGCTGCGGTTCCGTCTGCAGGCCGGGAAGATCCGGGAGCTCCTGGCGGAAAAGGTGAGAGCGCGCGCGCGCGCGGAGAGAGCGGCGCGGCGTGGCGTACCCGCGCACTGCGCCGCCGCTAACGCTAGCGAGAGACGCCATCCCGCCAAAACACTTCCACTCTCTGCTCGCCGTCTCCGCCACCTCGCAGCAAGACATCCGCCGTTAATTAAACTCTAACAAGAGTTTATACGAGTCCACCTGGGCCACCGCGAACCCGCGTGAACTCTGCAAGAGTTGATTTAACACCGAGCACTGTTTTTACAGTGCTGCTCGCTGCCGGTGTCCTGGTTCTCAGTTTTCACGGGCTGTTCTTTGGGAATCCCTGGTTGGTTTGGGCTGATGCAGATGGCGGGACAGGTCTGTGTGATGGAGTAGCCCCTTCCCCCCCCCCCCCCCCCCCCCCCCCGGTCCCCACGTGCAACATTCTTTACGCTGTCGTAGCCATTGACTTCCACCGCTGAAAGAAACGGTTAAACTGTAGGGCTTGGCAGGGAGCCAGGGAGGCGCGTTCGGAGAAAACCACTGAGTCGTGTGAGCGTGTATTTGAGCGAAAACACAGTTCTGTGTGTGTGTGTGCGCATGCGTGTGTGTGTGTGTGTGTGTGTGTGCGGTCGTGCATGCGCGGTCATATGTGTTTCGGACAAAATGCAGGTTTTTTTTGTGCGCGGGTGTGTGTAATTTGTAATTTATAGCAAATACAACAAATGGAAAATTCCGTGCAAAAAACCAGGATGGATAGTGTTTGCATAAACTTGCAGCTGGCTGAGGGCATCAGCTAACTAGCTCCTGCAAGCACATACACTGCAGTGCTATTTATGTCTTCAACACCATGGCTAGTGCTCAGTGTTGTTATTTGCATGATTATAGGACAGAACAAAAATATCTATATCTCACTATTCCAGGTGGAGAATAATCAAGTGGCCATGTTTACCTGGGTACAGAAGTACCAACTGTCAAAAAAGAAAAGAAAAGAAAAAGCCATTGGGTTTAGTCAGTGCTGAGCTTTCCCTTAAAAACAAGGCCAAACCCAATTAACTCACATTGTGAAATTTTCCCCCTCTAGAATAAGCTGTTGTGTGTAATTAGAAATAATGGTCAGTTACTACTTTCACCGAGACTACGCCCTGAAAGATTTTCATTGACTATTCACTGTAAAAGCTTTATGTATTAATTTGATATGTATTTTAAAGCTGCTGTGACTCTTGTTTTGTTTGTATAAAATTTGTCAGTGAAGTATTTCTGTTTTATTGGAATATTTAATTTGGCGCTTGTGTGTCATAGGAAAAAATGAAAAGGGTGTGGATGAAGCCAAAGGGTATTTCCATATTTTGTTTATTTACTTCTTAGCAACTTAAACAAATAAGCCACACTGTGCGTCATTAGGTTAAATCTAATGTGGCTTATTGTGTTTTGCACAATCCTTGATCCGAAACGTGCATGCTAGAGGAAAAAACAAGCGAGGGCAAATTGCTGAGGGGGCTCGAATGGATCCGATCATCCTCGTTCCGTTGTAGTTCGGTCGACAGGATGTTTACAATCCAAACACAGATAATAGAGAAAGGGGGTTACTGACGGACACGCGAAGGAGCTCGCCCCATTGCTCAGATTTTGTCTCCGCTCCTGTCAGTCTGGACATTGGGTCAACCCGGGACCCCATACTATTTTTTGGGGATTTTTTTTTAAAGTGACCTTTTGGGTTTTGCTGTGGGGTTACTGGGGCAGGAAGGGAGCAGAACAGCGCCACCTCGACCGATCACAAAATAGCTGCTAAAAAAAAAAAAGTATGGAGAAGAAAATGGGATCATGACGAAGGGGTCGGTTGCAACATTAGGGTAATGCTAGTATCAGGGTTTATTCTGTTTTGCAAAATCCTTGATCCGAAACATGCACGCAAGAGGAAATAACAAGTGAGGGCAAATTGCTGAGGGGCTCGAATGAATCCGACGATCCTCATTCCGTTTTAGTCCAGTCTGGTCGGTTTTTTGTATTCTGTAGTGTTTTCGTGGCTTTTGTGATTTTGCTGCAATAAGAGTTTCCCATCAGGGACGATAAAGTCTGAACTCAACTGAACTGAACTGCTTTTGTGTTCACCAGCTGCTCAACAGGCTTCGCGTATGAAAACAACGCAGCCTGTCCAGCTTTGAGGATAATCTAGAGCAAGAGGACAGGCCTGGATTGAGAACAGACTGAGATGTTAGGATCCTGTTGGTCGTTAAAAATTTATTTGCCTGTGATCAAAGAGACTGCTTTATTAAACACCATTCACAAAGGAAACCTTATACATCTATTTATTCAGTATCAATTTGGACATTTCTGATTTTATATACAGTTGTGTTGCTCAAAATGGCTAATTATAATAATAAAAGTTAGGCTTACTTTATTTAATTGGATGCTAAAAAGTACTTTGTATCACAAATACAAATACAAATACAAAAATGCATGTTTTTCAGGCTTTCTGGCCTCTGCTTCCCTAAATTGGCTCTTAGTCTCTTAGATATCACAAATACAAATACATTTTGTATTTGTATTTGTGATACAAAGTACTTTTTAGCTACTTTGGTGACACCTTTTATTTCCAATATAGGTGTTTGAAAAATTAAAATAATGGGGTTTTTGTGAAGTCTTACCTGTTCAGATGAATCCGGAAAAATACTTTCTTTCATGAAAAACGCAATTTTAACTTTTCACAAGGTAATGAACTAGTCCAATGTTAAATACAGTCAATTTAATCTTTTACATGATATGTTTCCATCATAAAAATGTTGATTTGTGGCTGTTTTCACCTGTGTTTAACTTAGTTCTTTAACTTTATGTGTATTAAAAAACAAGTAGAGAAAATGCATCACTTGCGTAGGCTCATATATCATCAATATTATCTTGTGTAAAAAATCTGAACATTTTCTGGAAGTTTCTTGTGTGGGAGTATCATAGTGTTTTTGTCATTGTATATAGGCTGTCCATAAATTAAGCACACGAATGACCAAAAAAAATTGGAGTCAGAAGTCTCACGTTTCCTGAGAGGTTAGAGTATCCATCTGATTGACTCACACAGACCACAGTCCTTAGGGACTCGATGTTTTTTTCCGGGTTGTTTATAGTTAAACGGTTTTGGGGCTATTTAGCATACTTTCTCCGTGCCTCACTGTAACAAACTGTGATTAACCTAATTAAAAAGGTTCGAGTCCGTTTGATGATCATACCGCGTAGACCAGTGTGGTATTAAAGTACTCTCAAAGAGAGCTTCATCACCTCCAGCTTCCCAACAGAACCCCAGGAAGAAAATGTCCACCAGCGAAGCCGGAGCCTTCCTTCCTGTGGTTGTACCCCCATTAAATGTGAACATGAGTCAAATCTGATTCATTTGTGACCGTTCCAGTCGTGCCGGGGGGACGTGAGGCATGGTTTGCTCTTTCCTGTTTCTGTAATAAAAAAAAGGTTAGCTCACATTTTGGGGTTTTCGGATATCATTTCAAGTTTTAGTGTATGTTTTTGACGGGCCCGGATAGTTTTTTTTTTTTGCACGTAACGAAGGATGTTTTTGATATTTAGAGAAGTCTCTGATGGCCGGTCCACTTTTAAACGGCAGTTATAAGTTATGTATTGTAGTCAAAAACAAGAAAATACACTTCTGGTAACTAAAGTGGCTTGCACAGAAAGCTTCTGACCACAGGCTAGACATAAGAGCAAATCAATATGATAGCGTTTATTTATAATTATAAATGTCAGTTTTTATACTGAGCCAGTGCTTCCATGCCAGTACTTCTTCATGAGTTCAACAGTGTCAGGTTGCACTCGCCATCGGAAAGAGTTCCAACCGAGCGTGAGATTAACATAATTTTTGGAAAATAATCTGGTAATATACATATGTACAACCTCTGAAAGCATAACGCCACTGTACAAGCTGCTCCGGAGTTATTTGAAGTTTATTTTCTAGCTTTATATCACATGCCCCCTCAATGGCCTAAACCTGACATTTTAAAGCTGGTAGTCATCAGAAATGTCTGGAAATATCCTTCATTGCATGTCAGAAAATGCCTGGGCTGTTCAAAGAAATACACTAAAACTTGAAATAATCAACAACAAAAAAAACAAGAAAGTGAACTGTCCCTTTAAGGGGATCTCTAAAGGAAAGAGTGGAATACATGCACATAAAAGGGGTCATAATGACCTGTAGTGAGTGCAGACTGTAGTATTCTGTACCTTGTGACTGATTTTGGGATCAGTGCACCACACAGACCCTGTGCCTCTGCCCGTTGTTATTTTAAAAGAGGAAATAAAGATCGCTCTGGGGAGCAGGAGCGAAGGGCTGACTCTGTTTCTACGGAAACCCACGTCCGTGGAATTAAAACCACAGGTGAGGGCGGGAGCGTCAGAGAGAGAGAGAGAGAGAGAGAGGAAGAGGAGGAGTAGGAGTAGGACTAAAGGCTAAACTGTGGTCTGCTGTGGAATGGAATGAAGTGGTCATTCTCCCTGTGTGTGTGTGTGTGTGTGTGTGTGTGCGCGCGTGCGTGTGTGTGTGAGTGTATGTGTCGGTTTGGTGTTTTTCTGTGTATATGCACGGACATGAAATGAACTGTTGCGCCAAGCTGAATTTAGTGCAGGGAGTTGTTTGAAGACTTTTGAAAAAAGCTAATTCAGCATTTAAAATGCTTGCAATCAATGGTAAAAAAAACCTCAAAAAAAGCAAACTGTAATATAAGCCAGTGTTCATTTTCCTGTGTAAGTGAGCTCTCTCCTTTCCTGTGCTGAAGGCCACACACTGACCTCCAGGGCTTTTCTCTCAGGTCCTCAGACAGGGCTGTAGCCGTCCAGCGTTTTTGCCCGTATCGACACTTCGCACGGTGCAATTAATGATTGAGCCGCGGCTCGCAGTAACCATTAATAGGCTCACCTGGGAGGGTTAATGATTACAGGCCCAAAACGGGGAACTGACGATGGGCCCGGTGGAATTTGGGACGGGATTGTCTGCAGGCAGAGGTGGCCTGCTCATTAGTGAACCGCCCTTTAATTGCAGATTCAGACAAGAGGAGGAGGCCTCGTTTGGGATTTGGTCTTGTTGGCAGAGCCTGCTAACTCCAGCCACCTGGCTCTCGCTCCTGCCTGGGGTGGGGGAGGGACGGACCGTGGCCTGCATTCAATCAACATCGTCCTTAACTTTGACTAAATGTTTAAATGTACGCGTTTGCACGGACTCATTTTGCTGAGTTAATTTTGGTGATTTAGTGAGGTTGCCAAACTGTTTTTGTGAAGGGAAGAAAAATATGATTGTTAATTATTAATTTAACTCTAACATAGTACATATGATTCCAGTAGAGAGTTGTAAGAGTTGATTTAACACTGATTTTTTAGTGTTTCTGGTGCTGCTGTGTGTGGGAGTGGCCTGTGTGTGAGTGTGACCTGGATGGCAGTGGCCTGTGTGTGGGTGTGGCCTGCGGATGGGAGTGGCTTGTGTGTGGGTGTGGCCTGCGGATGGGAGTGGCCTGTGTGTGGGTGTGACCTGGAGTGGGAGTGGCCTGTGTGTGTGTGTGGCCTGCGGATGGGAGTGGCTTGTGTGTGGGAGTGGCCTGTGGGTGGGAGTGGCCTGAGAATGCTGGTGACTGAATGCTGGTGATTTGCATGTTGTGGTCTCTGCTCTTTTAAGTGTGCTAGTGTCACTCTAGGCCGGCATTGAGACCCACCACTGGTGCTGAAGGGTCGTCTGTCCTGACAAAGCTATCAGCTGTCAGTGGATGCTGTTATCTGCCTCTGGGTTGGGGCTGTTATCTGCCTCTCTGGGATGGGGCTGTTATCTGCCCTGGGATTGGGGGTGTTATCTGCCCCACTGCTGGGCGCTATCTGTGCCGCGGTTGAGGTGCTATCTTTCCCGGCTCTGACTGTTATCTCAGGCTGACTGTCTCCTTTGTTTTTTCTCTGTCTGGGGAGCTCAGCGCTCTGGGATAGACGGCCAATGAAAATGGAGCATAGGGACCGCAGCGCAGACAGGGCGCTGCTTATTGATATTTACAGCTCTGTGCAGTCAGCCTCCTCACGTCCTGCCCGTGGCCCTGTCAGGTACCGTACTTGACTTGTCTCCTGTTTAAGCTGCTAAAGAAGTCCTCTTGTTTTTTTTAAGCTCTTTTATGGTATCACCTTTGCCATTAAACAGAGTTATTGACGCAGAATTTGAGAGAAAAAGGTTGCGGACTACACTGCTCTGCTCTGCTCGGTTTGCTGTCGTTGCTTCTTCTGTGAGCTCGTTTGTGCGGAATTACAATGAAGTGAGTGACACCAAGAGCTGCCTGTTTTGGTGTTTTGCGGACCGAATGCTTGACCTCAGAGCGTGAAGATTGCCTTTTTGTGTCGCGTAAGGGCAAGGCCTTAAATCTTCTTTCTCTTGAGCCAGCAGGATTGACTCGATGTCTACGGTGTTTCTTGGAGCTGACCCCTTCCTCTGCTGAAGAAGAAGGCAGTTAACATAGTTAATTAAGTTCACCAGCATCATTTTTTGAATGTGCAGAGGAGGAACGCACACAAAATTTCCCAGATGTGCACAGAATTACTAAACTGCCACTTTGTAAAACAAAGCAATACGATTATTGCTTAGCAACTGAGCTGTAGCATGTTAACCAAGGTGAACTATGCTGGCCTCAGTTCAATAATTGACACATGAGAGTCCACTCTTAAAACATTGCAGATAGTGGAGTGGGTTGGGTACAGGTGAGGAAACTTTGGGTCTCTGGCTAGGGCTGGCCAAACAATGTGACCAATCGGGTGTTATTTGGAAACGTTTATACAGCGCCTTCAGAAATCCGGCTGGTTTTTTTTCCCCCTCGAGCCTCGGCGTCGCATTTCTCCTCCTGTGTCTGTGTC
>CM045883.1:8446305-8451305 GCA_025169545.1 Anguilla japonica | reverse complement strand
TCTCTCTCTCCCCATCCCTCTCTCTCTGTCCATCCCTCTCTCTCTCTCTCTCTCCATCTCTCTCCCTCCCACCCTCTCTCTCTCTTTCTCTCTCTCTCTCTCTCTCTCCCCATCCCTCTCTCTCTCTCTCTCTCTGTCCAGATGCAGGAGCTGGAGCAGAGGGTGACAGAAGCTGACCAGCGGGCCGAGAATGCTGAAAAGCAGGTGAACGTCCTCTTCTCTCCTCCCTTCTTCTCTCCTCCCTTCTTTCTTCTACCCGTTTCTCTTCATCTGTCTCTCGATCAGCTCTGTTGATTAAATGCACACACGAGGATTTGATCTGAACCTCGGTTCATTTGTCAGTTGGTTCAAACCACACATTCGTCTCTGTTGGGTTTCTGGGTATCTGAGTTTTTTTGTTGGTGTTCAGGCTTCAGGCCATCAACCTCAGAACTGCTGCCAGGCCCCTGCGGGCCATGGGAGTTTCCTGCTTCCGTAATGTTAGCTTATAATTTGGAGGCTATTTGTTGCATTTCCTCTCACCCTTTTTAGCATGATTAAATGCTGGATGTTTTAATTACTGCCAGCCATTTTAAATACACATTGCTTGGCTTGTTATAATACACAAAAGCAGTGAACAGTTCCCAGACTCAGACTGGAATGAAGGCCTTGTCCTTGGTCCTTGCCCATTGCTCTTGGCATCAGACCTCTCTTTCCAGATAAAATAACACTAGGTGGGTTCTGTCCATGGATATGAATAAAGCAAGAAGCCAGCTAGCTATGTCAAATGTGCAGAGATGAATTTTATTTTCCATCTATGGCAAAGGGTGAAATGAGCTCACTTCATCAACCGTCTATCTTTATATATTAAAAAAACACACATGAAATAATGATTGGTTACTAAACAACGCCTCACGTCTTTACCAACACACAGAATTGCCAGAGTGCCTGTAAAATAACCCTTCTCATTTAGCAGGGAATCTAGCAGGGGTTGCGAATTAGGTTTAAACTGGTGTTTGCCCAAATGGAATTAATTGTAAACTGGTGTTTGCCCAAATGGAATTAATTGTAAACTGGTGTTTGCCCAAATGGAATTAGGTGTAAACGGGTGTTTGCCCAGTTCTGGTGTGAGTGTGAAAGCCGCATGGCAGGGCTTCGTTGGGGGTCTGCAAGGTTTTATGGGTGCCTTGCACTTAGCGGTCAGTAAACAGCTCAGGTTTGACCTCAGGGACTGGTGTGAGAAGCCTAATACCCTACTCCAGCAAAGCTGCTGAGATGAAGGAGACCACACTCACAGATTGAAGGAGGCCTCACTCACAGATTGAAGGAGCCCTCACTCACAGATTGAAGGAGGCCTCACTCACAGTTTGATGAAGACCTCACTCACAGTTTAAAGGAGACCTTACTCACAGTTTTACTGGGTCCTGCTTGCCTGCTTTCCTGCCCTGCCTCTATGCTACAGGATACCTCCACTCAAGCTCTTGGGGGGTGGGGGGGGGGGGGGGGGGGGAGAGACTTAAGGCCATTCATGCACAATAACACAGAGTGTTGAGGTCATTCAGGAAGGGGGACCAACTTTTGTAGCTTAAGGTGGGGGGGGGGGGGGGGGGGGGGGGGGGGGGGGGGGGTGGTTGCAGGGGGGTTGTGGTAGAGCGTGTTTGAAATACTAGAAAGGAGGTATGTGGGAGTTGTTATGTTGGCTGTGGTACACTGGGGGCTCTTGTGAAGGTCATGAGGCTATGTGTGTGCGTGTATGGACGTACGCCCATATATGGTATTCCAATCTAGAGCACCCCTTTAAACCGGGACAATCTGTGAATTTCTTCTACAGTCCAGTCCTCAGGGCTTTGGCCCTTTTCTGTTCCCTCTGTTCCTAATTGGGTAACGGCTCTGTTAGGTAGAATTCCAGGTGTTCATCCATCACTAATTTAAAGGTGCCCTGCAACCCTGAAACAGCAGACCTACTGCCTTCACAGACTGGGGCTAACATTAATTGTTACTCTCTCTCTCTCTGATTCTCTCTCTATCTCTCAATCAGTCAATCAAACTTTATATAGCACCTGTCATACCAGATTGCAGTATAAAGTGCTCAACGGTCTCTTCTTATCCTTCACTCTGAAATTCTGCTTTTTCAACTTGGGAGGCCTACAAATTTACTATCTTATAATGTAGTTAACTGAATTATTTATCCAGTCATATTTGATGCAAATGATTGTTTGGTTGTTGGTCGCTAAAAACTAATGCATAAGAACCTGCTTTGCACGCTAGTGTAGTATCTGGGTTCATAACCAGAGGGTTGTAGGTTCCCAAGCATAGTTTTAATGTTTTACTGGATAGCTATATTTTTCAAGATAATAACTGACATAACCATAGCCATGATGCTGAACGCCTGCAGTCTCAGAAACAGGTAATTTTCTTTGATGTGACTGGTGATGCGTTACAGGTACACGTGATGGAAGCGAAGCTGAAATCGGCCAACCTACAGCCCAGCGAATCAGAAAACTCGTTGTACAGAAGGTATCAAGAACTGACAAATCAGGTGCAAGAAAAGGACATGGTGATAAAGAGGCTGGAACTCCAGCTGGAGAAGCAGGTATGGAGATCATTTCAGTTGAAAAAGAAACTACATTCTGAAGTTCTAGTCAGTTCTGATGTAAAAATGGATGTTTCTCCTCTTTTTTATTGTACAGAACTTGGTTCGAGCTCAGGAGGCAAAGATCATAGAAGAAAAGGCAGCCAAGATTAAAGAATGGGTCACCTTCAAGTTCAAAGAGGTAACACTGCTTAAATGCTTAAAAGTCTTAAATGCTTGACTCACCCTTGAAAATTTGTGTGGCTTGGTTGAACACTTCAATGGATTTGTCTGGACATGACACCAAAATAGCCTGCACACTCACATGTGCATTCTCTGAGCTGTTTACACACTGCCAACTCATTCTATTGATTGAAACTGACATACTCTGTCTCTCACTTCCCCCCCCCTCTCTCTCTCACTCCCCCTCTCATGGTTCCAGATGGAGATGGAGAACCACCAATTGAAGATGGCTAACACCAAGCAGGCAGAACAGATTCTGGCACTCAAAGACAAACTGCAAAGTGAGTTAATCATTTGTCGACCCCGGAATTCTCTGGTAGCTGTCCCTCTGAAGAATGACCCCCCAATTCTAGAACACTGTGACTTGTTACAATGTTGCCTCTTCATATCCTTTGACAAATCAGTCCTTGGGTGACCATACATATATGCTGGTATATGATTTAATGTCCTGTTCCTCCCCCCCCTTAGCTCTGTTGGAGTGCCCCATGTCTTCTGGAACCCCAGTGTCTCCACCTGCGGACTCTCACCTGGTTCCCTGCAGCCCCCTGTACCCCCCGAGCAGCCCTGGGTCCCCCACTGCCCCGGAGGAGAGCTGGAGGCAGCCTGGTTCCTGCCAGACCCCTTCATTCACAGTCAACAGCCCAGGTCACTGTCCGCCCGTTTAAGCCTATTCCCTTAAGCCTTGCTCTGCTACCTTGGCCATTATGTACGCATTTGTTTATGTTTGTGCAGCAGTTTTGTTCTTTGATGACAGTTTATTCATTAACTAATTGAAAATGTTAGCCCAGTTTTTTTCTTCTTGTCTTCTCATTTTATTACATTTTATTTTATATTTTATTACTGACCCCCATATGCCTTCCTTGTGCTTACCATACAGAGGTGAAGAAGAAGTTTTCGGAGAACCCCGGCTGTGGGTCCCACGGGGTCTTCCTGACCTCCTCCTTGATGAGATCTCCATGCCATGACAGAGGCGACCCCCTCTCCCTCAGCTGCTGCTGGGACGGGCCCACACAGGACAGGGAGGACCCGGGCGCCATGGTGGTGGTGCCAGAGGCCCATGTTCCTGGCCGGGGCCGGGAGGGAGTCACAGGATTTGGGGGGAGTGAGGGGGCCTGTGAGACAGCAGAGGGCCTCTCCCCCAGTAGGTGCACCCCGAGATGGGCCGGGGCAGGCAGGAGGCGGGGTTTGTGTCGGGGGCGTCACCCGGCTCGGAGCGGGACCACTCCTCCGACGAGCTCAACAGCAAGTTCCGGTCCCAGCGGCTGCACTCCTCCTCCTCGTCCAGCGAGGCCGCCCCTCCCAGCCCCCCGGGGACGCCCGCCCTGGCGCCCAAAACCCCGCCCCCGTCCCCGTTCTCCGCCTCCCTCCCGCTGGTGCCCCTGGCCTTCCCCTCCGGCAGCAGCATGACCCTGCCGAAAGTGCGCACCCCGCTCACACCCCGCGACAGCATCCAGCTGGTGAAGAAGCACCACAGCCAGCCGCAGCCCGGGTTCGAGAAGCTGCACCAGGTCAACGTCAGCATCGACATCGCCTCCCCGGACCTCCTCCGCCCCTGCCACGCCCCGCCCGCCCCCGGGCCCGGACCCGGACCCGGACCCGCACCCCAGCAGGTGGAGGAGACGGACATCGATGAGATGCCCGACACCATGGAGGTGGTGGAGGGGACGGAGGTGGGCGGAGCCTCCCGCGACCCGGTCTCCCTCATTGGCCTGCCGGAGGAGCTGGAGTTCCTGGACCCTGATATCCTGAAACCGCCCACCCCTCCCCTGCACCGCTTCCCTTCGTGGGTGAGCGGAGATGAGAGGGGGATTGCAGAGGGAGGGAGGGAGGGAGGGAGGGAGAGAGGGAGGGAGAGAAATTTACTGTTTACAATGTCAGCAGTTAGGGGATGCCTTTAAACCAAAGTGAGTTAAAGTAAATGCATTTACTATAACTGGAAAACCACCACTAATCTAATCAAATCAAATCAAATTAAATCAATTTTATTTGTACAGTTCTTTTTACAGAAAGCTGTCACAAAGATGCTTTACAGAGTGGCAGAAAAGAGTAAAAACAGAGCAAGAGCACTACAGTTAGAGATCAGTAAAGTGGCAGTGAAATCATAGAGAATCTGCAAGACCTGCAAAACAGAGAGAAAGGTGTTGGGGTTTTTTTATCTTTTGGCTCCACACTGTGGAGTCCTGATTGTTTGATAAAACAGCAACTC
>CM045883.1:8391305-8438805 GCA_025169545.1 Anguilla japonica | reverse complement strand
ACGCACAGTGATTTTCTCTCCTTTGTAGGCAGAGACGGTTATTGTTCTGTTAGCATTCTAGAAGGCAGCTAATACTCTGCAGGGACCGTTATCTGTTCTGTTGACGTTCTAGAAGGCAGCTAATACTCTGCAGTGACCATTATCTGTGCTGTTAACATTCTAGAAGGCAGTTAATAATCTGCAGTGACCGTTAACTGTTCTGTTAGCGTTCTAGAAGGAAGCTAATACTCTGCAGTGACCGTTAACTGTTCTGTTAGCATTCTAGAAGGCAGCAGATACTCTCCCTCAGTCTGACCGAACCTCCCGATCCTCTCTCTCTCTCAGGTCAAACACGGGCACTCGAAGCTGGTGTGGTGCTCGCTCATCGGCAAGGCGTTCTACTACTACCGTAACCAGGACGACAAGGTGCGTGCTCGTTCCTGTCAGCGAACTGTACATGCACCATAGAACAGAACAGAACCTTCCTTTCTGTGAGAACGCCATTTACGTTTTTTTCACCCCGTCTGTGGGCAGTTTCCGCTGGGGCAGCTGCGCATGCGGGAGGCCGGGGTGGAGGAAGTGGACCGGTCATGTGACTCGGACGAGGACTACGAGGCCGGGGGGCGGGGCTTCCTCTCCTCGCACTACACTCTGCTGGTGCACCCCAAAGAGCAGAGCCCCACTTATTTGCTCATTGGGACCAAGCAGGAGAAGGTACAGTAACGTTTTCCCCAGAATTAGCTACAGCCTGCTACGCAAGCCGCAGCGTGCCATTAAATTGCCATTAAGGGAGACCCATCTGGTAAAAACATGTGCAGCCGCAATAAAACGCAGCGTGGTTAAAGAAGCAGGGCAATTCTTTACATGTCTTTCTTTATTTTCAAGTATTTATGAGAACTCTATTTGTAGATATCGCATCTTTAATATTCATCTTTTGACTGGTATGAAAAATGTCTTTGCTCACGGTGTTCTAAAACTGTCTTTAGTTGGATATAAAGGATATAAATCTAACTCATTGTCTTGAAAAGTGACCAAGTCTCCCATGTGCATTTCATCTCCCTCAAACACACACACTCACACACACACGCACGCATGCACGCACACGCACGCACACACATATGAGCACAGGATGCCTGGCTGTACCATCTGACAGTAGCAGCGGGCAGCAGTGCCAGCCTGAAGGTGGGCACGGAGTACGAGCAGCTCATCGGTAAACTGCTGGACGTGGATGGAGACCCAGGTGAGACACGCATGTGTGACACACCCAGAGGTACCGCCTCTCACTGCTGTGAGTTCATTACAGAGCACACCGATAAGGCATCGCCCCTTACAGTTAAGCTCCGCCCCCTAGCCTGCCACAGGCCTAATGCGAGCCATCCCTCCAGCCAGTGACAGCTTCTGGGAATTCATCTTTAGTGCTGACTGTTCAAATACTCAGTGCACTATTCATTCAGACACTGCCCAAATGTGTGTATGTGTGTTTTTGAGTGTGTGTGTGTGTGCGTGCGTGAGTGTGTGTGAGTGTGTGTGTTTATGCGCTTGTGTGTGTCTTCTCCCTCTGCTTTTCTCACATGGTACTCTTTCCCACATGTGCCTGCGTGTGTGCTTCCAATGCGCGTCTGCGCGTAGACTCCGTGCTGTGGAAGAGCGCCCCCTTGTGTTTCAGCAAGGAAGGGCTACGCGTTCGCCCCTCACCACCCTCCCCTCCGAGGCACTGCAGACAGAGGCCCTGAAGCTCTTCAAGGTGAGCACCCCCCCCCCCCCCACACCCCCCGCCACCAACCCCCCAAACTCCCGCCGTCTGGGCCCCCCCAGTCAGGGAACACCCCCCCGCCCCCGTTTAGTGTGTCTGTCCCAGTCGGTTCCTTCCCTGTACACTCTGCACTCCACTGTGAGCTGATAAGGGCTTCATGTGGGACAGACCTCAGCAGTGGGGAACTTTACCGGCATCCCCGGCTCATTAGTGCGGTAAAGTGGAACAGCCCGTAAGCAAGCCCCACACGTTCCCCTCGTTTGTTATTTCCTTGAATGGGGGGGGGGGGGGTGAAAACAGAGTGATAGAGAGAGGATGAAAGGAGGGAGCGGAGCACAGACACGGGCGGAGGGGGCGGGGGAGTCTGGGACGGCGGGACTGCCGATGGACCTTGACCGTGTTCCCCCGAAAAGGAAGACCGCGTTCCTCTGATATAAACAGACCCCCCTCCCCTGTGCTCTCCCTCCATCCTTCCCCTCCTGCATTTCACCCCCCCTCCCCCCCCCCCCCCCCCCCTCGTTCCGTGCACCTAGAGTCTTACCACTCCTTGCAGCTGTTTTCTCTTTTCTTATCGTGAGAAACGTGGGAATGATTTCAGGTCCCCCCTTTAATGCGTATGTAGCAGAAAAAAAGCCTTTCATGTCCGTCACCTGAGCTCAACAGGCTTTATTGCCCCTAGCGACATGGGCTCCATTTTCTGTATTGATTTCATTTGAAATGTAATTACATGGAAACTATAAAATGGACCGTTCACAGCAGCCACAGTGGATGTTTGCTGCCACCTTGTGGCAGGGAGTTGCAGGACAACTGCAACTAGATTCAACCTTTCCCTTTCAAAACCCCTGGCAGTCGTGTACTAACCTAAATCATGTCTGACTGTCCCGCAAATCTTTTGCATTAAGCAGCATAACTCGGAGATAAGCTCATTGGCAGGAAACCAGCACATCTCTGGGCCATCACCCCCAATCGATCATGCAGAGTGGCAGTGAACATTATTTATACAGTCATATTACTGTATGACTCTATTACTGTATGTAACTTTCTGAACACTGTAACCACGGGATGTCACTTTAAATCCAAGGGCAGGATTAAGTCTATTCTATTTACTTTCCCACCAATCAAAACTCTTGTCTGAAAAGTGGTCGTGCTGCTTTCCACTTTGGGTTAATCATTTCTGATTTGTGATCAGTAAGTGGGTCAAAGTTGAATTGATGTTGTTATTTAATCTGACCTCTCATTTCTGAAGTCTAAATCTTATGTCACTCCTATCAGTTAAAATCCCTTAGAAACCATTTAGGAAAAAAAAGCTAAATTCCAAATCCAAATGCTTGGTTTTAATTACATTGGTTTCTTGATTACACCAATTTAATCTTTTTCTCTTCCAGTCATGTCAACTGTTCATCAATGTGCTTGTGGAGTCACCTTCTATCGACTACCACATGTCCCTGGCCCAGAACGCCCTGCAAGTGTGCCTGACGCATCCAGAGTTGCAGAACGAGATGTACTGCCACTGCCAGCTGATCAAGTACTGACAGACACACCTCACAGTTACTCCCTCCACTGTATACACTCACACACCTCACAATTACTCCCTCACACAGGTGAGTACTGACACAGGTAAACACTGACACACCTCACAATTACTCCCTCACACAGGTGAGTCACTGACACAGGTATATACTCACACACCTCACAATTACTCCCTCACGCAGGTGAGTACTGACACACCTCACACAGGTGAGTCACTGACACAGGTAAACTGTCACATACCTCACAATTACTCCCTCACACAGGTGAGTCACTGACACAGGTATACACTCATATACCTCACAGTTATTCCCTCACACAGATGAATACTGACACAAGTCATTCACTTGCAAAGGTGAGCCCTTACAAATATGGATTGCTGACCTAACCATTCTTACTAATGAATTGGGAAAAAAAACTCTCATCAAATGATACCTCTAGTGTTTCTATGTGTCCACCCAGTCAGTATTTAGTGTTTGTATTTAATTTGTGTCTTATTTAAATTTTATCTGTGTCCCAGGGGTGGCAGCTGCTCTCAGTGTGCGTGGCCCTTTTCCTTCCCCAGCACCACTTCCTGTGGTACCTGAGGGAGTACCTGCAGCGACACGCCGACCCCAGGTAATTCACCTGCTCCTTTTATCTGTGTTACACCAGCACACCCTCTCCCTCTCTCCCACACGTCCGTTTCACAGAGGAGCCCTTTTACACTGCCATTACCAAACAAAGCAGTTCTGCACTTTCACCTTGATCTCAAGGCATATTCGCCCCAGTCTCGGACCAGACAACCTTGAATGCTGACCTGGATAACAGAGGCCTGCTGTCACAACAACACAGGCGCACGCAAGATTAAAGGTCATTCCGACACTGGGAGCTGACTTACTATAATGGTCAGGGCTGCAGTGACAAAGCCAGATAGGGTCTGATTTTACAGAAAATGGGTGATCTACCTTCATACAGAAAAACTCAAATTTTGACATTTGGAAGTACGACATTTAAAAACACTAGCTGTTAAAATAAAATAAAAAACTCAGCAGTAAATTCTTATTGCGCTGTGGTTATTGTTGTCTAAGCACAAGGAGCCTTTGGAAATGCCTTAGGTGTGTTTTTGTAGGTGTGTGTGTGTGTGTGTGTGTGTGTGTGTGTGTGCGAGGTTATTGGTGGATCCGGTGGTTATAGGTGGATCTGACTCCTCCCTCTCTGCTGGTCTTGCGTGTCTTTTCTCTCTCGAGGCTTGGCCCTTTCTCCCTCCTGCCGGGTTAAAGTGTCAGTTAGGAATGTTAGCAAGGACCAGTGCAGATTCCACAGAGATGGTCCAAACGGTGCCTGAAAGACTCAGATAAGGCACAGGAGTGGCTGAGTTAAGATATCACAATTATGATGTATTGTCGGATAAGCCGTTAAACTAGCTACAGTTCCAGTCTCTGCAAAGTGTCATTTATTTGCAATAATATAAACAATTAATGAATTGATATTTAAATTCAAATTATAATGGATTTACCCAAATTAAATACAGTATGTAATTTAGGAATGTCTTTGAGTGATCATCAGTTGGTTTGAGATATGTGATCATCAAAACTTGAATTCAGTTTTCCTCTGTACTGGGCTTTGAACTCTGAACTGTGTGTAAGCTGATTGGTGAGATGATGGATCATGTGGTCCTGCTCAGGACGGAGGTGGGGAAGTACGCGGTGTACTGCCAGAGGTCGGTGGAGCGGACGCTACAGAACGGCGAGAGGGAGGCAAAGCCGTCCCGCATGGAGATCCTGTCCATCCTGCTGAGGAACCCCTACCACCACTCCCTGCCCTTCAGCATCCCTGTGCACTTCATGAACAACACCTACCAGGTACTACAGTGCTGCTCTATCACACACCTTAACCTGTACACTGCTGCTCTCTCACACCTTAACCTGTACCAGGCACTGTACACTGCTCCTCTCTCACACACCTTAACCTGTACCAGGCACTGTACACTGCTCCTCTCTCACACACCTTAACCTGTACCAGGCACTGTACACTGCTCCTCTCTCACACACCTTAACCTGTACCAGGCACTGTACAGTGCTCCTCTCTCACACACCTTAACCTGTACTAGGCACTGTACAGTGCTGCTCTCTCACTTTATGTAGGCTAACACACGCCTTGACCTGAACTTCACCTTGCCCTGTATGCTCTTGAACAGTGCTGCCCAACACTGTTCCTAGAGATCTATCATCCAGTAGGTTTTCATTTCAGTCTTAGTTTGGCATAACTACTAATTACCAGCTCAACCATATCATTAGCTGTTGAATGAAGTGTGCTTTGTTAGGGTTGGACTGACAACCTATAGGCCTGTAGATCTCCAGGAACAGGGTTGGGCAGCCCTGCTCTAGCTGTTGACTGAGGTGTGCTTTGTTAGGGTTGGATTGAAAACCTACAGGCCTGTAGATCTCCAGGAACAGGGTTGGGCAGCCCTGCTCTAGCTGTTGACTGAGGTGTGCTTTGTTAGGGTTGGATTGAAAACCTATAGGCCTGTAGATCTCCAGGAACAGGGTTGGGCAGCCTGCTCTGTAACTTTGACGTGCTGTTTATGCAACAACTAAATGTTTTGGTTCACGTTCTTTTATGTCAGCTGTTCATTGTTTAGTCTTACAAAACTGTGTGACCAGGAATGCAGGTTCTGTCTTCAAGGTGTTGTTGCCTGTGTGATGACGCAAATTCTCTGTTCTAGCCAGATTATTGAAGACTCACGATTGGTTAATTATTTTACTCAGGTGTTACAGTATTGGGCTAAAACGAAAACCTGCACCCATATCAGCTGCTTTTGTATAAAATTGGACGCTTCTAGTCTAGAAGACTTGCTCTGTTTACACCTGCCCTTTTCATGCATCTTGAACATCCAGATTATATCCAGATAGGGAGACAATCCAAGATGCATGTGACAACCAAAACTCCTTCCAAAGTAAAACGTCATGCAATGTAGCCGACCCCTAAAGTGAAACACAATGTAGCCTTGCAATCACAGCAAGCATGGAGGACACACACAGCTGGAGTTTGAGTGAAACTAAATACTTGCTAGTGGTATGGACAGATACATCTGTTCAGAAAAAACTTCAGAGCAGTTACAAAAACGGAACTATTTTTGCTATGGCTGCAATAAGGGTCGCTGCTGTATTAAACAGTCTCATCAGCCATCTTCTTTTGTACATTATCTGCCCAGTATGGCACCTTCCCTTAACTTTAAGAGACTGAAAAATGCCATACAAACTTGATATTTTGGAAGCGGTCACCATCTTTGCTTTCTGAGAGGTGGAACAAAAGTGGGTTGTCCAGGTTTTGCATTTTACTCCCGATCAGATTTCAACCCAGCTAACCATAGACGCACCTGACTGCCATATTTAAATGAAATGTGGTTAGATCTTATCCGGATGCAATCTAGATAGAAGTCGCACAAAACGACCAGGTGTAAACGGGGCCTCTGTGATCACAATCGGGGCTCTGCGGTTTGGGTTCTGCGTCAGAGTTCGGTTTCCTGTGTGACCAGGTGGTGGGCTTTGATGGATCCACCACGGTGGAGGAGTTCCTGAACACGCTGAACCAGAAGGCTGGGATGAGGAAGCCTCTGGTCTCCGGCTTCGCCCTCTTCACAGACGACCCGTCCGGGAAGGACCTGGAGCACTGTCTGCAGCCCACTGTCAAGGTGAGGAAGCGCAGGGCTGGAGTTTTGGTTCGAGACAGGAAGTTGTGGTTCGAGACAGGATGTTGTGGTTTGAGACAGGAAGTTGTAGTTTGAAACAGGAATTTGTGGTTTGAGACAGGAAGCTACGGTTTGAAACAGGAAATTTTGATTTGAGACAGGATGTTGTGGTGTCAGACAGAAAGTTATGGTTTGAAACAGGATGCTGTGGAGCTTGTGGTTTAGGAAAGTTACAGGGAGGATCAGGATTAAGTCATGTGATGCACTGGAGCTGTACCCAGCTGATTTGCCTCTTTTTCTTATGGACCAGATCTGCGATGTCATCTCAAAGTGGGAGCAGGCTCTGAAGGAATTGCACCCTGGGAAATATGAGGGAACCCGCATCGTCCGCCTAACCTACAAGAGCAGGTACAATTTTGCTTTCACGTTTGGGTTTTTGTTGGGACAGTGTTGATTTAGAATCCATCCATCCATCCATCCATTATCTATACCTGCTTAACCTGGTCAAGGTCGCGGGGGTGGGGGGGGGGGGGGGGGGGGCTGGAGCCTATCCCAGCGTGCACTGGGCGAGAGGCAGGAATAGGCTGGTTCAACGTGGCCTTTATTATTTATAGATTGCATCCTGTTTTTATTTTGGTTACTAGAGAACATAGATCCTGATATGTAAGATGCCATGCATTCTGACAGAAAACCGGAAATCGAATCATGACAGTGATTTGTGGCAAACAATGCGTGCCAGAATGTGTGTGTGTGTGTGTGTGTGTGGGTGGGAGAGTGTTTAGACTGCTTTTTTTTGATATGTGATTTTTATCATTCCCTGTGTGATTGGGGCGTGTCCAGACTGTGCTTCCGAGCCCAGGCGAAGGGTGAGACTGAGCGTGAGCGCCTCCTGCTGGCCTACCAGGTGAATGACGAAGTCCTGAAAGGTCACTTCCCCGTCAACAAGGAGCTGGCGCTGGAGGTGGCTGCTCTCATGGCTCAGGTACATGGGCGTGGCTGTGGGAGGGTCAGAGGGACACTGTGGGCTTGCCCAAATCAGCACACTTGCCTACTATTGAGTATAGTTCTGGAGTACACTGGATGAGAAACTTGCTAAGTATGTAAAATTTTCTCTAAATATAGTGTGCTTATAATCCCAAGATGAAATACTTATTTCCAGGGTTTTTCTGAGTATATTCAGGAACATACTTTTCAGGAAGTGAACGACCATTTTGGTCTCATGAATTCAATTTGCAGCTTAGCTTTTAAAATGACGCACGGCTTCACTGCTGTTTTCCTTCAACAACATCGACACGTGCGCATAGCCACACAAGGGTAGGACAAATTGTGACACTTCCAGTATGATTTAAAAATAGTATGGAGGTATGGAGGGTATTCCATGCATGCTACATACTTTGAGGACACGGGAATTAGGAGGCTAATTCCAGACACGGCCTGCGTTTTTCTTGGAGGTTAATGACCATAGACCACGCCCACAGGTGGAATATGGCGACCTGGACCGCCCCGCCTCCTGCAGCCCCAGCAGCTCCTTCCCACCAAAAGTCCAGCAGATGCTGCTGCAGGTCCTGGAGCGCTTTTACCCCAAACGCTACAAACAGGACTGCAGCCTGGAGCAGCTCAGGTACTGCTGGAGCCTCTCTCTCTCTCTCTCTCTCTCTCTCTCTCAGACAAACATACACACCTTCATAGACATGTGCACGCGCACACACACACGTAGGCAGAAATCATTTCAAATATTCTGTTTGCTTTATCACATGACACCCATCAGATAAACAACTTCCCTGACAGTCACACAGCACACCTGAGTATGTGTCACTAATCTCTGTGCACAACACCCCCCCCCCCCCACCCTCACCAGAGACCTGATGGAGCGCCTGGCCACCAAATGGACGGTCCTGCGGGGGTGCAGCGTGCCAGAGTGCGTGCGCATCTACCTGACTGTCGCCCGAAAGTGGCCCCTGTTTGGAGCCAAGCTCTTCAGCGCCAAGGTTAGTGATGAAAGGCAATCAGTCTGCCTCTGCTCTTTCATACGCAAAGCATGCGTTCTCACCGTCAAATCAGTGCTTCTGGTTATTTCATTTAAGGCGTAGTATCTCATTCACTCAATGATTGTTAGTGATTGTGGAGGCATTTTATCTGAGAAATTTAGTAGAAGTTCAGAGTGAAGACTTTTGTTAACCTGGTCTGTGTCTTTCTTCTTCTGTGGTCCCTGGTCTATGTCTCTCTTCTTCTGTGGTCCCTGGTCTATGTCTGTCTTCTTCTGTGGTCCTGTGAGCAGCCAGTCCCACCATGTGCGATGGAGGACCATCCCCAGCTGTGGCTGGCAGTCAATGAGGATGGACTGAGTGTGCTGGAGTTCAACACAATGGTGAGAAAGCAGCGAGAGAGTGAAAGAGATTGTGTGCTCTCAGAATAATGTCAGATGTGGTTTGTTTCTGTATTTTAAACTCTTTTCATTCTCAAATTTCTCAATGGAGCATTGAGCATTCAAACATTTGGTTTGTGATCTTTTTTTTTGCCCGCCTTCCAAATTAGGCCAAGCCAAGCCCACAGATGTGGGTGGCCAGTTGTAGAAATATTGGTCTAGAATGATTTTTTTACTTACTTTCCTTCAAACGGGAAACTTCACAAGAAAAAAAACTGCAGTCTGATTTGCCGTGTTCTCCCCAGAAAGATCCAACCAGCTCAATAGAGAAATAAACAATGTCAGCTGGAGCTGTTTTCACCAGGCTTTTTCGCCTTCATGTCATTTACGTGTTCTCGCTCCTTTACTTTCACAAGCTCCCGGGGGAGAAAGACGCATCTGGAAATGTGTTACAGAGCAAAAGAACATGATTCAAGTCATGAAAGAAAAAGAAACTGAAGAAAAATAATCAGTGTTCAAAGGCAGGGGGTGTTTTTTTTTTTCCAAAGAAATCGTTGTTCAAGACTTCACCTGTTCATTATGACATCATCAATGAAAACTCTCCCTTCTCTGCCCAAGCACCTGCTGGTGACGTACTCCTACCAGTCGGTGATAACCTTTGGTGGTTGTCGTGACGACTTCATGGTGGTGGTGAGCCAAATGAGGGACCAGGGTTTGGGGAAGAGGACCGTGGACAAGCTGGTCTTTTCCATGGCCAAGCCCAAGGTACAGTGGGAGGGGGTGGCTGCCATTACATACCTGGGTCTTTAGCCACTGCAAACTCAACGCCTCAGAATCGTTTTTTGGAAGAAGGGCACACATGGACACTCAAATCTGGACCTCAAATCCAAATCCGGGCCCTGGTTTTTCTTTTTCCCCAGGTAATTACCTAAACGATTAGTGCTACTGATTGGCCGGACTGTATTCACACTTGACTCCCACATAAAGGGAGGGTGGAGAACCAGCAGTTCTTGGACTTTGAGGGCCATGATTTGAGTAACAGAGTATTAGGTTATTGATTATAGACAGACAACAAATGCTAGGTGACGCATAGTGTAACACACACTCAATGACAGGTTCTGCCAGCAAGATGTTTCACACTAATTTGTGATGTGTCCAATTACCCCTGTGAAGGGAAGTGTTAAGGTATGGTATGATTGGCAAGTAGAGCACTGTACTCAGAAAGCAACAGATTTGGAAAGCAATAAAAAAGTAATAGACTTGGGTCCAATTCATTTTTCCAGACTACAACCAAAGGCTATTCCTTTTTTATTCTTGTGTGTCTCGTGGTGAATTGGATTACGCCTCACACAGATGTGAATATCAGGTAACTCTAAGACTTTGACCTACTCTACGTGCGTCAACTGCTTTTTAACGACTTTCCGCTCTCCATGGTTTTCTCATTGGCGTCGGCGAAGTGCGAAGGCCCACTCATTCCCTTGAATCAAATGAAACACAATGAACTTAACGGTAAAATAATAGTCCCCCCCCCCCCCCCCCCCCCCCCCCCCCCCCCCCCCCCCCCCCCCCCCCCCCCCCCCCCCCCCCCCCCCCCCCCCCCTTCTCCTCTCTTCTCTCCCTGAAGATTCTGGAACTGACCCTCCTGATGGCCAGCTACATCAACTACTGGGCCTCCACGTTATCGCCCTGTGGCCCCCAGCCTTCTGGCCCCTGCGCTCCCCTAAGGGCCATGGGGGACAGGAAGTTGTGGGACATAGACAGTCGACACTTCCCTTCCATGACACGCACCACCAAGGGCCCCACACTACTGTGATGAAACATGGAAAAAAAAAAACCCCAAAGCATCATGGGAACCAGAACACAAGAGAAAGCAATCCCAAGAAAGCATCACAGCAGCAGAAGCAGCAGCTCAAACCTGAAAATCACCATGGAGACCATAACATAACAGGAAATCATCCAAGAGCATTACTTCAGTTTCTACACCCTACTCTGGTGCACTTGCCCTTACCATGCGTTTAATACCACCTACTGGTGAACTACCTGCAAAGCCATCTCCCTGCTGTGAGTCTAAGTGTGTTTCACCACAGAGGAAGCACTCTGTAAAGGGGGAGATTTGGAATTTTTGGTCTTAGAGACCATTAGTATATGGGTGGAAAAAGCTGAGGAAAAAATCTTTGATGCTCATCTTATGGATGTCACGGTCTCTGCATATAAATTGCTTTTTTTCTATTTCCATGACGAAAGAGCGATCCTCACTCTTTCTGCTCAAACATGCAAATGGGGTAATTCTGCGTATTCTAAGACTTACAGTTGACATTGTGGTCTAGAACTCTGTGTAAAAAGATAAAATTAATTTTATTCTGAAGCCAGAATGAGGACTGGTCTAACTGGCACAGCCGCTGGGCGATCTCTACTTTGTAAGGAGATAATCAGGTTCTAATCCTGGAACTCTGGCCCTGACTCCTCTTCAACGTGCATCCATGCCAGATTGGCTTTTTTTTAACAGGAAAGGAATGCAATAAAAAAGGGAAGATGATTTTGTTTGCTCCAGTCCCTTATATGGAGACCGTGTGCATTAGATTTTCCTTAAAAAGACGAGGCTGTGCTAGGGAATCTAGTCAGTCCATAAGCGCTGTAACAGACGTTATCTTAATTCGACAGCATGTGTCATATTTCGCATGTTTCTGAACTGGCTAAGAACTCGGCCAAGCCTGAAGCCACTTTAAGTCTTGTTTTGTCATTTCGACTCCTTAACTTTATATAAGCTGTGGGTTCTTTAAGAACTGTACGAGAAATGTTTATTTTCCGGTGTGCATCTGTGAGATTTGTGTGTGAAATGTCAGAGGTATTGAGTTTGCTAACACAGTAAAGAATTGCTGTGTCAGGCAAGTATTGTGGGATATCAACCTTTAATATGTCTGTTGTATCTCTGGAGTATGAGTGAATCATCCATGTAGTTTTTACTATTTTAAGTGTGAAAACCCTGCTAATGTTGTCATTTTAAACATTGAACCCTGATGTTGGCATGGACATAGATCCTGGGGGAAATGGGGACACACGTCCCCCCAACTTTGGTACTGTTAGTGTCTCTCCCCCCTCCCCCCCCCCCAAAAGAAAAAAATCTGAAAGAAAATGTCCTGTTTTCTGTTTGTTGTCCCCCTAGCCCACCCCTGTTTGAAATGAGATTTACATCTTTGGAGGTTTTGGTGTACCCAGTTAACTGCAATTGTCATCTTTTAGATGATAGGGAGATAATCACATGTATTTGGACAAGGCCTGTGACCCCCCCCTCCCCCTCCCCCCCACAGGTGCTGTGCAATGTTTAACACAACCTTTGCCCAGACCTCTCAAAGTTCGTAAAATGGGAAGTGTGGTTGACTGCAAAATTGTGGTGACAGCCTTTGAGCTTTTTAAAGCAAATATTCATACACAGCAGTTGTTATTCTTAGTGTCGTAATATTATGAGGTTTAGTTGTCATCCACAGTATTGCTCTCATATTAGCATACTAGCTCATATGGGCATCTTGTCTCACCAAATGAATACAGTGAAGGGTTAAAACTGTTTCCTGAAAACCAAACATAATTTGATTCAAATCAAGTTACCCACGTTTTCATCCTACAGTATTTTGTCAAAATTACGGAACGCTACTATTGTGCATGGATGTTGTTCTATCCAACTAATGGTTCAGCTGGTAGCAGTAAATGTTCCAATATGGAACAAAGATGTTTAGACTTGACCTTCAACACTTGAGATGAGAGATTAAGTTTTTTTTTTTTAGGTAGAAGACCAAGTCTGTGTTCTTATTTCATGTGCTATTTGTCTTTATTCTTGTTATTTTTTTCTCAGAATAATTTCTAGGATTAATGTTACCTGTGTTTTGTTTTCTATTTCACTGAGAAGTCTGCTTTTCAGAAGTGGACACATATACTGCAGAGAGGACACAGCCTGACACCCCTGCATTAGTAACGTGGAGGAAAAGACCAGCGCTTGAAGGTGGGTTGAAGTGGACCCCCCTTGCTAATGCTTCACTGACAGGTTTGCTCTGTGGGAAACAGAGACAGACCGAAACTGTCTTAATGCTAGTACACTTGAATATTGTTTTCTTTATTTTGGATCAAACCACTTTGTCAGTTTAGCTCTATTTATTTGCTTTTGGCTGTTTTGGGGGAAAACATGTTTGTAGTAAGCGAGCGAATTATGTTAAGCAAGTTGGTCAGCCTTTTAAATTTCCTTAAAACCTAATCTTGAGTGGCTGAAGTTGTTTAATGTAGCAGAAGGAATTAATGAACTGTACTTGACACGTGTGCTGTATAAGGTAAAGAAAAGAACAAAATATGTCAATGTGTTGGACTCTGTAGGCCTTTGTGCATTAAGAGCAAAAAAAAAAATGTGTTGAAAATAAAATTGAAACTTTTTATTTACCTCTCATCTCTAGTTATTTGAGAGAAAGAGAGAGAGATCAGTGTATCAATGAACGATTGCTTCAGTCTGTGAGTGTTGCACCTGCTCGATGACAATGTACTGTATGTTCCCCTATGCTCTGCATTGAACACTTGAGTCATCTGCAGTAGGTTCAATCTATGGCCGTGTAGGGAAACTGAGTGTGGTCTCGGCGGTGCTATCCCTCTTGCCTGGTGAACTGCAAATGGGATTAGGGCCGGGTAACGTGTTAACTAAGTAATGGACCCAATGTGGGATCGGGAGCAGGTTCCTAAAGCCGCTAACGTGAATATGATCTATGATCCGCCATGTCCAGGGACTCTGCTAATTCAGCCATCTGAAGAACTGCCAACAGTCCATAGGGGTACATGAATAACTAAATCATGTGCATGAAAATGACCAGGCTTATTTTGGACAGGCTATCTAATGGGGATAAAGACTGGTGAGGGGGGGAAAAAAAAAAAAAAGATTTTGCCTACTTATTAGACGACTGACTGGAGCCTGACTTGTTCACAAAGAGACAGAAAAATGGAGGGGAGGACCACGGAGCCAAGGTGTGGGGGGGGGGGGGGGGGGGGCGAGGTCGGAATACTTGGAGTTACACAACTCAGGAGGGACAGAGTGTTAATGGCAGTTTCCTGCCAACAAAGTCCCGTGAATCAAATTTTTTCTTATATTCCAAGAAATTCTCTGTTTGCATGTAATGCTCCCGCGAAGAAAAGTCTTGTAATTAGTAACAGGTAGGTCTACTCTTTTACCCTCGCATGAGTTAAAATATAGCAGCTTTGGACTCTTTCTCTTTAAATACACACCGATTACGTGCAGTAGGGACGGCATGTATCGTTTAATAAACTGTCATGTTTCTTTTTCTGAATTTGACTTCAGCTTAAATGATAAAACAGTAGTTTCATGACTACGGTACATATCCTTCCTCATGAAATGTGCAGACATATCTAAAAAAAAAAAAAAAAAAAAAGACGATGTTTACAAGAAGATTTGTGAACATAGACATGTTTACATACATACTGTGTAGCAACAAAGAATTTGAGGACTCCATTCAGCTTTTGCAGCTACAAAAAGACTCCAGTGATTTTAGATTGGCCAAACAATGTTTCATTAACATAATTTTTGAAAACTACCGACAGGTATGCATGAAAATACATTATGTACCCCTAACTGATATCCCCATATAGCTGCTTTCCTATATACACAACATGGCCAAAGGTATGTGAACACCCCTTCTAATTAGTGGGTTTGGCTACTTCAGCCACACCAATTGCTAACAGGTGCATAAAAACAAAAATACAGCCATGCAATCTCCATAGACAAACATTGGCAGTAGAACAGGTCGTACTGAAAAGCTCAGTGAACTGTAAGTGCCGTTATTGAGAAGTGGAAATATCTAGGAGCAACAAAAGCTCCTGGCAACAGTTTGGGGAAGGTCCTTTCTTGTTTCAGCATGACAATACCCTCATGTACAGGTCCATAAAGAAATGGTTTGCTGAGTTTGGTGTGGAAGAACTTGACTGGCCAGCACAGAGCCCTGACCTCCATCCCATCGAACACCTTAAGGATGAATTGGAATGCTACCTACGAGCCAGGCCTTATCACCCACCATCAGTGCCTGACCTCAGTAATGCTCTTGTGGCTGAATGGAAGAAAATCCATGCAGCCATGTTCCAAAATCTAGTGGACAGCCTTTCCAGAAGAGTGGAGGTTCTTATAGCAGAAGAGGGGGACCAACTACATATTAATGCCCATGTTTCGGAATGAGATGTTCAACAAGCACATGGGGTGTGTTGTTCAGCTGTCCACACGTACTTTCGGCCATGCAGTGTACCTCCAAACTTATTTAAAAAATATTAATAAATTATTCTGCCAAGATAACGTTTTTAGCAACTGAAGCTACAGTGGAAAAAAAACAAATAAGGGTTCCAATTCTCTAGGGCTATATAATTCATAAAATGAGGCCAAGAAAACTACTGAGGAATCTGGTTCCTGGTTGAATACAATTTTCACCAAATTTACTTCTCTGAATGCCATCGGTGGCCTACACATGCTGCATTGTTTGCTTTTAATTCAGAATCTGAACAAAGGTTCAGATTCTGTTAGTTTAAATTACAGCTGCTGGACTCATTAATACCAAGTTTACAATGTTTAATTTTATATGACTTTCCTGGCACTCTCAGAAGAGTGTAATGGTTTTAATGTATAGCGCGTCACCTCAGTGGACTTGGGCATGTCACATGCACATTCCAAAAATTGTGCAGCTCACGGCCACATGTGTGTACAGTTCTAAGCATTTATCTCTCATCTTCATTCGTTGCATAACGAAATGTAAGAAACATTTTATTGCAACTGAAATTCGGCATTGGTGGTGTTTTTCTTCGGATAAAAAACGGCGTGAAGTAGCCTATCCCAAATAGGAAGTAGCCCAACTATTTTAACTAACGCCAAACGAACAAGAAATCTGTTCCACGTTAGGCCTAGGCTATATATTGCAGGAACATCCATATGTTTCAAAAGAATACTTAAATAGGAGCCGTATATCACTATTTAAAGAAAAAAACAATTCATTTTTCCCTCTTCTAACAGCTTATCTCACTGTACCTGAGATTCTTTTTAGTCAAGGACGACCGCGACGTTGCTGCCGATCGATACTTGAAAAAGAGAGGTTTTAAACAAACCCCCTGGTTGTAATAAAGCACGTGTCACGACAGTCCGCAGGTTCCAAACACCTTACTTTGGTACACTAACTCATCCCTTACCCCCAGTTGCGGCTTCTTCCTTGCATAGGCTACCTACAGCTCACTAGCGTATAAGCCCTAAAGCACTTGCTGCTGAAAGTAGTTTCCGATCATCCACAGGCAGTGCGTCCTTTTCCAGTGGTTCATTCCCAACAGCTGCAGAGAAAAGTAGGTATCTGTAACCGATTTAATACAAATAATTTGACGCATGTCTACACAATTAATATATACGCTAACGTATAACATGATAACGTATAACATTAACTACTTGTTCGAAGATGCTTATTAAGTAGGCTAGAGCTAGCCGCTACATAGCCTATTCCACGTGAAATACAGGAGGTTTTGGGAACTGTAAACTAGATCGCTAGCCAGCAACTTGGCTATTTTTCTCCCATCCGTGTTCGCCTTTGGTGGCATTAAGAACTGCGCCTCTAAAATAACGTTGTAAGAAGTTTCACTGTGGTGTTCAGCTAACTCTTGTTTCTTTGCAGCTCCAACGCAACGCACAAAATGTCTGCTTTAAAACAGCAAAGCTTACTACGGGAAGCATCTCATCAGATCATTGCTGGTGGATCGGCGGGTAAGTCACTCCAGTTACTTTGAAGGCAGTAGCTTTTAAATAGCGAACTATAACCAAAACACGTGTTTTGATAAAGACTGCCAATGTGTGCTGGAGTAAAATGCGACTAGATTCCACCTTGATGCATTTTCGAGGCGTAGTCCTTAGGGCAAAATGTAGCTACGTGATTAACAGAACTAGATTTTCTGGTTGTCACAAACAATTGGAAATGTATCCTTCCAAGAAAATGGTTACTCGTTTTTGGCTCGTGTTTACCGATTATTAAACAAGATTCAAACCGGATGGTCTTCTAAACTGGAGCCTTCCTTAAACACATACTCGTGTGCATTGGTTCCGCGTTCATTTTAGGTCCTTTGTAAGCGTATGTAATTTTCCGATAGTGGGCTACTTGTCTTGTGCCGTACATTACAAACATGTACTCTGCGTTCAGAGTGTAAGTAACTAACATGTTGTTTTAAAATTGCATTGGAAGTAAAACAAGTTATTAAATTTCCCAATGATACAAACAAATGCTGACAACGGTTGTAGGCTTGTCCTAGCATGCTGTTATTCGCCCAGAAAGGCTTCAGTGTTGTTTTCGAATGAAGTTAAGACTTTTATATTCCGGTTACTTGTATGTTGTGTTGTATCCATAGACCGTATAAAAATAGGTTGTATCTCATGAAAAATACACCCATACGTATGACCATCACGCGTGTTTACTGTTGTGTTAACATTTTAGTAAAGTGATGTGCTATTAGAATAGTTGGCACTACAACAGCTTTTGGGAAAAATATTGCCTGTTCCATTGTTACATTGTTATATAAGTTATTTATGTCAGAACATATTTTTGGAGAAAGGAACAGGCCTATGCCAAACCCTAGACTATAGTTTATGGTGTTACAGGCAAACATATTCAAAAGGTGGGATTCCGAGGTGGGATTTGAACCAGAGCCTTTTTATTTTCACAGGCAAATAGCCTACGTTACCAGTCAGCTAAAGGCAACAATTTTTATTGTATTCTGACCTTGTACACTTGCGGGTTACAGTCACTTTGGCGTTTCAAAACACCTGTGGTTATTTTATTCATGTATTTTATTCATTCATTATTAAGTAGGTAGATCTCGGATGCATGTTCAGATTCCACTGTGAAACTCAACTGACTTGCCAAGGGATTTTGGCCTACCTTTCTCCAGTTTAAAAATGCCGTTGTTGCCACGGTGTTGGGTTATTTGGATATATGCTTATGCAAGTTACCAGTAGCTCACAAATTGCGAAGACTTGCACCACCGTGAAGTAGAACTGAGTCCGGCAGAATTCTCTGGAGGCAAACCGTTCTTTTTGAAATGAGACTCAACAGTCCTGGTCTGCGCAGCACAGATAAGGTATACTGTTCAGCGTGCGATGGTTGCGCCTTTGAATGAAGTGGAGGATGTGAACCAGAGCAAAGTGTCCTGTGGTTCCCGCTAACACACTCATGTCTTCTGGCGGGACAGTTATCTCTAGAGGAAGTGAAGACTGTGGTTCACATGCGGAGCAGCATGGGCATTCTACTATTTGTCATATGTGCCGCTTTTGTGGAAAGCTGATAGTCAAACCTTGTCACTGCTGGGAAAATCGCTCCATGCTTTGGATGCTAACGGGCCCGTTGTCCAGGTAATTGAGACCCCTTCAACCCGATGTTCTTCCTCCAACACCATGGTCTCCCTCCAAGCCCAGGGTCTCCCTCTGACCCCTCAGATTCAGTAGAACTTGGGACACCCATGTCTTCTGTCGACAGAGGTGGAAAGTGCAGGGGTCAGACAGTGAAGGTTCTGCCATGTGTTTCTTCCACCCATGAACTCTGCTTTCAGCTGATTTCACTAATCAGTTCTACCTCCGGCTGAAGAATTGTTCTAATTTGCAACTTTTGGAACAAAACACTGGGGAGTGGGGTTACTTTCTGAACCTGGATTTTCCACCTCTGCCTGCCAATTGGTCTTTGAAATGAAGAAGAAACAAATGGGCACAGCCTCCTAAGTACTGTGTCCTCAAAACAGTGGTAACCGACCCTGTTCCTGGAGATTGACCATCCTGTAGGTTTTCATTTCAACCCTAATTTGGCACACCTGACTAGTAATTAGCAGCTCAACAAGATCTGTAGCTGTTGCATGAGTTTGAGCTTTGCTAGGGTTGGAATGAAAACCTACAGGGCGGTAGATCTCCAGGAACAGGGTTGGTTGCCACTGCCTCAAAATATGTACTGATTACTGAAAATAGTTCCTACTGTTTAGTGCAAATTGTTTTTACTACACGATGGGCAGTATACAAAATATCCTCCATTCTATTTTCCAACGGCACTGAGGACGTCTCACCCTCGTAGTAAAAAGGCCTCTTCCTCTCTGATTTATGGGACTCAAAGATGGCTCTGCCTCTTCCTCTTTGTGGGACCTCCTAAAAAAAGTGTGGTTTACTTCCAGGAAAGTGAGCTCCCAAATACACTCAGCGAAACCCTGGAAATAAATATATTATCCTGGGATTTTAAGTGCACGACATTTAGAGAAAATTTCGTCTACTTAACTTTCTCATTCAGTGTGCTCAGCTTACATACTCAATAGTAGGCAAATAAGCTGTTTTGGATGCAGCCCTAGTTTGCTTGCGTAACCTTGGGTGTGAGCGGTATTTTGATCAGAACCACCTGGAGCAGATTTCTCTCCCGTTTACCGTGAGAATTTTGGTTTCAGCTGCAGCTATCATGGGACGTGAGCAGAAGTGTCTGTATGGATCATGTGTTTCCTAGCACGAAGCAGAGGTTTCCGCGTGTATAATGCGTGAACGTATTGCTAACCATGTGATGTAACCAGAACGAATAGTAATGTGGATACAGCCATCATGACTTGTTAGAAGCAGACGATGGGAATGTGTTGAAGCAGAAGAAAAACACGTTTTTTTTCCTCCCCCGACGGGAAAATGTCAGTGATGTAACAGCAATAAAGCGGCCGAAGGTCAGGAGTTTCCACGGTGCGCGAGCTCCTGTCGGGACGTGCCGTGTAGCGCTCCGCGGTTCAACCTGGACATCGGCGAGCAGGGTATTCGGTCCCGAGGCCTTCCTGTAGCCTCCCCCCCCCCCGGGCTTGAACCGCGAACACCGCCCCTCTCAAGGGGGCTGCCGCTTGTCTCCCAGCCGCTCGTTAACGAGGTGGGGAGAAACATTAGCGCTAATTTATGTGCGATCCGGTCATGGTCCGGTGTGGTTTTTCCAGTTGGTGGATGGTCCCGGGCTCTTTTTTTAAAACGTGGCCGGATAAAAAGGGCTGTTCCCCCCCCTCCCAGGGGCCCTCGACTCAGGCTTCGGTTATATAATCCTTGGTGGTGTCACCTACACGTCACGCACCGCGCTTTGAGTGAAGTCATAGCCTCACAAAATGAGCTGTACAAATAAAGATTGATTGATTGATTGATTGGTTGAGAGCGCCGAGTAGGTGCTGGAGCATGGAGAATAAAGACTGAAGTGTCACAGGCGAGGTTTGCTAATGACAGTGGTACCGCAAAAGGGCAAATGGATTAAAGATGGCCTGTTCTCGGTTTGTTAATTCTAATATTAATTTTGGCATTATGAAAACATATGTGCTTGTTATTTTTTTCAATGTAGAAGTCCTTTGAAGCAAATTGTCAGGAATACCGGTAAATATCTGACGAATATGGAATATCAGACAAATATTTATGCATTTGACCTGTAAAAAAAAAGGCATTTGTAGAAGTAGAAAGGGAGACTAAAAAATTAAAGAACAAGTGATTGATATATAAATGGTGTCCATGACACATTAGCCATTTGTGGGTTTTTTTCCCTTGACCAATCTGTGCTGTTATAAACCAGAAAACAATAAATGTAATCCCAAAAATGTCCACAATGGGGCAGTGATGCTCTTCTACTGGTGTCTGTGAAATGGCTAGAAATTGAGATAATACATTCAGATTTAAAGGAGTTTTATGTGTTCCATGGCAAATATTGGCTTCATGTAAAAACATTCACACAGCTGTGTTTAGACTGACTTATGAAATATTACGTACTTTTGACTGGTAATGGTATAACTGAAGTATTGAAAGAGCTTGACAGGTTCTTTAAACCAGGTGATTCCTTGTCATCTCTTTTTTAAACTCAAAGACAGTAAAGAATGTTGACTGTTCCTAAGGCCACCAGCTACCAATTATGATGACAGTTAGTTTTGACTCTGGGATTACATATGTGCTTACTTAAGATAAGCCAAAATGATAATTCCTTTTCCTTCAAATTTGCACAAGGGTGAAAGTTTCTGCAACAGTTCAGTAAAGGCTTTGGCATTTGTGCCTGGCCTGTGGTTATTGGATTCGGCATGCATTGCGCCCTGGGTAGGAATATGGTGTTCTGGGTGAAAGGTTCTGGCATACGCAGGATGCCCAGCAATATTTGCTCTGAGACGTCCTCTTTTGTGTTTTCTTCACGTATTTGGACTGCTGTGGTGTTTGCCTGCCTGGTTTTGGATGGCTCTAAAAACCCGTTCCTTCTCTCTCTCTCTCTCTCTCTCTCTCTCTCTCTCTCTCTCTCTCTCTCTCTCTCTCTCTCTCTCTCTCTCTGTGTCTCTCTTTCAGTTTCAACTTTCAGCTTTATTGGTATCTGACTCTCTGAGAGATTGAGAGGAAAAAATAGTGAATCATCTCTGAACAGAAGATTTTTATGATTTTTCCTTTCCTACAGGTCATTTTAATACTGATTTACAAATGTGTTTTAAAGACTAAGTGCAACTCCCTAAAATTTGTGAGTAATTATGTTTGCAGTGTATATCCCCATTAGACCATTGTCATTTGATCAGATTTACACCAAGACTAGTTTTGATTTGTTGCTTGGAGAGCAGATCGAATTTCGGTAAATTAAGTTCATCAGGAAGAAACAGACGCCTGTGATTAAAGTTCACGCCATTGTCTGAAGAGCACAATGTCCAGAGCCCAGTTAAAAATAAACTTGCCTTTCCTATGTTTTAATTTGTTTAAAACTGCGAAACTCAGATTAGGCAAAGTTGAATAAATAAATCCGCTAAGCTTAAGTAAAGGCAGAGAAGAAAAGAAGGAAAATGAAATAAATAGAACCAAACAGAGTTGACGTTTTGAGAGGATTATTCGCCGACAGAGATGTCCTCTATAAATAAGAGCTTCCTTTCCAGACCCCCGTCGAGTTGCCACAATCAGAGCAGAATTAGGTCTAATATTTATTTCCAGAAACAATTGTACATGCTTAACGGGCTTTGATTGAACTCCTGGCGGACATGTTGTGGACAGATGTTTAGATGACCTCATGTTTGAAGCAATGTTAGTTTTGGAACCCGCTCTGCGGCGTCCAAGCGCTCTCCGTTCTTTCCGTGTTCAGGGAGAGCGCATGCTTTTGGCGCATGGTTTTGGCGCATGCTTTTCGGCGCATGTCTTGGCGCATGACTCGGGCAGAGAGCAGAGGCGCAGCCCTTTTCGCGACGTGAACTGCGCTCTGAGGGGTTTCTGTCCTATTTTCACGTTTGCCGTCAGTTGCACCTCCTTCATGGCCGATTCTCGGAGTGTAGAAAACCGTTGCGCTACCGGAATCAACTTAAAATGGGGAAGCTGCACTGGCCAATGGGTGATGTGCCAATGTGTGCACAGTTGTGTGCTATTACAGAGCATTCAGTCATTAGATCAGTAGCTTGGCAGTAGAACAAATACATTTTGTTCACAGACAGCCAAGAAAACTGCACCGGTACAGACAGCACCTCATTTTGAAAGTGATTGGCTGGTATGCAGTAAAATCTTGTTCTGCTTAGTCTGTGGTCTTTGCAGTTTATGTTTCCCAAGTCTCTTCTGGAGGGCCGTCTTCAGGTAGAACTGGATGATAAAAATTAGTGTTTTAAAGAGGCGGGATGAGAAACAGTTTCATGTGAAGGCGTGGATACGATAACATCTTTTACTCGGGTGACACTACAGTGAGATTCTAAATGTTTAATGACACTGAAAACTATAAACAAAAATCTTCATAGTCAATTGCAGCTGCTTGATTTTTAACACCTATTTTCCATCATAAACAATTAAATATAATGTATAGTGGCAAAGAAAAACATAGTGATAATGGTTATGTACTGTATGAAAATCATAGTTGATAAGTGTGACATGCATTGTGTACATTTTAATTAAAGAACTGTATCTTAATTTATTTAAAACTCTTAGTTGTAAAATACATATACTATTTTTAGGAAAGAATCCCAGTCAGAATTTATTATTTGTGACCGTGGTTTTTGTATGTTGTCAAAAATTATTAAATAGATGTGCATTGAGTTCCTTTTCGGGAAATAGTTATGTGGCTGAGCATAAGGTATTTCACAAATTATACAATTCTCAAGCTATATAGCATTCTTCTTGAATGAGAGAGTAATACATTTTTCTGTTAAATAATCCTGTTCCCATGTGTCCTGTCTGGCTCATTTGTGTTCTGTCTGGAGAAGCACTGTGAATTTGTAACAGAGCTAGCCCCAGTAGTCAGCGCAGTACGTGACACATTCATTGTCCATCTGTTATTCATGAGTAGCCCTAACACCCCGTGGGTAATCACTGGAGAACTTGTGCAGCATAGATACACATGCAGCACACCCAGAGGATTTTTTTTGGAATTGTGATAATTATTTTTTATTTTCAAATTTTGATTGTAAATATATATATATACAAATATGTTAAAGAACAGGTACTATCACAACAATGCCTCCTGCAATTTTTCATGGTCTTGACATAACTGGCACAGTGTCTCACAAACCTATAAATGTGTCTTCTTGTATTCTGCAGAACATTTCACTGAATTATAAAAAAAAAAATAATAATAATAATAAAATTCCTCAAAAATGCTGTATGTTACACAGATTTTTTACAATGAATCTGAAGAATATGTGCTCTCTTTATGCCGTGACCTTTGACCTTAAAAGTATTTTGAAAGGCCGGCTCATTCTTCAGGAAGATGGTGCATAGTGATTAATGCAAAACTGCAAGTTATAACGGTTATTTAATCTGATATTTTTTCTCTGGTTCTCTGACTATAGTCCTCTGCTTCCCTGGTGCTGGTAGAGTCTTACTATTGTGAAAATCTGTAATGTACAGCTCTTTTGTAGACTAGTGACATTATCTTAATTGTGTCATTTGTAAAATCCGTTCATGCACTGAGTGGTCTAGGAAGAAAAAAGTACATTTAAAAACCTTCCTCCCACCACAAAGTAAATAAAATTATTTAAACACACACACACACACACACACACACACAGTAATGATAGTAACCCTGTTATGGTAAGAACAGATCTAGAAGGAAATTATGATTTGTCTACATAGCAGGCTGGCCTCTGGATTGTTGCAATTTTTCATTTTCAATGGGTAATTATTAAATTTTGTATATTGTCGCATTATAGTGCAGAAGAAGCATGGTGCATCTGGACTATCCTTGGCTCTGCATACTGCTAGACACTGCAAGATTATTCACCTCAGCAACAAGGAAAAAAAGTCATTTTCTAAAACCCTCTTTCAAATCTGACCATGCTGTCAATTAAGAAATTAATCGGATTTTTGTTTGTGAATGATTCCATAAACAAATCTTTTGTACTTAACATTTTTTTAAAAATTTTTTAACAAAATATTTATTTTTTATATTTTTTAATGGACTTTTCGGCTTTATTGGACAGGACAGTGTAGAGAGACAGGAAGAACAGGGAAGAGGGGAGAGACGTGCAACCAAGGTCAGCTGCAGCTGGACTGTAACCACCAACGTTGTGGCTCGTAATGAGCATGTGGACAGTGCTCTACAGGCTAAGCCACGAGACACCCCTAAATGTATTCTACTCTTACACCCTGGTTTCTATTCCCTGGCCTAAGCTCTGGAGTGATTCTGGCATTGTGTGGCACCAAACCACAAAGGAAAACATTTTCTGAACAAAGTATTTACCGCGGTTGTACGCACACTGGCACGCTGGCACACTGGCACGCTGGATCTTCCTAATGTGGCACGTCCTCGAGGAAGACACCCTTTTCGATGTTTGGTGTAAAATTTTGCCTAAACCCAGTGTGTCCTGGACCTGCTTAATTTGGAGGCTCCCCCCCCCCCCCCCCCCCAGAGCCGGACCGCGCATGGATGAGGAGGTTTGAGATGCCGTAGACGGGAACGTCAACACCGTGTAACAGCGCCTCTCCAGAGGGGTCATAACTCACCGTCCTCCACAGAAAAAGAGTAATTTATGAGTGCACATGTTTCCTATGGCACAGGTAGACATTGTGTCCACAGGCCTGAGGTCTGTTTCTTTTTTTTTTTTCTTCCTTTGCACAGCCTCATTAGTATCACCACATGTATGTGACTTCTACTCCCCCCCCCCCCCAAAAAAAAAAATCCTTCCGAAGATACCCAGCGTCAGTATCACCCCTCTGTCTGATCAGCTCTATCCTGCTTTGAACACTCGTTCAGGTTGTGCAGCCATACCTGCCCGTTTGCACCAAAGCAAATTAAGAGCCCTCTTGCACTGTATTTATTTATCAGTAGCTTTTAACTGATTTTTTTCACATTATTATTATTATTAGTATTATTATTATTACTAGTATTAATAATAATAATAATAATAATAATAATAATAATAATAATAATAATAATTATTATTATAATTATAATAATTATAATAATCGTATTAATAGTAGTAATTTGTGTCTATGATGCATATTAATATTAGTTTTATTTATATCTATTTATATCTTATAATGGAAAGACCCGCAAGCTGACAGAGGCTAGACATTTCTCATTGCCCTGACTGGCACCGGCCTGATCTTCTTCCTGTCATCGGTCACGTCACAGTCTCCTCGGTCCTGCTGCCACGGCGTCTGTCAGTAAACCCGCAAAAACTGCTTTCAACTGCTTCAAAAACGGGCTGCCCAGGCAATATACAGGTCTGGCTAAACACTAAGACTATTTGGAGCATTTTAAATTTTTAAAAAAGAAGGGAAAAAGACGGAGAACGCGCAGCACATGGCAGCAATAAAGTAACTGGGACGGAAATCAGCTAAACAAGCCACGCTTAATTGAGCACTTATAGACTAAGTAGTCGGGGGGAAATCAGAATGACCCCATCACAAAAGCTAAAGTTTACAGTGCTGACATTTTTCATCCGTCCGTGTATGTATATGCGTGCAAGCCTGAATGCATGTATTTTTTGTGCCTGTATGTATATTTGCCTGTGCGTGAGGACACGTGTTTTTTTTTTTGGTCTGACTCTTATTTGCTCTATTTTCTGTACCTCTTAATTAAGTTACGACTTGGCGACTTGGAGAGGCACTTGGCTGAAGCGAAGCCGATAATTTTCGGAATGATCCCTGAGAGTCCAGTTTCAGACAGATTGCAATAAAGTATAGCTCGCGTGCGGATCATTTTGATCCTGGCTTGCTCTTTCCCACTCTCGCCCGGGTGGTTTGTGTTTCGGATGGGCCTACACTGTAACCGCAGAGGCTGATCGAAATTGATGTACACTGGGATCCAGCAGTATTTAACGGCATGCTAGTGCAAGCAATTAGCCTGCTTTTAGCATAATAATCGGCACTGAGTTTAAAAAAGGAAACACTATGACCTCAGATTAGTTTTTATTATTTTATTTTAGTCCAGTATGCGAGTGAGTGTAGACCCTGATCAGGATGAGCAGGCCTACGCCGCTGCAGTATCTTAAAGACGCCCTCATAAACTTACAACACAAGCGAAAATACTCAAGCATCTCAGCTTTCAGAATGCGTCTATAGTACCGCAAACACAGAAGATATAAATAATATATATATACAATAAGCACCGTCAAACACATCGGTTATAAAAAAAAGAGCCCTTAAATTACCCAACGCGGCCGCTTTTACAAGATGAGTTGAAAACACAGAGAACGCAGGCTTTTATAGTGAGCGCCGCCAGAGTCGTTCCGTCTCTTCCTCCTGCTCTGACCACAGGTCTGCAGCTGGGCTACAGACAGTCCCTTTTGTTAACTGGCTCAAGATGCACAGCATTAGTCCAGTACAGTAATCATAATGTGATTTGTTGCGCATTTGTGCCAACTTGTTCTTCAGCATATAGCGAGTGTGGCTCAAGATGGGACCTAATTGAGGGCTGAGATTTATAGACGGACAATTTGATTATTTATGATCTGGTGGAAGATGACATATTTGGGAGTTTGGCAGAATTAGAAGCAAATTTGAAAATGAGAAACAAAACTGAAAAGAGTTTTGTTTTGAAAATGTTTACTATATATTTTTTTTATCCCTTCAGAAGAGCGAGCCCTGCAATAAAACGAAGGCAGGCACGCATGAGATACTCATGAATTTCAAAATTTAAAAGACGAGTGGGGAAAAACGGTCGTCTTCTTTATTATGTTTGAAATGAGAACAGTTATACAACGGAGTAAAGATATAAAACTAACGTGTAGATCGGACAAAAGAGCAGAAGTCTGACGGCGAGGACTGCCAACTCCTGTGCAACCGCCTGGAACGCAGAAACGAAGGGCATAGCGCAGACTCACAAAGTCTGCCTGGGGGGCTGTTTCGGGGGTGGGGGGGGGGGTTGGGTGGGGGGGGGGGGGGGGGGGGTCTGGATTGGTCCAAGCCTGATCAGTGAGATGCGTGTTGGCTTCACCACCGGGGAAAATTGGTTCTACTGACTTGTGGCTGTCTCACTGTGTAAAGCAAATGCCAGCTCATTGACCGCGAGATGAATGGTGGTATGAATGTGTCCATTTTTGGAGAACTTTTCTTCAGCCCGACGCCAACTGTTGCATTTCTGTTTAGGGTGTTTGATTGTTGAAGGCACATTTAGTTGTATGTCATACAATAAAAATAAAGTGCACACAGCGCATATTGCCCATGTTTAGGCCACTTGTTTAAATACTATTCATGAGAAAAAATATTTATATAATTTTAAGGTGAATCATTAATGTTTATTCTTCTCTTTCCCCCCACACACATAATTTAATACAAACAAGCTCTCTCAAAGTATGCAGTTTTAAACATCTAATTCCAAGCTCTAAAGTATTTGGAAAATACTGTCCAGTGTTTTCATGACTCTATTATGTCAATTAGCTTTTAAACGGGCTGGCGAGGTCCAGCATATGTTTCGTAAATTATGATAATTATAAAATGATCATATTGTAAAGGGATTTTTATTGTACTATTTCCTGCCTTTTGTTGAATTTTGTGTAATGTTGGTACAATCAGAGGAATTTAAGGAAACAAAAATTAACTTGAAAGCAACACTGCTCACTGTATTTATCTTTGCCTGTAATTAACTTTTCACTTAAGAAAATATTGTTATCAGATGGACACGCATTCATGGATTAATCTTTAATACACCCACTTAACCTTTTTAATTGCAACAGCCTTAAAACTTCACTAGAGAAAACACTTAGAAGTCTTGTTTCACCCAAAATTGTCTTTGAAAGTTCTTTTACTTTTTGTGACAATTGACAGGGGAATATATCTGTAATGGTCCAGTTTTACTGAACATAATGTTGTAAACTCAAAAACACACTCTGTTTTAGATTTTACTGTACCTTTGGTTTTCCTTCTATGGAAAATGCTTCCAGCCTCAAACACTTAGCTTGCAATACATCTTGTTTTTAACTAGGGGGCAGGAGAGAGCTATAGGAGTGAACAGTGTTTCGTTTGTTTTCATAATTTCATTTCACCTGGTGATTTTTTTTCTTCTTCTTTTTTTTTTTTTAAGGCTGAAGCAGTTACAAGCAATTACATTTCCATGAGAATTTATTGTTCTTGTTTGGTGAACTTCTTTATCTCACAGGGATACTCTATGCCATGTAAATTATTAGTTTTATCTGAACATGTTAATATAGATGTTTGGCTATAGACTATTTGGCGAAGAACATATTTGTAAAGGATACTTACCTTTATATTTCCTTTGTATTTTTTCTATTGACTAATATATATATATATATATATGTGTGTGTGTGTGTGTGTGTGTGTGTGCGTGTGTGAGTACATACATACTTACACACAAAACACTATGTCTTTTAGAATTTTGTGAATTTTTATTTTGAAATAAAAATTGGCCAATTATGTATTTTGTCAATTTTTTTTTTGTTGCTTCATAAACAGTTTTTTTTTAGTAAACGTAGGCCTATAACCAGTTCAGCGTCAAGGTTATTAGTGAACTTGGTAACGAATGTTAAAAGGCAGGAATAATGTCTAAGAAGAAGGCATACAGTAACAATAGTTTGTTGATTGCATTTGACGGGAGAACTCTCCGGTTAAAATAAAGCATGACCATTATGCTCAGAAATTAAACGTTGTCATGGAGACCAAGGCATTCTCACACTCTGCAGCCTTTTCCCTCCGTCTCACAGTTGAGCGCATGAAAGAGTTTATATCTCATCCGCTGTGAGAATATTTCGCTATCTCCTGTCTGCTCCTGGGTTTGTCAGTGGCACTTCGGCGAACGGAGAACTCGCTAACCGAACGCGATTTAGGAAACGTCACCTTCAGCCGCCACGCACGCCGCGCACTCGTACTCCAGTCTTTATGGCGTCAGCCGAGGTCAGCGCTCGCGGACGACCACCGGTGAAGCCGCAAGTCATATTTCTCAACTGCCAGGAAATGGATTACTTGTACGTGAATGATCACTTCTCCATACAGGAACTCGCATATGGCGCTCAGACCAAGTTAGCAGAGCCGCACAGCGTGAATTATAGGGAAGAGGGTTCTGGGAAAAGACTCCGGTTTACCATGGTCCGGCGGCACACACGGGCTTGCAGGTGGTAATCTTGTTGCTAAGCAACAGCCGAGAAAAACAGACTGCAGGTGTCTAAAGGTGTCAGTTTAGTGATTTGTGAATGTTATAGAAGATAGACCTAATTCTTGTCCTGCACAACTGGAAGTCAGTGAGTCACAGCTAACTTGCTCTGAGCATCAGCGATGTGTTGATAGGTGTGGGAGACAAAGGCATACCTAACATGAATAGCTATGTTGAACGTAGGCTATACTTGAGAAAAGTAGCCTACCGCTGGTGGGGGTGGTTATACTTGAGGTCAGAAGGAAAGATTCGTTTTAGAATCATATGAAGAATACAAAAATAATAATAATAAAAAAGCAACAACCTCCCCTACCTGCCTGTTTGAGAAATAATCCATTTCCTATAAGAGCGTCGCAGACCGGGGCCTGGGGTTTGGCCGCGGCCGCGGGACTCGGACCACACAGAGTGGGAGCAGGGCGGGTTTTTTGAAGTGGGTCCAGAGGGGGGACCAGTAATGACCGCACAGATCGAGCCGGCCCGCGTGCTGGCACAGCCTCACAGGCACGCGCGGGACAGATGCTTTCTCGATAAGAAGCTCGGGAGCCCGTACGTCACAGCCAGCCGGGGGGGAGGAGGGGGGGCGGGGGGCGTCTGGAAAATAGCCTGAATGAATGTCCAGAGGTAAAGCAAACTGGAGCAAACGCTCAGAGCGGATTACTTTCTACCACGGCATTTGATGGCAAATTTTTCCCCCCACCCCCCAATTCCGCTGCTTTTTTTGAACGGTCGTTCCAACTGGTTTCCAATTTCTTTACTTCCTACGTAAAATGAAATGAGATTTACCGAATCCCATGTGTGCTCTATTTGTTTCTCATTGAATTATTTCAATTGTGCTTTCACAGTCCAGCGATCAGAGTTTACAGTCCCTTAGAGTAGGTGCGGTTCTTGTACATGTATCTTTTTTAAGGGGCAGTTTTTATGCACAGTTATAAACATATTGCAGTACATTCTAGAAATAAAAATAGAAAGGGTTATTGAAGAGACATTTTATCATTTCAGCTAGCATGCAGTTGGATCATAGGAACTCCATCAAAGACAGTGTGCCAGAAAAAGAACTGTCAAAGATAGTTAATCTCACTGGATGGTATCAGCAAGCCAAATAAACTGGCTTGACTCATTGGAAAATGTGGAGCTGAGCTCAGCCAATCACATTGGAGCCCACACCATCCTCTGAGAAATTCACATCTGCACAGGTGCACATGCGTTCTTCACACGCCTAATGAGAAAAAATAGGGGCGCACATTTGACAAAGGAAAGGCAGCACAGTCACTGGCACTAAGAAAGCCAGGTCTCGCTGACATCAGCTCCTTCGCTACGCATCGCACCCTCGTTGATGTTTGCTGGTTCACCTGTCGCGTGTTTTACACTGCCCATGAGTCACTGCAGCATCAGAGGTTCGCTGAGTGAGTGTGTGATGTGTTGATGGTGGGATGGCTCAGCGGGATTAAAGAGAAGTGCAGTCACTCATCGCTGCTTTTTTTTGGCTTTCTTTTGATTTGTTGCTATCACGATGCCCAGGAGGGGAAGGGGAGCACCTGTTATCTCTCATCCCTCGTAGGCCTCATCTTAATGGCCTGCCTTTCCCCAGCTGCTTTCTAGAATACTCTAGAACCCTCTCTTACTCTGTGGTGCTCTAACTTTACCCTGTACTGATCCTCTGTTTTCCAGAATACTCTAGAACCCTCTCTTACCCTGCACTTACCCTCTCTTTTCAACAACACTCATTTTATGTCATTTTTCGTGAAAACTGCTGTGAATGCAGGAGTGGTATTCTGCATCGAATCCTGCATGGTATTAAATGTTTTTCAATACAAATGCATCATGGGAATGAGGAACCAATTCATCTGTCCACATCCAGGCAAATGTACACACTTTCAGAGTCCTGGTTGTTGATTGCAAGTGTTTATCGAAAAGAAATGTCTGAATTATCTGGAAGTTAAAGCATACTTTTCATTTTTATTTAAAATCTTAGAAATATGTTTTTACCTCAATTACCTTTTATTTTTCCCTGGTATAATTTTTTAAATCCATTATTGTAGTTTAGCAGAAGAAAAAAAACATTTTTCTTGTGAGAATATTGGAGCCCTCATAAATCACTGTGTGACAGATCTCTTTCAGGGAGTTTAACCTGAACGGAAGGCCTTTGGCACTGCTTGGTCTAATCTCACCAGGCACTCAACGGTGCACTAACTGTGTTGTTCTAAGAGGACGAACAGGTTACAAATGTGATTATTATTGTATATTTATTATTATTATTGCCCTACCACTCTGCTAAGACTTTAATAACATTTCTGTTGGTTTTCTGATAAGTGAAAGGGGGGCAGGGTAATTACCCCCGGGGCAATTAGCGAGCGGGTGGAGAGCACGGCGGAGTCATTTTTGTAACCCAAACATCCTGGTTCTCGGGGCTGTGCCGGTCAGTGGGGCTGCTGGAGGCAGGCTTCAGAGGGCTGTTTGTGGGGAAGTGGCTTTGGGTTTGTTTTTAAAGCTGGAATTCTACCTCTGAAGCCCAGATGAGCAGCACCTGAACCCCAAAACCCAGACCCCCTGCCCCCCCCCCCCCCCCCCCCCCCCCCCCCCCCCCACCCCCACAACCCACCCACATCCCCTCCTTCCCCATCAATCCCGTCAGTCCTTGCAATAATTGAATATGCTGCAAAATATTATAAATTATGTGGACCTTTTGGGGGAAATGTAAAAATAAATACGTTTCCCAGTAATGTATTGTTTGAAAAAATCCATTACAATATCTCGAAACGGCAATAATTTGTACGTTTGCTAATGCGTTGTGAAGTTTCAGTAATATGTCTTGATGATGAGTATTAATTTCAATATTTTCCAGTAAATTCCATTTCCATGAGTGGGTCAGAACACTCTGCCCCCCCCCCCCCCCCCCCCCCCCCCCCCCCCCACACACCCCCACACACACACACACACACACACACACACACTTGCAACCCGGCACATTTAAGCCAAGAGCTACAGTCTGAGTTCCACTGAATGTCTTGAACAGATATGCTCAGTAAAATCTCTCTTGTTCAGTAACTTTGGTATGGTGCGGTTATATATACAATTTGGGGCTTTTAAAAACAAAACATATGATGCATAATGACATATAATATTTTTTAAATTACTTTAATGTTAGTATGGTATATATTAATTGGTGGCAGTCCATGTTTTGCAAAAACAGTAAAGAACCAAAATTCCTGTTACTGCCATCCTGTATGGTAGCTTGACATTGGATGGTTTTAGTCATATTTGGGTTAAGAATATGTCCTAATAAATTAAATTTAGACAGTTTTGTACATTAGTCTTAGACATTATTCTTGTACATTAGTCTTAGACGTTAGTCACGTACTGTGCAGACAGTGACTAAAGATCATTGATCAAAGACCTGTCCATGTAAACAATTTAATTTTTTTATAAAGAGGAAAATCACATCCATTTTCTTTCTTCCTCTGCTGCAGTTTAAATTCATATTTGATATCAATACCCTTTTCAATCTCTAAAAAAAAGCTAAATTAAATGAACCGTTTCCTTCCTCCATTAATTTGAAACAGGCTGGCTGTGCTGACCGTCAGAGTGTGCATATGTGGGAAGGCCGACAGCATTAAAAAAAAAATTTATTTTTTTTTGTGTGTCGAATGAGAAAAAGCACGAGGTTTGTCTGACTAACTTTCTGAAGCTGCGGACATCTGAGGATAATGAAGTGGTATTGAAAACACACCCGACGTCGACTCCGTGTCGAGTGAACACGGCGGTTTGTTCTGCAACCTCAAAGCTGAACCGTTTCCAAAACTGAGGAGCGGAAAGCTTCCAAGGAGGAGAGTCGTATATTCTTCAGGGACGTATTTGGGAGAATGAGAAATCGAGCACAAAATGATGCTCATGGACGGAAGGAAGGAGTGCATTGTGGGATATGGTTATGAGTAACGGAATGGCCCCCTAAAGGGTTCATTTTGCACATTTCTGAAAAGGGTATGAATGTAACATGCATATTAGATAACTGCTTATATCCGTTCTCCTGGATGATTAATTGAAATGATTCCTAATATATCCGTAAACCTCACAATGCTTTCACTCAGGATGTGCACTGTAGTCTGACTTTGTTTTCTGTTATCCCCCTTACATTCAGATAAACAAGGCACATCTAAGTGGAAAAGCAGGATACTCTGGCGAACTGAAACTCGCTCTTACAAAGGGGATGTTCATCCTCCATACCCTAAACCTCTTTTTGTCGCGATGCTGTATTATCTACGGGGATTTCCTTCTCTCTCTTTATTCAGGAAACGGTAAATAAATATGAAAATTGCGCACCGATGTTCCGCATGCAAAGTAGGTGGTGCGTGAAATTGTTGCACATGATTGCTTCGCATGCTAGCATTTCAGCTTCTTGTACCAATGCCAACAATTGAGAGATTAATTCAATAGCTTGGTCCATACGAGTATGTTTTCCATTGTTGTTAGGCTAGGGACTGTTAAAGGACATTTCTTTAGTGAAGTTTCACCCATGTTTACAGGCGGCCCAAAGAGGCGCTGTTTGTTTATGTTGGTACAAAATGTCAGTACCCACTTAAATGAATGGCCGGTGGCATTCGAGCTGATAGGGAATTGGTGCATATGTCATTCTTGCTTTTGATTCAGCACTGGGAAGGTTTAGTGCCTCCTGGTGGGTTAGTGTGCTCAGTAATGGAGCTCAGCTCAAGCTTGTGCACTGATTGGGCCTAGCAGTGCAGTTTCAAACCCTGGCAATGTCATGTGCTGGCTATGAAGCATTTTCTGAAACTTCAGGCCCTCCAGGACCGGCCCCGTCACTGAACTCCGCCTGGGTTCCTTCAGTTACCCCTGCATTTGTTGTTCCCAAATTTGTGCCAGGTTTCCACCGAGTACCAGCTGTCACCCGTGTGCTAGCTGTCTCCTGCAGAACTGTGTGGCTTGTGGACATTATGTTGTCGTTGGTATACAGTTTTCTTCTGTGGTATCCGGTTAGATCATTAATGTTGTTGATCTTTATTTGTCACGGCTCTTTCTGACAGTGTGTTGATTAGCAACAAGAGGTCCTTGGGCCCGATACTGTAGTTTGAGAGGGACTTTCATTAAAGCTGTGAGGAAAATAAAGCGAAAAAACAGAGAGGAAAAATGTGTTTTGCGTGCGGATAAATGTGGCTTTGGAGTAGCAATCACAGAGAGCCGAGTAAATGACAACCCAATCCCCTTATTAGTCCTGCCAAGGCACCAGTGAATTTTTTGGACTTTTTCCTTTTTTCCTCCTGTTTCGCATTCGACCAGTTTGACTGTTATTACTTCTAAAAGGAGGAGGCTTGCATTTGCGCTCATGACTGAACGAAAATTAGCTTTGGACTGACACCAGGAATGGATAATGAGCAAACAGTGGATGACATCATGTTAGGTTGGAGAGAATTAGCTTGATTACCACCCTCCCCCCCCATTCCAACCAGAATCCTATATTTCTTAAATGTAGATTCTGTTGAATCCTGTATGGGGTTTTTTTTTCTTGGTTGTTTAAGGCTTTCCTTGGTGGTGTGTTTAATGTGGAATAAAAACTCTGAGGTAAAGTAAACTCTCTGTTTTGCCATTTTGTTTAGTTTAGTCCTGTTTTGATATAGTTTTTTTTTGGTTTTATTTGTCACTGAGTTTGTGCAGTTCTTTGCTTGGCACAGACGGGTGAGGTTTGCCATTGCTCTCTTAAAAACAACAACCTTCCCTGCCAAGCATCCTAGTTAATTAGCTGAGCATTTCACACACTGCGCAACATCAAAAAGCAAACGGAAAATCGACAAATTAACCATAGCCAAACAGCGGGGAGGTGGGGATGCACTGGGGGGGGGGGGGGGGGGGGGGGGGGGGGTCCTTTTTTAGAAGACTGTTACCTAAAGTACATTTAGAATCCCGCTCAGGTACTACTTGATCTCCTTGCTTTGCAAAATGGGGTTTAACTCAGTAAATTAAGCTTCATTTGGCTTGAATGAGGGCTGAAACCATTATCCCCAACGAGTTTCTTTTCGTTCACAGTTTAACTCCGTGACTAATTGTGTGAACTGCGAGGAGTGTTGACTGAAGTTCGCTTTACCCGCAACTGCTAGAAATGTGCTGATGAATGACTAGTTTGTGTAACTTGACTGTGTGGTCAGAGCACATTGCCGAATGAAGACGTGTGAAACCTGATTAAACAATGGCGTGCATTTTAGCTTTTTCAGGGGAAACTCCTAACCCTCTAAAAGCTGCGCGCCGAGCCGCATTTTCACCACACGCATTAGCGCTGGGCGGGCGTTTATTCCGTAATGGGCCACTTCAAAGCGTCTTCGAGACACCGTTGGGCGATTTAGACGATCTCGCGTTCGTTGCGCTGGCAAGTCGCTTTTGCCGGAATGGAGCGCAGCTGCTTAGCCGCGCCCTGGCTACGCACGCTAGCCCCGACTGTGCTAACACGCGCTCCTCTGAACGCTCGTTCAGGAGAGGGACGCTCATGCGATCTGTCACATTGCAAAAGCCAGCTGCTGGCCCCCATTAACATAACAGCCCTTGTAATTAGCATTTGGGGACAGTTGGTACCTTTTTTTTTTTTTTTTAGTTTTTTTTTTAGAGTCTACAATGGAAGTCTTGGGGTCTGCAATGGAAGTTTTGAGGTCTACAATGGAAGTTTTGGGGTCTACAATGGAAGTTTTGGGGTCTGCAATGGAAGTTTTGGGGTCTACAGTGGAAGTTTTGGGGTCTACAATGGAAGTTTTGGGGTCTGCAATGGAAGTTTCGGGGTCTGCAGTGGAAGTTTTGGGGTCTACAGTGCCGCCCTGGCTCTCGAGACCCACGCGCCCCTCTCGTTCGTCTCCCGTCTACTTCCCGAAGCCGACCGCGACGGCCGCCCCGCGTCGCCCGTTGCCCCCGCCGACGGGAAGCTGTCACCACGGCGGCCGCAGCAGTCTGGGGAGTTGAACTTGACTGGAACATATGTCTTCAATTTTAATAGCTCTCGGTTCCCCCCAGATGCCCCGGAGGGGGAAGGTTGCCTGAGAAGGAGCGTTTCATGTAAGAATAATTTGTGTTAAGTAGCTGGGTGATCTGTTTGTTACGCTAGAGCTGACAGTTTGTTTATATTTCTTAAGGAGTATGATGGATGGGGCGGGAGTTGATGCTAATTAGCCTAAATTGTCGCGAAGAATGCGGGCGCGCACCCCGGGCCCCGGCCCGCATTGTTCCCGCTCCTTCGCACGTTGGCGGTAATTGAATGGAGCTTGCGCAATTCATCATCATTTCGGGCCGCACGGAAATAAACGGGTGACGTGGGTGGGGGTGGGGGGTGGGGTGAGGGGTGGGGGTGGGGGGGGGGTGGGGGGGGGGGGGGGGGGCTGGTCAGGGGGCGTCATGAGAAGTGGGGACGTGGGGCAGGGGTGGGGTGAGGGGTGGGGGTGGGGGCTCCTGGGTGGGGGGGGGGGGGGGGGGGGGGGGGGCTGGTCAGGGGGCGTCAGGGGGGTCGTCCTGTGTGAGAGTGGTGGGGGGCTGGGGGGTGGGGGGTGGGGGGGGGGGGGGGTCGGGGCCGGGTACGAGTGATGGGAGATGTCACTTTTTTTTTTTTTTTTTTTCCAGGCCGATTAGGACAGACACAACCTGAGTCCAACAGGCCATGAAATTAATGTTTATCCAGCAAGTAGCCCGGGGAAGATTAGCAACCAGTCCCCCTCCCTCCCCTCCGTGCTCACGCACACTTCCTGCGACTGTGGAAGAGAAAAAAAAAAAAGGACAGAGGACAAACCTCTGGGCAGAAAGTGTCCCTACCTTTCGCTCCCCCACTCCGGCCTGCTGTTTCTCCGAGGGGGGGTGGGGTGAGCGTGTGTGTGTAGCATGAGCGCTGCACAGTTCTGTTTACTCCAGCCCTGGGTAGCCTGGGCACATTTGCCTGTGCTGTTGCTGTGTTGCTGTGTCAGTGCGTTGGTGTGTTCTGTTTCTGGGTGGTTTTTTGTGCGTTGACCACGCTTCTGCACAATGAAAACTCACTCGTGTCATGGCATCTCTCTCTCGCCCTCTCTTTCCCTCTCTCTCCTTCACTCTCTCTCTCACACCCCCTCCCCTCCCTTTCTGCCCTGTCGTTCACGTTAATTTGTTTAGCTCATTTTTCCTTTTGTTTTTGCCCGGGTCTGCTATTTTTCCTGCAGCAGGAAAAAAAAAGAGGAGAAAAAAAATGAGGAGAAAGAAGAGAAAAAAAAAAAAAAGGAAAACAAGGAAATGAGTTTCTGAAACATTTAGACCCAGTAAACTGTACCAGCCACATATCTGCTCTCCTCCAGTCTCCACACGCACATGAGCCCCCCCCCCCCCATCCCCCCCCCCCCAACCCCATCACAATCTGGGGGTTCAGCCTGAGTTAGGGGCTAACTTCCCATAAGGGGAGCTGACCTTTTACACTTTTTTTTCACACTGTGTAGCTGCAGCTCTCAGTCCCCACACACACGTGTGTGTGTGTGTGTAAATATCCCACCGGACCGCAGTTCCCACAAATCTTAGCTGTGTTGTCTTAAAAAAATAAAAATAAATAAATGGTAAAATGTTGCATTGAGCCCTATGGAACCGTTGGGGTAGTTGTGCTGTAACGCAGGCGCTGTTGTCAGAGCTCTCCTCCGTGTGGCAGTATCCTGGGGGCTGAAAGGGCTGTGCGTCCCGGCTCATCTGCGTGGCATTAGCCTCTGTAGCTACGGTACGGTAATGAGATCAACACGCGTGCAGCGTCCCGCTCGCTCTGCGCAAATTAGAGAGAGGAGGGGCGAGGTCACGGGGTCTGGGAGGGCTGAGAGCCACCGGACGGGGGAGGATTTCGGCGGGACACGTCCCTGAACCCCTGGTCAGGTGACACGTCCCTGAACCCCTGGTCTGAATCTCTTTTTGCCCCTGAACTTTCTGCATGGGAGTCAAATCTTTGTGCCTCCAGCCAAAACGATTTCCACTCTTTAAAGTCCGGCCTTTTAGCAGCGAGGGCGGGAAATCTACATCACAGGAGGCGTGGCCTCTCTGTCACATCCTCTCAGAGCGCAACCTGGAGGATGAATGTGAAAGATTTTGACCCGAGAGAGAGAGAGAGGGAGAAAGTGAGAGTGAGAGAGAAAGGGATAGTGGGAGAGGGATGGGTAGAGGGAGAGAGACAGCGAGAGAGAAATGGAGAGGGAGGGAGGGGGAAAGAGATGGAGGGAGAGGAAGAGAGATAGAGCGAGAGAGATGGAAGAGGGAAAGAGTGAGAGGGGGAAATAAAGAGAGAGAGAGAGAGTGAGAAGGAGAGAGGGAGACATAGTGGTGGTATTGGTGGGTGGATGCCAAGAGGAAGCGAATTCTCCTCGGCTGGTGGAGAGTGGAACCTGAGCCTGATTGAGTTAGGGAGCGGAGCAGAAGGCCTCGGGGCCGAGCCCGGCGTGGCGTACGCACGGCAGGCCGGGCCCGTGCTCTTCTCTGCACGGCGACAAATTGCACGGGGAGGCCGAGCAGCCCTGAACACCACATCCTACGTTCAGTTCAGCTGCGGCCGACAGCGGACGGCGAGCCGGTTTAGGGATCTCAGGACCTGAGGTTCTGCGGAACGTTTGCAGGAACTCGGACGTCTTTGGGGGGTCGTTTCTCCCCTGGATATTTGCGCCCTTATTTAGCGCCCCTGTAATAAGCACAAGCAAATGTACCATGTATACTAGCACCTTTCATTGTGAAATTTGGGCTGAGATGATGTAGCAACCATAACACATACTTGGGCTACATCATGGGCTTTAGAAATCACGCTGTACCAGTCTGATAATTTTATATATACAGTATGGTGGTTGTGAAGGGAAAGAGATTCAGAGTCAAGTTTTCTTTGTGTAAGACATTAGTGCTGTAATTTCTAACAGAAAGTGGTTCAGAAGTCTTAGCAAGGCCCACCTATGAAAACACTTTCATCAGCGTTCCCTTTCGGTGTCGAAGAACACGTTTCCCGGCTTTTGTTTTCGTTTTTGTTCGGAGTGTGTGAGGTGATTCTTAAACTGTGGGAAAAATGTTGGAGGGAGAAGGCATCGTGGAGCCGCTCTAGACTGTGGCACTAAGTAAAAGCAGATGTCGTAAAGTTTACAAAATCAGAACATTATTTTCCTGTTTCCATTGCATTTTTCTAAACACTTTGTAAATAAGCTTTGAAGTCACCCGAAAAATCCAGCCTTGCCTGAACGATAGGATCTCCTGTGCAGAGAGAGGGAGAGGGGCAGAGGGGGAGAAAGAGAAAGTGAGGGAGAGAGAGGGAGGGGGAGAGAGAGAGGAAGAGAACGTGGGGTAGAGAGAGAGAGAGAGAGATAGAGAATGTGAGGGAGAGAGTGGGACAGAAAATGAGGGAGAGAGTTAGTGAGGGGATTAGAGAAAGAGAGAGAGGAAAAGAGAGTGATTTGAATTTGAGAGTGAAGGGAGAGAGAGGAGCAGGGTGGAGAAGGAGACAGAAGTTATCAGTGATTGTTTTAGATTCAGACGGGCTGATATCCTGCTATGGTTTACCTTTCCCTCAGTATCAGCGCAATCAGACCAGGCAAGATCACGGCCTGCTGTTCTGCCCCATCACCCTTCAGAGATTATGGGCAGCTCTGTGCGATACGTGCGCTGGCTCACATAGATAACGCTCTCTGAGATAGATAAGGAAGGCTGATGCTGGTGCAAAGAACACTCTATGGTGTCTTCCTGCAAGATGGTGTTCCTGGGCCACTCAGAAGCACAAATACTGCTCAGGATTTACCCAAAACAATATGGCGTGCATTTTCTGGGTTGTGTACAGAACTTTGATTGGTTAAAAGCCTGTATGCTACACGTGTACAAACAGGCCATTGTCTCTGGCTTTCTGATTCCAACTGTAAATATTTTATAATGGCTTTCTTTCTCCATGAAAAATATTCAAAAAGACTACTTCGTATTGTTATTATTATTTTAGGCTTCATGTAAACCACTTTTGTCTTTGATTTACTGTAGCCGTACAAATCACCCTTATTACCTTGAAATGGGAGAAATGAAAAATGCGCGAGAAGCTCTTTTCTTTTCGTTTTTCTTCTCTGCAAGGTCTGCATATTATCAGGTCTTGCGGTGCAGTGATCTGGGGTGACACAGGAATTATGGGTAGGAAGATTGTGTGTCCTGCAGCTCACGCAGGTCTGTCTCAGGACCCGGTGCATTGTGGGACAGGCGTAAAAATGAATTATGTACATAAATAATTAGTTATGCGCATACATTCATAATAATAGTTGCTCATGTATTGTTATTTTTCTAATTTAATTTACGTAATTATGTGTTATTGTTGGGTGAGTATTTTTTTCCCGATGAGCCAGTTGATTTTCATATTTATTTATAGAGTAAACTGTGATGGAGAGGATGAACTCCGTGTGTGAGAGAAGGGGAAAGTGGTGAAAGCAGAGATGTGGGTCTCAGTGCCCCCCCCCCCTGCCCTACACAAACACACCAGCACACACTCAGATACACGCGCGCGCACGCACACACACGCACGCACAGACGCAGACACACACATGCACTCAGAGACACACACACACAGTCTCACACACACTCACACACACAGACACACACACGCACAGACACAGACACACACATGCACTCAGACACACACACACACACACACACACACACACATGCACAGACACAGACACACACATGCAATCAGACACACACACACACACTCAGACTGTGCAAAGCCACCAGAGACCAGCGGAGTCGGGCCGAATGGCGGTCAGACGGCGGGGTGATGAGTGGTGAGAATCTGCTCCCGCAGTAGCCTGATCCTCTGAGCGGCTCTCTGGGACAGGGGCTGAGCCTGAGCCTGCCTGGAGAGTGCAGGAGGAGAGAGAAAGAGGGAGAGAGAGAGAGAGAGAGGGGGGAGAGAGAGAGAGAGAGAGAGAGAGAGGGAGAGAGTGTGAGGAGAGAGATAGAGGGGGAGAGGAGAGAGAGAGAGAGAGAGTGGGAAGAGAGAGAGACAGAGACATACATTGCCACGTATCTACCAAGCTTTAGCAATACAAATGTACAAATTTGTCATGCCAATAAAGTGAATTGAATTGAATTGAATTGAATTGAGAGAAGAGAGAGAGTGTGAGGAGAGAGAGGGAGGGAGATAGAGAGGGGGAGAGGAGAGCGAGAGAGTGAGGAGAGAGAGAACATGAGGGGAGAGAGAGGGTGAGAGGAGAGAGAGCATGAGGAGAAAGAGAGGGGGAGAGAGAGCACAAGGAGAGAGCGAGGGGAGAGAAGAGACAGAGAGGTAGAGATGAAGGGAGATGAGGAGGGGAGAAAGAGAGGGGGAGAGAGAGAGTGAAATTTTTAAAAATTTAAAACCACCTTTATTGTCATTGTACCACAACATGTTCAAGTGGCTATCAAAAGTATAATCACACGATTGTCGGGCACTCCTGGAAGGAGAAACAAATAATAAAATGCAATATAACTGTGCAGGCATTAAAAGTGAAGTTATTGCCTCCCCTTCCCATCAATACGACAGAGATGGATAGAGAAGGAGAAATGGAGAGAGAGAGAGGAGAGAAAGGAAGAGGGAGAGAAGGACAGAGAGGGTGAGATGGAGAAAAAGGGAGAAGGGGAGAGGTGATGTATAATATCGAGCTGAGGCATTTCCGTCGAACGCAGGGCTTTGTTTGGATTGCTTCTCTCGACTTCTGTGTTGTCATTGGCCTGACTGTTCGCAGCCCAGCGCTGGAAACGGCTGGTGTGAATTTTATTGGAGGACAGGGAGCGCGGATCATAAAATATTTCTTAATTTTCCATCCCAGGAAAAAAAAGGAAAAAAAAAAAGTATTTGGTCTGTCTGTTTCATCCCTTCACCATTTCTCTTTAAAAATATGAGTTTTTGGGGGGGGGGGGGAAGACAGAGCGTGGAGAGGGAGTCGAGGGGGGAGGCAGGGGGTTCCTACCTCACACGCGGGCACAGGGGGCATATTTTGACTCCAAGCGCTATAAAAACCGATCCTCAGCGCTGGTGGTACATGACATCATGACCCAAATATGTTTTTAAAAAATCATTTATTGCTGTACGTAAACAGCGGAGGGAAGCACTGGGGATGATAAAACAACAGCCCTAATTCCTGACCCGGTCGGGGGCCGTCCAGATGGGGATTCCTCCGGGCTCGTCCATCTCCCAGAGTCCTCTGCTCCGGTGACGGAGGGCTCGAACCCGCAGCGCCGCAGTTGCCTGGGTTTGTGGGAGGTCTCTTCCTGTAGGGGGTGGGGTCACGGGATCCCATGAAGCCTCCCATTGTCCGGGGGTCAGGCCCGGGGTGGGGAGATGGGCCGTCACCGGGGGGGGGGGGGGGGGGGTCAGGAAGGTCGTGACCCTGACGTGACCGGGGAGGGGTCAGTCTCAGGGAAGCCCTTCCGCTGCGTGCTGTTTGGGTGTGAAGGGGGAGGTTGGGGGGGGGGGGGTGGGGGGTGGGGTGAAGGATGGCCCTGGAGATCTCTGCCAAGCCGTGAAAGTTTAAACAAATATGGAAGAGAAAATCGCGCTGGTGGTCCGCCGATTCCCCCGGTGCCTTTGCCCTTTCTGTTCCTCCGTCTTTTATTTAAAGAGAGCGCTGAAGCCAGCTTACCGCCTGGCAACTGTACCGCTGTTACAATCAAGCTATTACCGTATAATAACCATGTTGTAATTACGGTGCGCGTTGCTGATGTTGGTGTTTGCGTCGGTTTGTTTGTATTATAGTTTTGGCAGCATTTCTGCTGTTTTGTAATGTAGCATTGCCCGTAAATGCAGTTATATCAATTTTCGGTTACGCAGACCACACACTTGTGCACTTGTTTACATAGCCATTCTTCATGTTCCTTGTGCTGATTGTATTTATGGATCCATTAAGGGAAATCGGGTGTAAGATGGCCAGTGAATTCCCAGAATCAGTGACTATCATTAATGATGTCAACCAGGAAGACTGAATCGGTTAAGCAAAAAGAAGACCAAAAGAAGGAATAACACACAAAATCTGTATTGTAATTAGACAGAACCGTCCTTAATGCAGTTATTCAACTGCTGCCTTCCTTTGCTAATTAACCATTTGAAGAGTAAGTTTTTTTGGAATGTTTTTTCAAAAATTTTCAAAAAAGTCAGTGTTCTAGAATTCCATTGCTTTCAGTTACCAGTAGTGACTGTTACATCAACATTAGAATGTTCAGTTAAGAATATTATAATCACACTTTTGTGATCTCACGCCTTAAATGGGTTAAAGGGTAGTGCCAGTCAGCCAGTATAAGTGCTCTCCTGCACAGGGCTGAGGGGGGCAGGTGGGACCCCTACCCCCCCCCCCCCCCCCCCACTGAAGGAGCAGCGCGCTGGAGCCGGGGTGCTAACCCAAGTTCACGGCCTACAAAAACAAACCAAAAGCATCAGAATGAAACTCCCCCCACAAAAAAGAAAACACGAGGGCGAATAAAAAAAGAGCCATAGATCACAGCTGGAAAACAACGCGCACGCAGTGAAAGTGTGTGGCTGGGAAACGGCGGTGGTGAACGAGTGTGAAAAGTGGAGGGTGTTTTTTTTGGGGGGGTGGATGGGGGTGGGGGGGGGGGGGTTAGGGGGGCACAGCACAGCTGGAGATGAGGGTAGGAAGATGCTGCTATCCTGTTGTCAGTATGTCCCCGGGACGCCCAGGGCTTTTCCTATGCAGGGAATGTTCCCTTTGGAGACGATCGAACAGGAGGCGTTGTGAAGCCTCATCTGTTTGGGGTGGGGGGAGGGGGGGAGGGGGGGGGGGCTGCTTTTTTAGGCCCGGCCTTGATGGACCGTTAAGCCGCACCCGTCTGTGCTGTAGCGCTTCTCCTGCTAAACTGGCGACGTGTGCGGAAACACCGGCAGGAGAGAGGCCCACACACTCCCTCAGGCCTTCCATGTTAAACTGCCGGACTCTACCCAACATTTCCAATTATGTGTATCCACGGCGACAGTTCACGGCCGTGTTCCGTCCTGTTCTGTGCACGGCGGTGTGCGAGTGATGATGCGTACACGAATGACAGTTGACAGTTTGAATTTCGAACCCGCGGCGAGCCCCTGTGCTGACACCGAGCAGCAGCCCTTTCCAAAAGAGTTATGGTCATTTTCAGATGAGTATGAGTATTTCAGAAAAATCTGGCAAATATCAAACTGAGCTGCTGATCGAATGGCTGATTTCGCTTTCTGGAAAGTTGCCTGTATTGCAGCACGGGGAACATTTATTGTCTATGCAGGGTCAGGCCAGAAATTGGAAGGCCAAATTTCACTGACAAACTGCTGTGTCATTCAGTGCCTTGTGTGGCCATCTTGCAGATATTTCCCCAAAATATTTACAATGTAAAAGCAGCAATTTTTCTTATTTTTAAAAAAAGGAAACAAGTATTTTGGAATTTGAATTATATTCACAATTACACACACACACACACACACACACACACACACACACTCACTCACTCACTCACATACACGCACAGTAACATACTCACTCACTCACTCACTCACTCTACGCACACACACACACACACACTCTGGGCAAGGATTCATTGGACATAAGCAAAGGCCAGGTATATTTTACATCTGATTACTAAATGTTTGGCAGGTCCAGCAGAACACTTTCCCTGGGAATATATTTTTTCCAGACTCTGGCCCTTGGTGCCCTTGTAAAAACACTAACGTACACTTTTACCGTTTTCTTGGTAGAAGTGATAAAATGTTTTGCACCCCTCTAAATCAGGGGGGCTTATATTGGGAGGAGTAATTGGCTGTGCACTTTGTTCACCCTGTTCTGCTGTAAAAAAAGTAAAGGATTAAAAATGGAGGGGACAGAACTCTGGGCTGTAAATATTCTGCCTGTTCTCTCCTCTTCCTGCTCTCCGCCTCTCTCCCTGTTCCTCTGCGGCTGGCAGAGCCTCAGCTGAATTCTCCCGCTCAGATGATGCTGTCATTTTTGGACGGAGCTGTGTGTGTGTGTGTGTGTGTGTGTGTGTGAGAGAGAGAGAGAGAGAGTGAGTGTGTGTGTGTGTGTGTGTGTGTGTGTGTGTGAGAGTGTGAGTGTGAGTGTTTGTGTATCTGTCTGTGTGTGTGTGTGTGCATGTGTGTGTGAGAGAGAGAGAGAGAGAGAGAGTGTGTGTGTGTGTGCGTGTGAGAGAGAGAGAGAGAGAGAGAGAGAGTGTGAGTGTGAGTGTTTGGGTATCTGTCTGTGTATCTGTGTGTGTGTGTGTGTGTGCGTGTTTGCATCTGTGTGCGTCTGTGTGTGTGCATGTGTGTGTGCATTTTTGTGTGTGTGTGTGTGTGCATGTGTACATGTCTGTTTGTGTGTATGTGTGTGTGTGTGTGTATGAGAGAGAGAGAGAGCGAGAGAGGCCCTGCTATCTTATTTCAAATCTCCTTTAGCAGCCCGTCCCAAACCGCACCAGGGCAATAGTCACTTAACCCAAATCAGAGGTAATCAGGTGGAGGAACAGCTGCCTGGCAGCTTGGTCCCGGGCTGGGCAGAGGGGGGTATCGGGCCAGAGCGAGGCAGAATGGGGCAGGGGGGGACTAGGGTTCGGGTAGAGAAGTTCCTTCAGTTACTGAAGAGATTTCAGTTACTGTACTTACAAATGTTCTGCTTGGTGATACAGTTTCCATCAGACTGATGGTACACATTCTCTCATTTGTTTTTGCTTCCACTGGTGATGCCAGCGACCAGTCATGCTAATTTATATGAAGAAATGTGTTTATGCTACAATTTACATAAATGAAATGAAAGCAAATTTTATGGCATTTTTTTTTGTAGGTTTTTAAACATTACAAATGTCATTAGACATACTGTTTAACTTTGACAATGCTTAACTAATTGCATATTTGTGTTTGTGTATTTTAAAGATGGCGGTCATGGACTGTGACAGTCGCATGTGTACATAACGATAATTCAACTGTCATGGCAGCCGTTGGAATTATTGTCATTACAGCTGTGTACTGGAGGTATTTAAGGGGAACTTTGGTCGCCGTGCGGTTTTCGTTACTGTTCCCCGTCCTTGATCTGCTCGTTCGAGCTGGGGGGGGGCGCGACGTCGATGATGATGACGATGATGATGACGATGGTGGCGATGAGGCTGAGCTCTGAGCTGGAAAATGTTAGCGGAATCAGAGATGGGGCAGTGATAGCGATCTCCCCGCCAGAGAAATGTTTACGGGCCATCAGTCCACCCCCCCCCCCCCCCCCCCCCTCACCGCCACCCGGGGGAGGAGGGCGGCCCGCCCCCCCACGGGCCAACCCCCCCCCCCCCCCCCCCCCCCCCCCCCCCAGAGTAAACCCATCAGCTCCTCTAAATTGCTCTCATCAGCCCGAGTACTTCCATTTCAGTGCAGACTTTACATCCATCTCATGGTTTTAATTAGAGTCCTAATCAAGTGCCTTTTTCCCTTACCCCCCCCCCCCCCCCCCCCCCTCACATTACTGAAGCTGTGCATCATTTCCATTTGCTCTTCTGTGCTGCTTCTCTCTCTCCCTCTCCCTCTCTTCCTCTTCTGCCTTCTCTGCCCTTTCTCCCACTTCCCTCTCTCTCTCGTGCTCTCTCACTCCCTCTTTCCTTCTTCTGCTCTCTCTGCCTTTCTCTCTCCATCTTTCAACTCTCTTTCTTTCCCTCTCTCTCTCTCT
>CM045883.1:8378805-8386305 GCA_025169545.1 Anguilla japonica | reverse complement strand
CATGTTGGGCTGAACTGTGGCTCCGCGCTCGCCCTGCGCCGGGTGAGTTGAGCTACGGCATGTGTGTTTAAAACCTCGACGGCCGCCTGATTTATTCATTTATTTAAATGATTGATTTAAGAGCAGAGGCAGAGAGCGCCTGGATCAGCAGCTGCCGGGTCTGGGCCTGTCGGGGGGGCCTGGGTGGGTGGCGGGGGGGGGGGGGGGGGGGGGGGGTGAAGTCGAAGGCAGAAAACAGGCCTCATGCCTCAGGTTGTTCTTATTTACCTTTACTGCTTGAGCTCATTCCCCAGCTCCCTCCCCGTGGAAGATTCTGCGACTTCTCTGCCCTCTGATTTTTAAAACGTGTTTTTAAAATTTTTTTTTATTTTTCATTTGTGCGTTGTTTATTGTTTATTGTCTCATTAGGATCCCCATTAGCTGGTGCTGCTTGTTTTCCTGGTGTTCTCACACCCATCATTAATTATGTAAATTGACTTTATTTATTCAGGGTGTTTGATGGGCTTGCAAATGTCTAAAATGGCAGCATTATTTTGCTTAAGAAAAGGAGTGATTATTTTTATGCATAATAATAGCAACATTATGATTAGGGTTATTGTTGTGATGATGGTAATAGTGATGAAAAAAAAAAAAAAAAGAATAATTGTTGTTGTTTTTATAATTATTATTATCATCAATAATTTCATTTTAATCTGCATTGAACTTTTTTTTCATTGAAGATTATCTTGCAAACCCCAGCAAGCATTCTTGTGCAAGTAATTTTGTATCCTAGGAATAATCCTGGTGTAATTATATAGCATTATTTTGATGGGAATTGATGGGATCAGAAACCTACTCAACTATTACATGATTTCAACACCATATTTCTCAGGAACCAGTACAGTTAAAAATAATAAAAAAGAAATGAATAAAAAATACATTTGTCATGTGGATTTTCACAAATCTGTCCCACTTTAAATAAATGACCTCTGGGTTTTTTTTTTTGTTTAAATTTATTTCCCAGAAAATAGCATTAAATACATAATTTATCTGCCTTATTATTGAATTATGTCCTCAATACACTTTTTTCAGTCAAACGTAAATGCTGTAGAACCCCATTATTTTTTAATCTTACCTAGGGCAGAAGCAAGGCTGTTCGAATGAAAAGGAATTTTCTTAAAAAATGAAAGTTGAAATAAATGACTGTACTGAATAGCTCTCTCTCCTCTCTCTCTCTCTCTCTCTCTCTCTCTCTCTCTCTCTCTCTCTCTCTCTCTCTCTCTCTCTCTCTCTCTCTCTCCCCTCTCTCTCCCTCTTTCTCCCTCTTTCTCTCTCTCCCTCTCCCTCTCTCATTCTGTTTCTCTCTCCCTCTCTCTCTCCGGTACAGGGGTCTGGGAGGCATAAGCCAATAATTAGGTAATTGGCCTCTTGATTGAGCTCAATAGGAAACGTTTCAATTAGGCTAAAGCTGCGCACGGAGGAAGTGGGCTTTTACGAAGGGAAACATTCCTTGTCATGCAACTGTCAGCCAGAACCCACACCACGAGCCAGGATTAACTGGATACCAGGAGAGGAAACTATGGTGGGGGGGGGAGGGGGGGGGGGGGGGGGGGGCGTTTACCAAAAAAAAAATGAGGTACCAACAAAAAATGATGTGGGGGTGGGGGGGGGGGGGGGGGAGGAAGACAGAAAGAAATGATTGCTGTAATTATGGCTATATTTAAACACAACTTCTTCTGATATGATTTGCCGGTGATCGCTGGTCCAGATAAGACAGATCCTCTCAGCCTGTAACAAATTACTGCCTCCCAGTCATGGAAGAGACAGGGTTCCTGGGCGGGGGAAGAGAAAAAAAGCCAGAAAAATCGGAGATGTTTGAGGAGGAGGAGGAGGAGGAGGAGGAGGAGGAGGGGGGGGGGGGTTTGGGTGGGTGGGTGGGTAGTGGTGAGGGAGAAAACAGGATCCCATTTTGTACGCGGGCCCTAAAACCAAGGGGAGGAGGGTTAGAAAGTGACGTGTGTCACTACGTAAGGAGGTGACGGTGCCAGTGTGGGGGGGGGGGGGGGGGGGGGGGGGCTCACCGTGGGGTCCGGCGTCTGGGGACATCCAAGCGCATTTGTCAAGCTTGTATTTTCTGGCCTGTCCTATTTGTTTGATGGGCGCTCGGTTTGGGAATGGGGAAGTGGGGGAGCAGCAGCTCCCTGTGGAAGCTCTCTGTGATTTAGTGGAGGGGGGGGGGGGGGGGGGTCACCTGGAGTTGCAATAGTTAGACCCCCTCGATTCCAGAACTCCGTTCATACTGGCAGGATTAGAAGTGATTTTTTTAGCGTTTTAGGTGTGTTCCTGAGAACTGCTTTATCTGCCCCAGGGGGGCATATAGAGGGAAGAGATGCCTGCATCTGGGGGGTGTAGATGTGCTGTAGAGCACAAGGTTTTTTTTTTAGGATGCCAGTGCCTCTCCTCTGTGCTCCACTGAAACCAGGCCAGCATTCTTGCCTGCAGTGGCTGTTTCTTCATCTGGCGGAAGCCTCCGGAAAGCCTGCAACGTGGCTCCAGCGTGGGACGCTTCGATTGCCCCGCCCATCCGTTCCGGGACCCCCCCCCCCCCCCCCTCCCCCCCCGACCCCCACCCCCACCCCCCTCGCCATGTCTCAGCGCCCTCTGAAATAGGAGCGACGCGGCACGTCCTGCGCCACCCTGCTGATGTCACTTCCTGTTCTGACGTTCGGGGAGGCTTTAATACATGGGCCATGAAATTGAGGGGCTCTGTGCCGACTTTTAAATCTGACCCCCCTCACTGCCGCGCCCCCCCCCCCCCACCGCCCAACCCCCAACCTCCAATGTCAACACTGCTCTCCAAACCAGCTGAACACTGAACTAATCCTGAACTGTTTTCAGTAGCTGAACTGCCTGCTCAATTTCCACAAAGTAAAATGTATTTTTATAGTGACATGCTTTTAATGAAACAATGAGGGGACAGAAATATATTTGAAAAAATATTCCACTTTCTAAAAAAAAATTCTAAAACTCCACCTTTTTTTTTGTCTGTGTTTATTTTTCATCACAGAAAGCCTCAGCTCACGTGACCAGTTTTCGTTTTTATGCTGCTGGATATTCACGTGGGTAATTCAGGTTAAGTGCTTGGCTCGGGGGCGCGACAGCAGCGCCCCTCTGGAGTTTGAGTATTAGTCAGGTCTCATTCCGCCGCTAACTGCCACGCCGCGCCTCCAGCTTGTTTCCGTCGCGATAATCGCCGTTTAGCCCTAATGAAATATCTAAGGAGACGGAAGGCCCAGCGCGCAGGTGGCTTTGGCTGTTTTATTTGGCATTTACGGTTCGCCCGGTGACTTGCTGATGTTTTGTGTCGGCGTTAGCGTGCGCGAGCGCGGCGAGGCACAGGGAGGCCCTCTGTGTGCCGCCCGTCTGCGAGGCCTCTAGGGCTTGTGGGAAATCTAGGCCTCCCTCCAGCTCCGGCCCCACGAGGCCCGCTGTGGTTAGGGGAGCAATCTGTGGTCACATTTAATATGCGGCCCTGCTCAGAGCATGCTTACCTGCGTGTCTCGCTTGTGACACACACACACACACACACACACACACACACACACACGCCCAGTCTAAAAACTGACCTGACACACACACACAACACACGCACACACACACACGCCAGTCCAAAAACTCACCCGACACACAAACACAAACACACATTCCCAATCCAAAAACTAACCTGACACACATACACACACACACAAACACAAGCACACACACCCAGTCCAAAAACTGACCTGACATACACACACATGCCCAGTCCAAAAAATGACCTGACACACACACACACACACACACACACACGCCAAAATGCACTCACACAAACACACACACACACACACACACACACGCCAAAATGCACTCACACACACACACACACGCCAAAATGCACTCACACACACACACACACACACACACACACACACACACACACACGCAGCGTCTGTTCCCTCGGTACCCGTGTGGGAGTGTTCAGCGGATGCTAACTCCTGTTGACAGGCGACAGCCCGGAGAGTGCAGACCCCACCCTGACCCCGTCTGACCCGGGACGTCCCGCCTGGAAGTGGGTGCGTGGCCGGGGGTACGGGCGCGGGGCAGGGGCGCGGGGCGCGGGGCAGGGGCGCACATCCGCAGTTATAATTCAGTAATTTGTGTTTGTGCACCCTGTGACAAAGTGACTAATGAGGGGCTTGGAGTCAAATGCAAATCCTGTTGCCCCCCCCCCCCCCCCCCCAGCCCCTCCCCACAGCCTTGCACCCCCTCCTACTAACCCTCACTAACACACTACTTCTGCACCCCACCCCACCCCACCATACCCCACCCTGCAGCCCCAATGTTACCAACCACACCCACACCCGCACCCCTGTCCTATGGCTTTATAACACCACTGACCCTGCTCCCCACCTCACCTCACCCCACCCCATCCTGCGGCCCTGGTGTCACCAACCACACCCAGACCCACACCCACACCCCTGTCCTATGGTCTTTATAACACCACTGACTGTGCACCCCCACAAACCTCTCCCACAGCGCTGAACTTGTTTTGTTTATTTACCTTTTTTTTGGTGGGCAGGCGGTGCTGCTTGTCTTGAATAAATATATTTATGTTTGTGCCGTTTTTTTTTTTTTTTTTGGTAAATAAGATAAAGAATGTGCGCTATGTGCCCCCTCCGCGTTGGGGCCGGTAAATATTTGTGCTCGCCGTGCAGGGCGGTGTGAAGAACACGTCGTGCTCTGTTTGAGCCGGAACGCCACGGTCCTGTTTTGTTTGGGGTTTATTTTTTATTTTTTATTTCATTTTTTTTTCTCTCCTCCTTTACTTCGCTCTCAACCTCGTTTACATTCTGCCGCGCGTTTCTCACGGTAAATGCGTTCTGTCGTCGGTGTGGGGGGGGGGGGGGGGGGGGAGACGGGCGGCGCTGGGACGGGCCCTAGCGGGATCGCGGCCTCCATCACTCCGCTTGGTTCGAGTCCCGTGGGGTTTCACCAAAATGAGTTCCATTTGCTGGGAGTCCTCCGTGGAATTGGAGACGTTCGTATGGTCAGTTTATCAGGATCAGGAAGTCTCGTTTAGCCCACGCAACCTGGGTTTTCTCTCTTTTTCCCCCCTTAACTCTTTATTTTTGCTGTAGAATGGAGAGGCGCAAAGAGTCATGACGGCATATTGAGCGAAGGATCGGCGTTGATGTGCGTTGTTTCACCCTGGCCGTAGCCTCACCGCGTCCCCCAATTTCGGATTGTGATTTTCTGCCCAAGTTTTGTGGCAAGGAATTATGGGATGCGATTATGTAAGTTTCTAGGAACTAGATGTTGTGCCATCGCTCCCAACATGTTGCCTAACCTGTTTATTTATGTGTGTGTGTTTGTTTGTGTGTGTTTGTGCGTATGTGTGAGTGTGTGTGCGTGTGTGTGTGTGTGTGTGTGTGTGAGTGCACTCGCACATGTGGTACAGAAAAAGCTCTGCTGTGTGGTTTTTCCTCTTTGTTTCCCAGAAGGAAAAGTTTCGTTTTCGCTCCCTAACTCGTCCCTGCAGAGGGTCAATTGCAACCAGTTGGCCGCCGGTCTGGTCCAAAATAAACATTTAGAGAGAGGGGACTGTGCAGGCAGGTACCGGGGGCCTCTGCATGCTGTCTAACATGCTTTCCTTTCTTCCTCTCTCCCCTCCCTCCTTCCCCCTCCCTCCTTCTTTCCCTCCCTCTCTCTCTCATGCCTGTCCCACGCGCTGCCCTGCGGGTGAGAACCTGCCTGGATTTCGGCTGAGTGGTCCACACAGCCCCGTTCCTCTGGGATGGGGGGTGGGGGTGGGGGAGGGTTCCCCCAGGGACCAGCCCAAATTCCCACCGTCCTATAGCGTGAGCTGCTTACAGCTAATTTCTCATGCAGTGTGAGCTCTGAAGTAAAGATCTTTTCTTTTTTTTTTTTTTCTTTCTTCCTTTCCTCCGACTCTACTTCAGTTTAGTTCTTCTTCTGTGAAATTCATGAGACTGGAGGAGCAGCTGTTCTCTTGTTCTCTCCGGCGTCGCTCTCGCTCGCTGTAAATTGGACCGGACCGCGGCCGCTAGCCTCGCTGTTTTTTGTTGTTTTGTTTTCCGGTCGCGTCGGAGGGGTTGGCGGGCCTGCGTTTTGAGGCTGATGCGAGGCGACTCCTTTAACTTACGCTGGGGCAGGGGGCGGGGGGGGGGGGGGGGGGGGGGCAGGGGGGGGGGCTGCCCCACGCCGCTCAGTAACACTCATATTAATCACGTCCACGTTTCCCTTTCCTCTTACGGCGCGCGCTCCTCAGGAAAAGCAGCTTTTATCGTCGTGAATTAACGTGACTGTAACAGAGATTAATGTAACCAGAAAAAAGGGGGAAAGGGCTGTTTTTGGGTCCGGCGTGCAGGAGCGATCTCCCGCCCTTGCTTGTCACCGCGCAACAACGCGCTCCCGTCTACGGCTCTGACGTAGCCTCAGACGATGACAGACGGGCGTTTTTTTACCCTCCGCGTCTCGGTATCACACACGACGGCCTGCGGCAAAGTGAGGACCGCTGTAGCCACGGTAACGCACACACGACGGCCTACGGTAAAGTGAGGACCGCTGTAGCCACGGTAACGCACACACGACGGCCTACGGTAAAGTGAGGACCGCTGTAGCCTCGGTAACGCACACACGAGGACCGCTGTAGCCCACGGTAACGCACACACGACGGCCTACGTTAAAGTGAGGACCGCTGTAGCCACGGTAACGCACACACGACGGCCTACAGCAAAGGGAGGACCGCTGTAGCCTCGGTAACGCACACACGACGGCCTACGGCAAAGTGAGGACCGCTGTAGCCTTGGTAACACACTCGACGGCCTACGGCAAAGTGAGGACCGCTGTAGCCACGGTAACGCACACACGACGGCCTACAGCAAAGGGAGGACCGCTGTACGGCCTCGCAAAGTAACGCAGCCACACGCACACACGACGGCCGACCGCGGCCTATGGCAAAGTGAAGGACTGCTGTAGCCATGGTAACACACACGACGGCCTACGGCAAAGTGAGGACCGCTGTAGCCACGGTAACGCACACACAACGGCCTACGGCAAAGTGAGGACCGCTGTAGCCACGGTAACGCACACACGACGGCCTACGGCAAAGTGAGGACCGCTGTAGCCACGGTAACGCACACACAACGGCCTACGGCAAAGTGAGGGACGGCCTACGGCAAAGTGAGGACCGCTGTAGCCATGGTAACACACACGACGGCCTATGGCAAAGTGAGGACCGCTGTAGCTGTTAAAGCAGCGCTGCGCTCTGGCCCGGCGTGAGCCGCAGTGTGTGTTGCAGTGTGAGCCGCAGTGTGAGCCGCAGTGTAATTCCTTCTGAGGCTCGTCATTGTGTTTCCAGCCACACGGCGTCACAGCCAGGACACTTCCAGTGTGTTTGAGTAAACTGGGCGGTCTGTGCTCCCATGTCCCCATGGGTGTACACAAATAAACACACACACA
>CM045883.1:8336305-8373805 GCA_025169545.1 Anguilla japonica | reverse complement strand
TGTGTGTGATAGAGAGCAACAGAAGAAGAACGAGACAAAGAAAGAGAAAGAATGTGTGTGCGTGTGTGTGTGTGTGTGTGTGTGTGTGCATGTGTGTGTGTGTGTTGTACCAGAATGCTGAAACACGATGAATCCTATTATCTTCTTGCCTGTGTTCCGTGCTGGATGATGGACTCAGAGTCAGATCACCTCTGTTTGAGCGTGTGCCCCTGTACGGTTGAAGAGGATCAGACGGCTTTTTGTGTGGCGGTGCTTCCCGCTTTTGTGTGGCGATGTTTCCTGCTTGTTTTCCCCCTTTTACTCCCCCTGAACTCTTAATGTCGGCCATGTTTGACTGTAGTCCGCTTCCTAGCGCGGCGTTTCCTGTACAGTAAGTAATGAGCGCGTAGCCATGGTTACCCCAGCCTGCCAAGAGTCACCCCCCCCCCCCCCTCCCCCCCCCCTTTCCCCCTCGGCCCCTCAGCCCCGTGTCAAAGAGCTGGCCCCACAGGTTCACCTCAGCCACCGACAATCAATTACTCTGATTCCGACGACGATAATCAATCGCAAGCGAGGCCTCGGCGCTGATTGCGCAATTACTGCATTAACCCGCCGCGCATGCAGCGCAGTCGCATGTGCTCGCCCGCATTAGGCTCGCTGAGCGCGAGGAGCGGCGGCGTGCGCGGTTTCGGCAGAAGGCTTCGTGAGAGAGAACTGTGTGTGGAAGGCTTCAAAAGAGCCCGAGTCCTCAGGAGCTGCAGCTCAGAAACGCCGTGGTGATGCTCGAGGGAGATTGAGCTCCAATAACAACGTTAGTTTAAAAAAGAAAAAGGGAAAGACGAGTTTAAAATTTGAAATTTGTTGCTGCACTCTGTGCACAGTGTGGACACTTTTTTACTGAAAAACAATAGCAGCGGTCTGGGAGATGGGCGCTTGTTTTGTTTACTTTTGCTCACTCTTGCCCTCGGGATTTTTGGCCGTGCGTCCTCAGTTCCAGTTGGTTTATGGTCCCTGATGCAGAAGCAGCCGATTTCACCCTGTGCCCGTCCCCCTCTGGAGGCGGTCTGGGGCGAAGCTGGGCCCCCGTCCCGTGTGTGTGGGGGGGCCTGGAGCGTGGGTACCCATCCCTGCCCAGAGTGGGGGCTTTTAGGATTGTGTGTCCTGGGATATCCCGCGTCAGACTGCATGTGCATCCCTGTCCGAAGAGACACCGGGTGTTAACAAGTAATTAAAGAATTTACTGCCCTACTAAAACTTCATTATTGCAGCTCCCTGCCAATAAGTGAGTCTATTATCACCTTTTATGGACTCAGGTATGGTTTAACTGAGGTCTGGACTTCCTCAGACCAACACCACCCTGCAAAAAAGTCTGTCTTAACAAGCATCTTAGTCCAGTAATGAGACTTAAAATGTTGTTTTACCAGTCAAGTAGAAAATGTTAGCTTGTATTAAGTTTCAAATCTCGAAAAGACTCTGAGACTGTATTCACTTATTTTTGCCTTATTCAGCAAACAAAGCAATAGAAGTAAGTCTAAACATAAGACTAGAATGCTTGTTGAGAGTGACATATTTTTTGGTTTTTGCCGTGTAGCCCTCAGTATCAGCTGAGGTTAGGGGCAGCGCTGATCGGAGTGTGGTGACCCGTCCTGACCCAGGACGGCAGCGAGCAGCTCCTTCAGTGGGGGCTGTGTCTGCCCAACACTGGACCCTCTCGCGTCTTGTTTTGTGGGATTTAAAAAACCGATATGTGTATTCATCCGCTGGTGAGCTGATCTTTTGACCAGGGGCTTCCAAGAACAATGACTGCCGGTTACTTCAGTTCTCAAAAAATAATTTCTCTCACTCTCTTGCTCCCTCCCTCTCACTCGCTCACTCGGTCTCTTCCTTCTCTATCACTCTGTCTCACACTCACTCTTCTTTGCTAGTTCACTCTCTTTTGCTTTTGCTCTCCCTGTCTCTCTATCACCCTCTCTCTCTCCCTACCTGTCTCTCTCTCTCTCTCTCTCACACACTCAGTCTCTCTCTCTCCTTCCCTCTCTCTCTCTCTCTCCCTCCCTCCCTCCCTCCCTCCCTCTCTCACTGCTCTCCACTAGGTGACAGCAATAGTACAGCTCTTCCCTCACTAGTGAGCAGAGTTCAGGGATTCAGAGCAGGATGAACAAAGGGGGAGTTTCACAATGGAGATTTTCAGCTTCCTGCGGGGCCCTGGTAGCTGATAGAGAGGTGATCTCCCCTAGACTCACGCCCCCCCTTCGCAGCACGTTACATTACTGTGCATTGCATTACAATACATTACATAACATTACATTACATTACAGTACAGTACCTTAATTTAGCAGAAGCTCTTATCCAGGGCCTCTTGAAATGTGGGGATAAAACAGAAGTTCATTCACCTGTTTTATATCAGCAATAGCGCCAGATCTGGCTAACTGCGAGTGAAGATGCAAGATCACTGAAGCACTAAGTGCCTGTTAACTGTATGAACAAGGAACCAATAAAAAAAAAAATTAAAATAAATAATGAAGCAGGAACAGAGAAAACAAAAACTGATAGTTTTAATGGGAAAGTGGCCGGGGGAGAGAATTGTGGCTTTTGTTTGGTGAAGTTTCTTCTCCTTTCTGTCTGTGTGCAGCAAATGCTTTTGTAAAGGACCACTCAGGGTTTTTCCTACACGCATGGGTTTCAAATCCTTTTTCCTTTATCTCTTATTTGAGAAAAGAAAAGAATGTATATAAAGTAATGTGGATAATAGACTTGTTTGCTAATTGTTTGTTCCCTTTTTCATTCAATGGAAACTAACATTGGCTGACAACCGTCCTTTTTAAAAACACCCAGCACACACCGCCCTCCCCCCATCACATGCCAGCTCAAACATACCCCTTAAAAAACAAGAAACCAAATTCACATACGCACAAGTTAATCCTGTAGTATAACAAAAGCCTCCTACCTGCACAGAATAATAGATACGTCACAGGAACTGATTCAGGTTTATGGTATATTTGTAACACAGATAGCAGAGATACCAATTTTTTTTATAAAGTGAAATTGGGCGTTCATCTTTTGTCTGTTAAGTTTTCTGTGGAAATGTGGATGTAAATGAAGGAATAAGTCACGGAGCAATTGCAGTATTGCTTCTATTTGATTTATCTTGTTAACTGGTAGAGTTACTAGATAATTCACTAAACAGGAAATGACATTCGAAGACATTCCACTTTTATCAGTGAGTTTTTTTGTTACTTTATCAGGAGTAAAAATACATTTGAGGCCACTGCATGTGAGGTATGAGTGGCAATCTAGTTGCTTAAATGTGAGTTTTTCATGTTTTTCATTGATTTTCGTGACACTTTATTGAAGTTGTTCGTGGAAAACGCCTTGCTTCAAAGGCACGACTGTGCGGTTGTGTTTCCAGTTGCTTTGATGACTGTACCCCACTGCTTCGCACATAAGTGGCTATGTAAAACCCAAGGGTCAGCTGTGCTAGCTGTTTCTGTGCCTCTGAAAATGATGTTTGCATTCAAATGAACTTGAGAGTCGTGGTAGCCCATGTAGCGTATGCTTGCTGGAACAGTAATTCATGTAATTTATCTTTTGGTCATTCGGTTTGAGAAAGGACATTATTCAGATTTAAATAAAAACTTGGGTTACATAATCAATACAGGTTTGATAGGTTATACGTGTCACTTTGTGTATATTGGTTGTAAGGAGTATGCAAATTAAGTGTCACCACTTTGCTGTAAAATTAACCTGCCACTGAGTCTGCTGCTGTTGAATATCGCATTGAGGCCTGGCAGTTAATTTTTGTCCCCTGAAGGGGACATGAGGCTCTGGTCTTAATCTCAATAAGTATATACTCTGCCATGTAAACCTACACGACAAGCGGCATTCAATGAAAATAAAATAAATTATGTTTTTGAAAATATTTTCAATGCAACATGTTTTTTTGGCATCCACAACACTTGCATTATGTAAAAAAAATTTAAATAGTAAATATTAGGAGGATAGACTAAAATTATGTATAAATACTACTATTAGTCTCGAATGATTGATTGCACAATACAGAATATAAATTTTTAGCAATCTAGCAAATCAGCTGACCCCTTTCCGACTTCCACGTAGCGCGCCTGGTTGTGCGCTGGACTGTGAGAAGTCACTGAGGTTGCTTAAACTTTCTGGAAGACTGCGCTGCAGGGCTGATGGCGTGGGTCGATTATCTGGACATGATCTGCGCGCGCGATATGTGTGTGTAATCGTTTTCTCTGCGTGCCGAAGGGGAGAATCGGACAGGGAGGGGGGCGGCCCCCGCCCCTCCAAAAATTTGCATCCTGTAATCCTCACCTTTGTTCCCGTGCTCTCTGCAGCATTGGCTTGGCCTGTACCTCTATTTGCATTCAGTGGCTTTTTTTTTTAATTTGGGGGGGGTGGTGGTTTGGGTGAAATTCCACCTTAACTAATGGGTCATGGGCTGGCTAAGAACACAAGTCAACCTGGAAATTTCTGCATGACAGCAGTGGAATAAATTGATCCTCTTTTCGCCTAAACTTACTTTACAACCAAGTTTTGTCTCTCTTACGTGATAACATTATGGTATTATTCATTTGCCAAGCAGACACACTTATCCCAAGTAATTTAGAGTATATATTTTTAGTTTGTGAATGCAGATACCACAATATCTGCATTCACAAAATACTTCTCCTCTTAACCCTCGTGCTATCTTCATATTAAGCGTGCGCTGTGTGTCCACAGGGTCACAAATGACCCACCCCCTGAATTTTAAACCCTAAATCAATATTTTTCATGTGGCAACAACCTGTCACTCATCAGTAAATGGGTGAGTAAATATCTGTCTACTTCGCAGTCCTGAGAAACTGTATTTCCTTTAAACCATTCTTTTTTGCTACAAAATAACTTCTAGTTGATTTTTTAATTTTTTAATTCTTTTTGCTGTATGGCCTTCTGATTTCAGAACTGCAAGGGCTTAAAAAAAGACTCATAAGACAATCTTTGCACCCTGATGGTGAACCACTGTTTAACTTTTTCTAATGGTAGAGTCACTTATGGAAAACTCATCAAATTTCATGCTGAAATTTTTTTATTTTGGGGGTTTTTCGCTGCTGTTAAACTCAGGATAGCGTCACTGTTGACCCTGATGACAACACATGGGATTAAATGGGCCCTTTATTTGAAGAGATCTTGTTTCGCGATGCTACGGTGGTTTTGTCCTCTGCCTGAGAAGCACTCTGCTCTGTCATGTGACCAGGAGGTGGGGGCAGATGGTCTTCTGGGACTTATTAGAGGAAGGAAATACGGATTCTCCCCTTCTCTGAGCTTGTTTGGAGGTGTTCTTTATTACCAAAGGGAAGTGACAGATTCCTCGTCCTTTAGCTTAGCGGAAGGGGAAGGGGGGGGGGAAAGAGTGAAAAGAGAGGATTATTTTTCCTGTCAGGTTCTCCTGCTGTCTTATTATTCCTCGCTCCCCACCTCCTCGCGCCCCCCCCCCCACTCTACTCTGAGGTGGAAAAAAAGAAAAAAGAAAAAGGGGAGCCATCCTTTCATCTGGCGTGATTCACGGCCGCTGACCTGCGAGGAGGAGGAGGAGGAGGAGGAGGGGCGCTGGCTTTTTTGGGAAACCGACACCGCGGCGGCGCTAACGGACGAGGCCGCCGTGCCGGTAGCTCGGGCAGGCCCAGGAATGCCGGGTGTTTGCCCAGCGCGCGGACGGCGCAAGCGAGAGGGAGCGCGCGCGTCCTGGATAGAAACCCCCCCCCCCCCCCCCCCGAACCCCTGCCCCCCCCCCCCCCCTCGCTGTCATCGGAGACGGGGCCGTTGTTTTCTTAAGCACGTCCGAGCTTCTTCTCGCCGTGCGATTAAGAGACTGCTTGGAAGTCATTTTGGACGTCGCCGCTAAGACAGGAAGCCTGATTGGGGGCTCGGTGATTAATTGCTCCTGTCTGTGTGTGCGCGCCTCCGTCAGTGATGCATCGCCTGTGTTTACCCCTGGAATTTTCTCAGACACTGTTGTCTGCTTTAAATGCCTTTAAAAACTTTTTTTTTGTTTCATTATGCAACTTCCTACGTAATCAGCACACTGGTACTTTTATTTGTTTTAGAGGCTGAAGATTTTTCTAATTGTCTCCCAAACCCCCCCACCGCTTTAATAGGCCTTACATAGGGAAAGAGGCTTGTGATTTCTTTAACCAGGGCCTGTGTAAAAACAACATACATAGTGATTAATGGCTACTTAATGTAGCTTTAATAATCATTGTTTTCTTTTTCTCAAATGGTTTTAAGTACGTTTTAATAGGAAATAAAGCTGGGGGGATTATGTAACACAAAATGAAATCGTTTACTGCGACACAGCCGTTAAATGCCCTGCAGGTGTTCACACACACACACACACACGGCTTCAATATCTGCGCTTAGATTTAGCCATCAAATTATGAATCAGCGCACGCTTTTGAAATCCCATTGGCTCTGTGTGGGCTTCTTATGCTTACGTGTAATCAAATATGTACTTGTACATTTGGCTGTGATCGTCACAACAGTGTACAGCACATCCTAGTTAATCCAATATTTACTGAAACCCTGAAAATATGGCTGTGTAGAGAGCACCAAACAAATTTTCTTTTTTTTTTTTCCACCCACCGTGCCAAAGTGCGCTAGGATTATGTGATCAGTGTGCTTTGGAATTTTTCATTAGGCGCATTTCATGGAGTTAAAAAATCCTTCATTATCTCTCAGGATTGCTGGACTGGACACCGAACTTATTCTCATATATCTTATGAAATGAGCGGTGTATATGTGTGGAACCATACTAAAATGCACTGTATTGTGTTCTAGAAAAATGACGCACTGGCGCCTTTTTTTACATGAACTTGACGGTGAAGCTGTATGTTATTTGTGAACAATGGGGGACAATTTACTTGGTACAAAAGCCCACTTGACAGTAACCAGACCTGCGAAAGATCGTGCTTCTGTTCTCGATTTAACACCAAGGCGCTCTCTTTTCTCTCACCCTGAATAGCGTCTGAATATATTGTCTGTTCCTGGAGTGTGGTTTGACCTGCCCGTTTTCGTCGGTTGGGCGCATTATGTGTTTATCTGGCGCTGACTCAGATCGGCAGCTCAGATTAGACGAATTCGCAGAGGGGGGAATACGCGGTTGAAGGTGTAGCTTGGACGTGTTTCTTTTGAATTCCTGCATGGTTGTGTTCCCCAAGCGTGTTTTTCTGAGGGCGAAGCGGGTGGAGGTGAGCCGGTGAGGGTTGCACAACCGCAAACGGGTCACCTGGAGGTCTACCTGCCGAGGTTCACTGTGCGGGCCGCACAAGCCTGGATCTGGGGGAGGCCCAACACGCTGCCTGTCGCGTAATGAGTGATGTCACAGGGGGGAAACTGACAAGAAAGCCCACTGCAGTGTTCATTTCCTTTCAGAGTACTGGGCCCCACCGTACAGGGAACCATATTTATATCTGTAAATAATAATAATAATTTAATATTTGTAAATATTTTGTATTATTATAATATTGAAACTTATTGAAAACTTGCAAAATGACACTTGTGGGTTTTTCAATAATAATAATAATAATAATAATAATATAATAATAATAATAATAATAATAATAATAATAATTGCCATCATCATCAAAATAATTTGTACGTAAATTTTATTTACATATAGCAAATTAATTGTATGACACATACAGAAACACACTACCACTACCAGTATATTAAAAAGTCACAAATTGCATGATAAAAAAAAAGAATGGCAAGGACTGTTATTACTTATGAGGCACAGTAAAACTATATAGTAAAAGCTTCATATCATACATTTTGTGGTTGTAAAAATGTATCATGTATTTAAAAAAAAAAATTGTTCCTTCCTTGGCCAACGCTGTCATGAAAAAAAGCTCAGCAAGATGGAACGTATCAAGGATCCTTTCCAGATTTCTGTTTTTGTTGGAAATGCACAATCGTGTTTTTTTACATGTGGCAGGAAGTGATCATTTATTAAATCCAATGTTGTCGTTCAATTAACAGTCTTGCACGTAATTTTGAAGAATTTACATGTGATCTGGCAGTACAGTGAACAGGAATCCGATAATCGCTCCAGGGACCTGTTAGGTGATATAATAAATGTATGTAAAACAATTTCCACAATCTTTCAACTCAGTGGTTGAGATGACCAAAATATGAAGTCGTTGTCGTGAGGCTATTTTTAGCTAGTTTTGTGCTATAGGAACAAGTTTCATGATGATCAATGTAATTAATGTTCATGTTAATCCGGTAATTCAGAAACTTGGTCCAGCTTTGTTTAATTAATGAAAAGAGATGGATGTCCACGGAGAGTACGGCTATTCTTGGATGTTCTGAGAAACCCGTCAACTTTCCTGGTTTGATGGATGACACCTGTGCGAACTGAGCAATTGCACAAGTGTCAAGGACTATTTTTCTTTCTAACTTTTGCGTGGGAGCAATCAAACCGGGTACTTTCCCAGCCAATCCCCCAAAAAATAACATAGATCTTAATCTGAAAGCATTGGTATTTATGATATACATTTTCATTACGAAGTTATTGTCGGACCAGTAGGATTGTGTATCTTAGGGCGGGTGTGGGTGCAGGGAAGGGTTGGGTAGCTATCGGTATGATTTTCGTGTACCTTTTGCTCCCCATTGGGCTAAAGTACTTAGGAACAGGGCTTAGCGGACCTGCGTGTTGCTCCAGAAGTTTCAGATTTTTGGAGAGGCAGGTCCAGACGGAACGAGGGAGCGCTTGGTCGGGATATCGTTACGCTCCTCGCTCCCGTCTCTTGCATCCGTGTGTTTCCACACTCCGATTCCCGGATCCCCGTCCGGAGTCGAAGCATTCCTGCCACATTCCGTGCGCGTTAATAAGAGACGCATATCACGGAAAATCGCCGGTAATAAACACGGTCGAAAAAGGGGCATCCCGTCAAAGACGACTGCAGGAGCTAGCCCGGTGCCGTTTGGGAATGATGTCACGTGAAAGGGTTTAACCTCTCAGTGCTTACTTAATCACAATCTGCGGCTTGACTGATGGAAAAATTAGCATTTCAACGACAACGAGAATGATATGCATTGTGCCCGTTGTCATTAGCGGTAATTTATGGATGTAATGCACTTATGGTGACTTAATCATAATTGCCCAAGCACTCTGGATGACAGCTGCCGTCAGTGATTGAGTGACTGTGCGACAAAAGTGATATTAAATAATGGAGCTTTCCAGTACTTCGCTCGGTGATGCAGAACCAGTTACGGACGCCCACCAGCTGGCAGCTCTGACCTGGACACAATGTGCATTGTCACTGCCTTACTGTATTGCCACCAGCAGAGAGATGCTATCTGCTGTAGTGAGCGAGGTACGACTTTGCTGCCCTTTGATGGAAGAGGCCCAGAACCCTGCTGCTAATCTGTTGCCAGCGCTGTGCTGCCGTTTTGGAGAATGATGACGACAGTGTCGGCCTCATCCGTCAGCTGGTTTAAAGGCATACTGTGCAGGATTTTTAGCCTTGCTGTGGTCCTATATGTACAATCAAAGAAGCCTCCTCCTTTGTCTTGAACCCCGCTCACTCACCTCCGTTGAGCTAGAGGTAATATTAGGCTACCTGCAGGCTACAGAGGCTTTCTGGGGAAAAGTGGAACAATAAAGTAAAGCTCTTAAGTGCGCTTTGTAGTACGTCTGTTGTATTATGTGTTTTCACAGACTGGTGTGTTCCAGGTGGGCAGAAAGAGAGTAAAGTGATATAAAAATCTGAGGGAAGGGGGGGGGGGGTCTAGTTCTAAGCAGGCCAGGTGGTTCCATGGCTACCTGCGGCGTTTCATTTAGAAACGGCTGCGATCGCCGCATTAACACGCTCGAATCGTATGCCTCATGTGCGCCTTCCAGGCTGCCAAGTGCGCTCCCGAGGGTAGAGGCTGGCAGGTCACGCGACAGACATTTCACCGAGAAAAGGGAAAAAAACGTTGGGTAGCTACCGCAGGGGGTGGTGTGGGGAAAAAAAAAACACAAAACCCTCGACTGCAGCGGTGTGTGACCACGTGTTTAAAACCTTGCGATAATCACCCGTTGAAGTGTATTTATGCGCTGGAGGGGTCGGCCAGAGCTCAGTTCACTGAGAAAGCCACCTCCCTACCAGCCCTCCATAATATCCACCTCCAGCTATGTAACTGCTGCTTCACCTGTGAAAGGATTCACCGATAGATTGAGATCCATATCTCAATTCATAGTTATTTTGTGTCTGTCTTTGTCTTTAAAATGTGGACTAGTCTCTGCATAGGAAAGCGAACTCATCATTTCTTCAGAATATTGCTTTGACTTTGACTTTCTGGAAGGCCTGCGCTGTCATGCGCATGTTGTTTTAGTCGAGTTTCACAGGTGATGATTCTTGACTAACAAAACAAAACATCGCATTACTGGCACTGCTTGCCTGCAGCGGTGAGTTATATTGGTTTCTCACTAGACGAGGGAAAGTCCATGAAACCGTACCCAAGCTCACACCGGGCCCCATTTAAACAGGAGCCACTGTTGACAGCCGGGGTTGCCCATGATGCAACAGGGGTTAATCGGGGGCAGAATGGTCTTTTTTTTTTTTTTTTTTTTTTTTGGGGGGGGGGGGGGGGGGGAGTGGTGTTGAGTTCTGGTTGCCATGTGACCAGTGTAACCATAGCATCCGTGCTCCTTGGCTTCTGTCATGCCCCAGTGAAAGGTGATGTCATCCTGGCCTCTTCGGTTAAAGCTTAAATCTGTGAGGCTGTTGCGTCGACACAAAGCATACGCCTGCGAATGTGATGGAACCCACTTATAATCATGTGGTATGTGTCACGTTCTAATCAAATCCTGGCCTGCTTTTCCTGCTAATTAAATATGACCTGGTGCTACTGACAGAATTCACCACCACTACTCCTCCTCCCTCTCCCTCCACAGCCAATTCTGGGCCTTTCGGATTCGCAGATGATGTGAACAAAAAGAATGCGGATTGGCCGAGAGGTCGCTGCCTGTGACTTATAATGTAATCAGTGTATTTATTATTTTTATAACAAGGGATCCATTGTGTGCCCCCATTCCCCACCTTCTGTGTTAACATGCTACTGCTTTGAATTAAAAGAATATTTCCAGAAAGATGTAGCTACCAATGTAGCTACCAGTGACCATTTCATTCATTTGTGTTTTTGTGTGTTTGCTGGTGGGTGGAAGTTACTAAGCTCAAGCAGTAGCTTGTCTCTTGCGAAAGAGTTGGCTAAATTTATGCCACTGCTCTCCGGGCATTTGCCCTGCAAAGGATCTGTTTGTGAGGAGGGATTTGCATGTCTTATCCTGGGCATTGTCGGGACGTCCCGTTCGTACCGCAGCAATGCGGTGGGAAAGCACCTGGAAGTGTGGAGACTCGTGTCTGTCATTTGTGGATCCCTTGTGGTGAGAACAGGATTTGAACACGCGTGTTGTAGGACTTTCACCCAGACGAGCACTGGGTGAAATTCTCCGGAACAGCACGTGTACACTGCCTGGCCAAAAAAAAAGTCGCACACTCTAATATCTCGTTGGACCGCCTTTAGCTTTTGATTACGGCGCGCATTCGTCGTGGCATTGTTTCGACAACCTTATGGAACGTCACAACATTTATTTCCGTCCAGAATTGCATTATCTTGTATTGACGACGGGAGAGTCGAACCACTCCGTATAGTCTTCTCCAGCGCATCCCGAAGACTTTCAATGGGGTTAAGGTCAGGACTCTGTGGTGGCCAATTCATGTGTGAAAATGATCCCTCATGCTCCCAGAACCACTCTTTCACAATTTGAGCCCGATGAATCTTGGCATTGTCGTCTTGGATAATGCCCATACCGTCAGGGAAGAAAAAATCCATTGATGGGATAACCTGGTCATTCAGTACATTCAGGTACTCAGCTGACATCATTTTATTGCCGCGTAACGTTGCGGAGCCTAGACCTGACCAATTGAAGCAACCCCAGATCATAACACTGCCTCCAGAGGCTTGTACAGTGGGCACTGTCCAAAAAAATCCAAACGGCAACTTTTTTTTTGGCCAGGCAGTGTAGTTTGTGCAGGTGGTGTGCAGCAATACCTGTGTGTGTGTCCGTGAGAGAGAGGAAGGTGCGTTCACAGGAATGACTGACGGGAAAAATACTAGTGTTTGTTTGTTCTGGGATTACCGGCAGAAACCTCTTCTATCTGCCACCTCCCTTCTGTTGTTCCCTGCCAGCTTTTCTACTGATGTCCCCTCCCACCTCAGCTGGCCCCTCTCATCTCAGCTGGCCCCTCCCACCTCCCCTGGCCCCTCCCACCTCAGCTGGCCCCTCCCACCTCCAGTCTCAGAGCAGGAACTCTGAAGCAGAATCACTGAGCCTAGCAAAGTGTTTTTCACTGCATTGCTCATTTCTAAGGAGTCTTAGTGTTTCTGCATTGTTATCCATCAATTGGCATGTCTTTGGGTTTTAATTCCATAGCCCACTTTGCCAATTTTATTTTATTTCTTTGGATTTTTTTAATGGGTGGATGAGGGGATGTGTCTTGTATCTTTCATTAGAAATGACAGATTTAATGACATTTTAATTCAGTGTAATGAATCTGTTATGTCACTAAGAGTTCATTTAATTGTTTATGAAATCAAACAAAACGGTGCAACGGAGCAAGCCACTGTACAATGCTTTGAAAGGTTAAATGACTCAGTGTGTTACTGAAATGACAAGATTCACTGCAGTTCGTTGTGCCAGCGGGAAATTAGGTTTGACTCAGACCTGGAACGATAAATCACAAACCCAAAGAAATTTCTCCTTTCTTTTCTCTCTTTTTGTCCTTTTGTTTTTGGGTATTAGGTGAGCCAGCCAGTGGCTCTTTGAAGGTGACAGCCTTTAAGGGGTGGAGGCTTGCTGACACCGGATAAGGCTTGTAGATGCCTGTTCAGAAGCGAATGATGGACGCTGTGAATGAGTGACAGTTGCCCTTTCTGTCTGCGGTACAGGCCTTTGGTTGGCGGTCAGCCCTCGGACACTGGCGCACAGGGACGGGGCCTTTAAGCACTGCCCGTGGGGCCTGGGGTCCACCGTGTCTCAGGGTGAACAGGTCGTGCGAGTGAGCATATGGGAGTGCTGCCTTTTGGTCAGCATAGGTGTGCTACAAGGGGTTTGCAGGTTGGATGTGGTTGTGTGGGCCACGTTTGTAATTTTATTCATTTATTTGTTTGATGGGGGACATTGCACTACAGTTTATACTGCTTCGGTGTTAAGACAGGAAGCGTAATGCTTCAGTCTCTATAACACTTAACATCTGTCTTGATATAGGATTTCATATTAAAACATAATAATTAGTAATGATATTGTGTGTGTGTGTGTGTGTGATTGTACCTGAAATAAAAGCTACAAACACATGGAAAGGAGATCTGTAATTCTTTTCAAAATTAATTTCAGACATATTTTGCCTACATGACATGATTGAATCGGATAAAAACTGCACTTAATATGACTTTGAACAGTCATTTCATATTAGTTCAGCATGTAATGAACGAGGAGCAGATGCGGTGGAGTCATCCAAAGCTGGTTAGCGTTAGCCAGCTCCACCGTCAGAGGGTTCAGGGTCACTTGTGTGTGGACACAGACTCACACTGTTTCCAATATAGGCATGAAGTGCACCTAAAGTGTATCCAAATGCACATTTTCTCCAGTTTGCACTGCTTTTTTATACAAAGGACTGTATAAGACACCTCTATTTCCCTCTTTTGCCAATAAGACATTAGCGCTAGTGACACTTAAGTGGTGAAAATTGCCTTGAACTGCTCTTGAAACGTTATTTTAGTGAGTTAGATGTTCTTTCCTTTAGGCTAATACTTATAAAGAAAGGTCGCACTCTGTGTTTCCTCCAGTGCAGTTTTATTTATTATTAATTTTAAAAAAAAATCACCAACGTTTCAGCGGCACGGTGCCATCATCTGGGCTTTTGGCTACCTGGCCACCTGTTTGCAGGCTGCTTCCTGAGTGGTTGTGACCGTTGCCATGGTTCCTCAGTGGTGGTCTACTGAGGTCGTTACCCACCTTCTCCCATGCCAGCCACGGGTGAAATGGCGACCGTGGTAGTATACCTGTTCACGTGCTTTGTGCTCCACGACCCTCAGGTGTGTTTGACATCAAAGGCTGCCCTGTGCGTGTGCACTGTCTGGTGCTTAGGTGTGTTTCAGATTAAAGGCTCTCTTCTACACCACGATGCATAGCTGCATATATTTTACACGTTGGCAGATATCATCCGACACTGTATTGTAAATGTCGCATAACTCGACAACTAATAACGTTTGTTCAAGATCCAGGGTGACTATACTATTATATTGTATTGGTAAATTATTTTCGTTTTGTTTCAGAGAATCTTTTTTTTTTTTTTTTTTTTTGGATATTAAAAAAAAAAAGCTGGAGCAGTTTTTCCCATGTTATGAGCAAAACTTTTATTTAAACCTTATGGACCTTAAGGGCCTGTTCAACAATGGGCCACTTCCTGTCAGAGCTCAGGAAGTTCCCAAGTGAGTGAAAAGATATTCACCACATCGTCTAATCTGTGGCATGAAATCCTCATGAACAAATCACTGACTGCATGTTAATCACAGCATATCAGCTGAGTTGAATGATTTTAGGTTTTTATTGCTTTTCATTTTTCATTATTTTTCATTTTGTTCAATACAACTGCTAAATAAATACATAAATAAATAATAAATTAAAATGGCTGCCAAACCACAGGCTGTGGCCAATTTCACGCTGCAATATTTGGCTTTTCTCGAATATCAAAGCACACTGAGGATGAGGAGGTGCATGGCAATGTTTCGATTGCACGACTGCACGGTCCGTTCCCACATCCACAATAAGATCCTGCCGCACAGTTCAGCTTAACGTTCAGTGTAAAATCAACTCTGATAGAGTACTGGTAGCTCTGTTAGTGTTCATGTGGTCCCTACTAGACTCAAATTAACTGTAAAGAATTTGTCTGTGTACACAGTGTTAGTTTACAGTGTATGAAAATATATATATTTTTTTATTTTTCTGCCTCTTAGGTTCATAGACTGCTATACATTGTGCATCGCAATGAATTTCCTTCTGATAGAATATCTTGCTGCAGAACTTGTGCTTCTAATCTCATCTCAGCACACATGTCTGATGCAGCTCTGTCCTTTCCAGCCCAGTAATGTTCAGCCATCAGTCATCCCGCCCACTCAGCCAAACCTGCTGACGAGAGCTCGCTTCCAGCCAAATCGGAATGAATTCCCCAGAACCGCGCGCAGCTATGATTAATTAATAGATCGTCCCCGATTGTTATTGCGGACCTAGAAGCTACGAACCACGAGCGACGGGGGGGGAAAAGGCACGGGCCCCCAGGATGTTTTTTTTTTTTTTAAACAAACAATCATGATGCGCGGTCCACGGTTTGCAGGAAGGAGACGGGCGCTTGTTGCTCTTGGCTGCGGTCCAAGCCTCGTCGGCTCTGTCTCTCTTGGGTTCACCTGCTATATGAGGGTGCCTCGCACCCCGTCGCCACCCCCCCCCGTACGTGCGCATCCCGAATAAGACACCAGTGCAGTGCGGTCAGAGGAATGCGGCTCTGTTTAGTTTTCTCACCAGCTGCCAAGCGTCAGCAGTAGCGCGATGCTATCGGCTTTCACTACATCATCTATCAGATGGAAGATGTCTTCCAGGGTGGATCGTCTTTTCGCAAATATTTTTTTCCGTGTCCAAACTTGAAGCGGAGTGTCTTTATAAGCCCTAGGTCGGGCTTCAATCAACGTTTGTCTTTGACTTTAACTAACGACCAAGAATAACAAATCAGGGATGATTAAAAACCCGAGAATTATTATTATTATTTATTATTATTATTTTTTCAGAAACGCAGTTTGGCGATTCCAACATGCCAAAACGAGTTGGTGGAGGCAAAGTGTCATTCTCACATTTACTTGTAAATCACAGTTCAGAAGAAATGTTTGTGGAACACAGACCTTAATGTTTGGAGTTTATCTAGACAGAGAAAATTATGAATGTCTCAATGTAGAGTCGTTGAGCAATGTGAGCATCCTTTCACTTCCTGAGCGGTGCACTGATTTGGCCACGCTGTGCTGTGATTGGATGGTCCATTCATTGTCTTGTGACCTAATCTTGGCTTCAGTTTATTCTTACAAGGTGCATAAAACCCTCTCTATTCCCCTTAGAGAGATCTAGTCCTGGATATTCTGCAGTGACGCATGGCTGTACCCCTATCCCTGGGGTCTATTGGGTGAAGTGCTGTAACTCTCACTTCCAAGGAGTGCATGCATGTGTAAAATCCCTGCGTGTTGTCTGACACCTATCCTCCCGTTCCTTGGACATGCTCGCGATTGAGTGACTTTTAAAACTGAGTTGTTTCTGCTGAATCCTCCATCGAATGCGCTGGTCAATCTTTTCGCAATTTCCATAATTTGTGGTGTTTTTTATCCAAAAATAATACCTTTCCTGGGTAACCCCCTTGGTTCCACGGGTTTGTTTACTGGCAATACATTTCAAATTCTAGCAAATTAAAACCAAGCCATACTGGGCAGCAGCTGTGTACACAAGCCGGATCTGTGAGGGAAATCATTAGACTAAATATAGCAGGGGTTTCAGTAGAGAAAAAAAACCTGCTGGAGTCTTGGGTGGCTCCAGTGTGGTGGATATGAGGTGGGGCTGGGAGACCCCGTCAGATCTAAGGGATTATTGACACTGAGCAAAGAGATAGGTCCACGAAATGCCTGTTCCGGAATGTGACTGGTTCTGCACTTGCAGCGGACTTCTTCGGAAGTCTCACGGAACACGCTTGCGGGTGAATTGTGATGTCACAGGGACGGACTGTCCAAACACGGGAAAGACGCGTGGGCGACATTCCGCATGCTCTTCCAGGCAGACACGCCTTCATTTCTCCTGAAGTGGGAGGAGCTAGGAGCAGGTGTCCGGTGACAGCTCTCCCCTGCTCCGCTTTCTCTGTTGTCGTGTTCACAATCCGAAATGACATTTGTTGTCACAGTAAACCTATTGTGCTCATTTTCTTTTTAAACTGAGACAATATGGACTGATGTGAATGGTCCAAAAGGGTATCATGTGATCTCTGCGACTAGGCAGCTGGCAACGACATGAACACTCTCAGTCAGATCAGAAAAAATAATAATAATAATGTGACATAGAGACTAAATAAACTGACAGCATATAAGAGTGGTGCCCTCAGTTATCAGATAGCTCAGTTTCTGGGAGGCTACATGAAATACTGAAAAAGAAGAAGGAAGAAAGCAGGCATGATTTACTCCATTCCAGAATGTGTTTACTCTATGCAGTAATGGAGGGGTTTTCCCCGTCCTTGCCCCTCCTTACCTGTGCTGGAGCGGTAGAGACACAGCTGGCAGGACTGTGCTGGGCTAGGGTTAAGAGGACAAGCTGTGCAGGACTGAGCGAGGGTACCAAACGCCAAAAATGAGCACATATAAACCCCTAACCCCCATGCCTCCCCCCCCCCCCTCTGTCTCTCTGTCTCTCTCTCTCTCTCTCTCTCTCTCTCTCGCGCACACACACACACACACACACACACAGAGCCATCTATCATGCCTGCCTGGTCACTGTAAGCAATGAGGATAATTACCCTGTTATGGTAAGAACGGAATTAGGGGATAATTATGATTGTTCTGCATGGGAGGCAAGGCTGGGCTGTTTCTCGTCTCATACTTAGGAAACTGAAATTTTCCACTTGGTCCCGAGCGACGGTCCAGTGTGCTGTGTGCTTTTGCAGTGCCTGCCACTGTTTGGTAGCATAGGCCATAGGCCTGAGCAGGAGGTGAAGGAGTTGGTGTGTGGCTTATGAGTTAGTGCTTCGGATTCAGACTAGAAGTCCAGCTGTATGTCCAAAACGGACTGACCCATGCACATGACTGACCCCACCACTCTGCGTAATCCCACTGGCAGAGATTTGAGTCTGCTTGCATTATGGCAACACGGGGGTATGACACAAGAGTGTACTGTAAACCTATATAACTGTCATAGGGCAAACTGTGAATATCAGTATGAGGGAGTGAATCTGTAACCTGCAGTAGGTAAACTCAATGGTTCTGTAAGATGTATTTGGGTAAATGAATGAATGGCAGTAACGAACACCCCTATTTGTTCTCTTTTGTCCAGGTCTGGTGGAGATCTGTCTCATGCACCCTCTGGACGTGGTGAAGACCAGGTAAGAGTCTGTTCAACCCCACACATGAAAAAGGTGAACTGCTAATGGCCGACAGGACTGAGGGTCCACATGCACTCCAAGTCCCAGAATGCATCCCCACAGAGACAGATAGGAAGTGGAGGAATATGTTTATTTCTGTTAACCAAACAGTAAGTTTTAACTTCCCACTATAAGAGAGTGCAGAAGGAAGGTGGAGTGGATACCCCTACCCTGCCCCCTGACCCCCCCCCCCCCCCCTTCCCTCCCCCCCGTCCCGAGTCCTTGTGAGCACCTGTGAGGAGAGAAGGGTGTTTGCTGACTGGCTCACCTGTCAGCCCGGGCGGAGAGAGAGAGAGGGAGCTGACGGAAAGGTGACCGAGCCCCAGTGCTCATGGGAGTGTAACGTGAGAAGGGCGCCCTGTCTGTGAGAAAATAAAGGATTTCGGGAGAGTGTGTTTGCTCTCTTGTCAGCCCGAAACAGTGGGGGTCACGTGAAAGAGCCTCACCTCAAGTGAAAAAAAAGTGCACTAAGCAGACTTGGTATAAACTTCAGTTATACTTCAAGTGTTCTTAAGCATGAAGTAGTATACGTCAGGTGTACTACAGCATAGTATTTTTTCACATGGGTCCGTAGTACATGTCACACATTATGGGTGCCATGCAAAAACGCCCCATGTCTGTTATTTTTATTTTTATTTTTTTGGCAACGTTGATTGATTTGTTCGCAGGATGTAATCCAGCACTGAGCACAGTAAACGATCCATAGCTTAAGAATGAATAGATCTGAATCAGAAACGCAGCCTGCCAGAACCACAGCGTTCATCTCAGTTCCTGTACCTGAGAATTCTGCTCTGAAGACACCGATGATGAAACGTGGCCGGACGATTTCAGGGGGAAAAAAAACAACAAGAGCGCCCAAACGATAACAGAGCACTTGTGACGCGAAGCCCGGGCCTTTGTGTGGAAGCGCTCGGAGCGAGCTCCGCCCTGCGGCCGCTGACAGACGGGCTCGCGGGGATTCTCCGCAGGTGGAGTGAGGTCACGGGCCGCCGTCGCCAGGTGCGCCGCAGGTGAGCGTGCGGGGCGGGCGAGGAGGCTCGGCCACCGCGGTGGAGGTGTTTGACCACACCCCCCGCGCCGCGAGCCTCTCTTTCTTCCGCCCGCGAGATCGATGGCCCCCGTCGCCGGCGAACAAAAAAAAAAAAAAAAAAAACGGCATAACTGAGAAACGCGCGTAAGGTCCGCCCGTCGCCCCCGGTAACCCGAGAGAGCAGGCTGCGCGCTCTGTTAAAACTGGCGGGCTGGAATGGGAGGCCCGAAGCCGGCCCGTCCCGTGACCACCCGCTGCCATGTCCAGTGTGCACTGGTGCAGTGCCGCGCGCTGTAGATCACGCGCTGTGGGTCTGTGATGATGTCGCGGTGTTGGTGTCTGTACATGAAACACACCCCGGCCTTTCTCTTGACCTCCCCCCCTCGACGAGACGAGGATTGTGGGGAAACAACGTTGGGAGAGGCTGGTGCCGTTTCAGAGATGTGAGCGCTTGATAGCCTCTTCATTCTGTTGTGAACATAAACCACAGTTTTCATTACATTGCCGTTTCATTTTTAACTGCCACCAGAGCACATTTGGAGATTTTTAAAAAATCTTTAGCCTTGTCTTAACTGGGATATATTAATTGTAGATCTTTTATGAAATTTGTCAAGAATGTAAACCACCATTTTCCTTTCTTTAACTTTCAGTAATGAGCAATGCTAGCGGTTTCTCTGCCCTAGTAAAATGGTGTTGCGGTGGGTAACACTGTTGCCTAACAGCAAGAAGGTCCTCGGTTCAAATCCCTGGGGCCTTTCTGTGTGGAGGTTGCATGTTCTCCCTGTGTCCGTGTGGGTTTCCTCTGGGTACTCTGGTTTCTTCCCGCAGTCCAAGGACATGTAGCTTAGGCTAATTGGCGACTCTGAATTGCCCCTAGGTACATATGAGTGTGTGAGTGAACGGTGTGTGCGCGCCCTGTGATGGGTGTATGCTCTCAGGGTGTATTCCTGCCTCTCGCCCAGTGCATGCTGGGATAGCCTCCAGCACCCGCGACCATGACCAGAAATAAGCAGCTTAAATAACGGACGGTTAGTGGTTTCGCTTGCTTCTGGCTTTAAGAGTGCCAGTTATTATTATATTATAACTAAGTGCTGCTCTTGGAAACCTACTGAATGCACTTATGGTATGTGGCCTACTTTATTTGGTAACTTACTCTGGATAAGAGCACCCGTGAAAGGGTGGTGATGAAATAATCCTTGGTAGCGTACCCGATAGGTGTTGTGGGGGGGGGGGGGGGGGGGGGGGGGGGGGGGGGGGGGGTTGGAGAGGGGAGGGGACCTGAAATCTGCAAATCTTTAAATGTGTGAGGAACTCCTGTAGTCTGAGTCTAGGTTGTATGGCACTCAGCGTAAAATGGAAGAAGATTCCAGAAACTCAAAAAGAGTTTTGTTGAAGATGTTTTTTTTTTGTTTGTGTTTTTCAGTGTCAGTCCTCATTGTGACTGACAGTGGTGTACAGTAAACAGTTTCGCATTGACATTCCAGCCCTGTAGTAGCTGTACAGGACTTAGTGAGGTTTAGTTTTAACCTTAATGGTGAGTTGGACTTTTTCACTTTCCGGGAAAATTAAAAATTCCAAAAAGGCTTTATTCTCCCTCTGAGACCCACTAATATGGTGCCTTACGGTATGGATAGTGTGAATTATTGGACTGTGGGTTTGGTCATACCTCCCAACACGTCAGTACTGCCATATGCAAACAATGGGAATTAAAATGCTACAAGAATCTGGGAGGACAGAGACAGGTACCACTATATTTGCTTTGGAAATGATTAAACACCTCAGATGCTTGCATATACATCTGCTAGTAGATGAGTCTTAAAAGTGGGGGAAAGAATGAATTATCTTGATACATTCCACATATTTCATGGAATTAGTATTAACATAAATAACAAAAAATTATAAATACTTTTTTTCCTGGAGCAATCATAAGTGATGAATTCACATTGCATTGACTAGCCCATCCATAATGTGACTGTAAATTAGGAATGAAAAATCATTCAATGAACATCAACGGAATTTTGAAATAAATAAAAAAAAAGAACAACATTAGCTTTTCAGCTAACTGCCTAGAACTTTTGTTTATTTCACTGTGAACCTTGTACGAACCAGGTCTTTGGGGTGTTGAGTGCTAGCCCCATGATTAGGCCGTCCTGCTCCAAAGGGTAGTTAAATGGTAGTTCCGGTTCCCCTCTTGGCATTACGAAATTACAGACACGAGTTGTGCTAACAGTCTTACAACGGACCCGGGGAGAATACTGTTAGGTCGTACGTCTCGTGCCACAAGGAAAAAAAAGTAATACAATAAAACTTTGAGCGAAGTCCTTGGATTGCGGTTTACAACAAGGTGGGCAGCGACCGAGCGATATTTTTAACGGGCAGATTTCAGCGACATCACTCATGTCATCGCTGCTGTATTCCCCGATGCCGCGTGCGAGCGGGAGCTCCGTGGTTAAATGATGTAACCGCCGGGAAGCCACGTTACCATATGTCTTTTACCCCCCCCACCCCCACCTCCCCCCCCCCCCCCCCCCCCCCCCCCCCCCCGTATTCCCAGGCATGTCTTCATCGTCACTATTTCAAATTTGTCTTCATCTCCAATATTTCAAAGTTCCAGAAACGGTCCGGAGGATTTATGTTGTTGGCCCGCTGAAACCACCCAGATTTTTTGGGGGGGGGGGGTGTGCGTTTCCCTGCAGTTTTTTCTGCTGCACCGCAGCGCTAATGCTGTTAAATGAGCTCAAGTTTCTTCTTCCTTCCCCTCTCAAACAAGCCAGGGGCTGCTGTGCATTGTGGGTAAGAATTCGGAAAAGCCCAGAAACCCGCATTGCGGAAAATGAAAGGCATCATTCACCCGTTTTTCCCCTCAGTGTTCTTTGGCAGTTAAAGTTCTTAATCCTTTTGCATTTCTACCTCATTATTTAATTAAATTTCATCCCATTTTTTTTCCACAACCCGTGGGTGTGAAAGAAAGAAAAAGTAGGGGAAAAAATGGTTATGATTTATCCAGTTTTCTCTCTCTCTCACACTCTCTTCTCCTCTCTCTCTTACGCAAGAGGAGTCGGGCCTCGGTGTGAGGAGGAGGAGGAGGATGATGAAGGGCTTTCCACCCTACCCATTCCGCCGCAGTAAACAGCTCATGGTCCCGCTACTAAAGCTTTACGGTCCCTGGCAAGCCACGCCGGGACCTTTGGCTCGACTCCAGAGCGACCCCCCCCCCCCCCGCCCCCCCCCCCCCCCCCTCCATAAATCGCCCCGTTTGTCAATAAATTCTGCTGCTTGTCTGTCATTTACAGCAGCAGTTTCTTGGTAAATAAACTTCTTGGCGTGCCTTTTAAAGTCTGCCCAGTGGCTCTTTGAAGGGAAGGCACCACCAAAGAGAGGAAATGGCAGGATGGGGGGGGGGCAGCAGGACTGGAGGGTAGCAGAACGGGGTTGGGGGGATGGGGGGGGGGGGCACATCAGTAGATATCAGATACCTCGAAGTGCTGGGGCAGGATTTATGACCCGCAGTAGAAGGTACTGGGTTTATTATAGGTAGAGCCAGAGCCCTGTCTCTCCTCATATGAGGTCAGGGTTAAAAGGGCACTTTCTATTTTCTTTGTAATGCTCCTCCTAAAAGAGTGATAAAACCTGTCCTAAAACACAGCGGCTTTTATTTGTGAGAGTGTGTGTGTGTGTGTGTGGGTGTGTGTGCACATATGTGCGTATGCCAATGCCTGTTGATTGCTATTAATCATTATTATCATTATTTCACTTTCACACAGCCCCAGACAAAATGTTTCTGATTTAGGAAGTGGATGTGAGCAATTTAAATGGATTTGAGCAATTAAAAAAATATTGACATATTAGTCTTTATCTTAATTAGGTTTTGATTGGCCAGTGTTCTCAAAGGGTCCTTATAATAGTAATAATAATAAGAATGTATTTGTAATTAGATTATGCATGACTGGATGGGAATAGATTACGTAGGCCTGGAACATAAAACTAATCCTAGATCCGCACTCTCACTTACTTCATGGGTACAGGATGCCATTAACAATGAGCAGATATGTTTGTGTCTGCTCACACGTTGCATTAATCTAATGCTGTCTGCACACTGAAATGCCTTGCGATGGCTTTAATTAATGCAATTTCTTGTCCTTCTAACCAAATTCTCGCCGTAATACGAGCGGATAAAACCTCGTCGTTGTGCCTCAGCGTTATCGTTTCTTCGGTAATTAAGCGTTTGTAATGCGCGAGGGCCTGCGCAGAACACCTGGTGAGCTAGCCTAAAGAAAGGGTCTGTTTGCACTTACTTCATTAGTTTTGACTCTTGACGGCTAGCGGAGTTTGACTCCAAACGCAGACGCGCAGTAGTTATTGACGCCGACGATGTGTAATAACTCAGGTAGATTGCATAAGCTCTGTTTTGTGGTTTGCTTTTAGGAAATGAGGGCCAAACGTGGATCTGTTCTCACTTGTGGGGTAATTTTGGTGGACGGAAAGCTTGGAAGGTCTGGGGCCCCCCTGCTTTGAAACTGTTTTCCCGTCTATTCCCCGTAAGTTTAGCCACAGCGTTCCCACCTGGGAACGCTGAAGGACGGGAATTCTGAACATACAAGGGAAGCTTATTGGGAGCCAAACTGAATGTACTTTGGGAATACAGATTGGAAATGCAATATTTGTAGTGAGAAGTCACACATGCAGTATGTGTATTTCCTTGCTATTTTTTAAGCTGAGTAAACACAATAACCAGAACTTCCAAAGAAGTGTGTGTGTTTTTTTTGGGCTGAGATGCAAATAAGTTCCTTGAGCAGGTGCCGTTTACTTCAGTTTTACACAAACTTGTTTACATTAGCCTTCACATTTCTGCATGCGTTGTAAGCTTGTTATTTAGTGTTGAGTGTCACATTTAGTGTGTCTAAGCGGTTAAATCAACAAGGAAACTAGAAATGTGTGTATGTGCATGTGCATTTTGTGTGTGTGTGTGTGTGTGTGTGTTGTGTGTTGTGTGCTGTGTGTCGTGGGTTTTGGAATTTAGGTTTTGGGTTGTGGCTGGTCCGCAGCGTGGTTGCTTGTCTGTTGCTTTTTACATCCGGTTGCCACTGCTGGCTATTTCGTCATAGCTATGGAAACTCATATCAGTCCACTGTCTGCCCCTTATGCGATACTCACCCTGACCTGCAAAGCCACAGTCACATTCAGTGGCTCGAACAGGACACAGAGCCACAGTAAGGATGCTAGCATTGCCATGAGTGTGGTCCCTCAGCTAAGCTACGCAGTCATTCGCTCCTGAGGATGTCCTATATAGACTGCAGGCGCTCGATCGACCACAGGAGCTGCTGTTGAAGGATGAGGCTAGGGACACCACGGCAACTGGAATCCCAACTGCAGTCAGAGCTGACATGGTTCGGATTTGACTCCAGGGCCATATGTATGTCCCAAAGTACACACACACACACACACAGGCGCACACGCACACACACGTGCACACACTTGCCTCTTTTTACAGTTGTTGTTATAATAATAGTGCCAGTAGCATTTAACATCAAAACCATAGACCATAACCAGTGTTAACATTACATGAGTACTGGTGGACAGCTATGATCATCAACATCTTTTGAACACAAGTAAAAATGTATGGAAGACATATATAAAGTATTTAAACAGTTTTTACTTTTGGATTTAAAATGCTGAATTTGTAGCCCACAGACTTCTGACAGATTCTTGCAGTATTTTAATCTGATTAAGTTTACTTAGACTTCAAACATTGCGCAAGGGCATTTTCAAATGAAACTACGATGATGCAGTGGAACATTTGTGTGAGAAACAAGGAAAGCATGTACCCTGCATGTTTTTCCTCTATAAAAAAGTATTTATGGAAAACATTTTATGAACTTGAAATGTGTGATTTCAAAGAATGCATTCTTACATATTGTAAAGTTTGTTTAAAAAAAAAAAAAAAAAAAATCATTTTATGCTATTTATTTAAAAGCTAAAAAAATTGTATGATTGTGTTGACAGTCAGCACTTCAGTATTAAAATTATCAGGCAACCACCAAAAGAAGCTTTATGGAATATTACATTTATACATAAAAGATTTTTTAAATTGGAAAAAAAAAAAAAAAAAAAAAAAAAAAAAAACTTCATTAGCACAAAGGTTAGGGCATCTGTGAAGATATGCAATGCCTAATAATTTACACTCCACATTTTAAGATCAGTTGCGCCTTAAAACTGGAATCCTTAAAAAAAGAACTTCCATGAGAGAGTTGAAAACGTCCAGACTTACAGCATAAAATGCCATGCAGCTGATAACTACTCGTTTCGACTTTTATTAGGATGCAACAACGTGACTTTTAAAAGGATGCAACAGCTGAGTAGTGATGAGAAACAGTGGGAAAGAATAATATTATTTGCCAAGAAGAATCACCAAATTTAAGAGCACTATCTAAAATAAAAATAAAAATTAAATCAGAGGGAGCAGTCCATGTGATGTCTTGACATGTTTCACATCCAGCTCATGTGCATGCCACCCAAAAATTGAATAACGGCAGTGCAAGCTGTTGAACTTTTTTGTGTCAATTTAGCGTTGATAATATAGTGCTTTCAAGTTTCACGTTTTCTAAACCACAGGAGAATACATGGTGTCGATTTAATGCCTTAATTTCAAAGCGCATTATGCACTCAGCAGTGAAATACTTCTGCTGTCTCGGTGATGATTTGTTGCGTACTCCCAGGGACCCAGGAAATAAGTGAATATTGTTTATTTATGCATGCTTACAAACGAGGAAGCTGTCGATTTGCATGGGACTTAGAAACAAGAATATCGCATGTCAGAGAGTGGGTGGTTGTGCTTGGTCTACCATTAGCTCTGTGTGGGGAGGGGATTATGCCAGTGATAGCTTGAGTCAGTGGTAAGGTATTTAAGGGGGGGGGGGGGGGGGGGTGGGTGATCGGGGGGGCAGAAAATGTGCTTTAGATTGACCATGCCAATAAACAGACAGCCATGCTGCTCATACTGAGTTCTGGCTCAGCATAGATAGCGGCACACACACACTTAAAACCAACGTTTCGTTTTAAGAGGTCGTTTCTTTATTTATTAGCCTTGATGCGGGTTCTCCAGTTGATGTTATTAAACGTTAATGAAGGTTTATGTCCATTGTGCTTATAATGATCCCCGTAAGACACACACCTCCCAAAGTGCAGCATGTTCTCATTCACTGCCTCTCGTTGTAGCTGTTACTGCCTCTATCACTCTGTCTCCTCGAGTGTTCTCTCTTTCTCTCTCTTCATTTCTTTTTCCCTCGCTCATTGGCACACTCGCACTGTGCACACTCTCAAATGCATGCACACACGCACACTCACACACACACTAACTCTCACAAACACATACATACACTAAGACACAAACACACACACACACACACACACACGCACACACACACACACACACACATACACACAATAACACACACATACACACAATAACACACACACACACACTCTCACACACACACACACACATACGCACACACACGCACACACACACACTCACGCACACACACACACATACACACAATAACACACACATGCACGCACACACACACACATACACACAATAACACACACTGACACACACACACACACACACTCACGATGCAGAGTTAATTGGGGCACTGGAGAGGGAGCTGAAAGGTATTAGCGGGAGGCTTGGAGCCGGACGCTGAGGGAGTCAGACTCGAGCGCACCTCCACTCAGGCTCGTACAGCGGGAGGAGGAGGAGGAGGAGGAGGAGGAATGGCTCCCATTAGAGCCTGGCTCCCACTTTAATGTCCGCTGCCTAAATTGGAAGCCAACTGGAGTAAATTGATTTTTTTTTTTTTTTTTTTTTCTTTTTTTTTTTTTTTCTTTCTAGAGCCGCCACAAAATCAAAGGAACACGGCGGAATATATAAATATATTTATGCTTTTCAATTAGAGTATGGCTTCTTGTCTGGAATTAGAGAGAGAGAGAGAGCGGGAGAGAGCGAGAGAGGGAAAAGGTTGGGCTGGGCCAGGGGGTGGAGGAGGTTGAAAGAGAGAGAAAAAGAGCGGGATTATTTAGCAGAAAAAGGGTCACCGCTGCTCTGCGTTCCCGCAGATGGAAGGAGCCACAGGCTGCCGGCTGGGCGGTGGTGTGCCACTGATTATTCATTTATTTATTTATTTATTTATTTACTTTAAATTTTGGAGTCGTTTGCTTCAGTCTGAAGCTCTGACCTCACGGGCTACTTCATGAAACACGCGTCCAAGTCTGACTCTGCCCATGTTTTAAAAATCAAAGGCCGCATGCCTTTCATCATCATAAAAATGCCCACCTTTCCTACCGCCCGACCGCGGGAGAAGTTGGCCTCTCCTTTTACGGCTGTACTCATAACACGTAACGCGTCCTCACGCGTGTTGTGTTTCTTCGCCGTTCTGCCCAGTGAAAAGAAGATTTTAAAAAAAAAAAAACTCACAAAGAACACTGACGGGCTTCACTGTGTTTGTCGCAAATCCCGAACCAGGCACCGCCCCCCCCCCCCCCCTCCCCACTCGTATACACACATACACACACTCGCACAACGTGTTCACATACATGCACACACCCATACTCACACTACCACACTCACTCACAAACACACAAAAACACACTAAGACATGCACACATACACTCACACTTACACACTCACACATACACACGCACATGCGACTCACGCACACGCGCACCAAAACATACACACACACTTGCACACACACACACACACACACACACACACACACACACACACACACACTCACACAACACACACACACACACACACTCTCTCACACACACACTTACACACACTCTCTCACACACACGTCCTGCCTTCCATCGGTCCTCGTTAGAGGAGCAGGGCAGGAGTGTGGCCCTCGTCCCGTGTCCCGTGTGGAGAGAGGGCGCAGGGGAACCCCGGGCCTGCGTGGAGACGGTGAGGCTGGAGTTACGGCTTTTCATTAACCTGGAAAGCACCCAGTTACATGGTTCATGGGCCGGTCTCAGCTCACTGAGAGGTAACAAAGGGTGTCGGGCCATGCTTTCGGCTGGGGGCTGCCGGCCAGGGGCGCCCCATCTGACTCTGATCAGCTCCCCACTCATTAGGAGGGGGAGTAAAGTGGAGATTATGGTTTATGTCGGGATCCTGTTACCCCCTGCCCCCGCACCCCTCCCCCCCCCCCCCCCCCGCACCCCCCGCCCGTCCCCAAAACCTCCGCTCCCCAGCCCTGACACTTACGACCATCCCCACCCCTCACTGATGAGACCCCACTGTCACTGTCCCTCGTTCGCACACATTCTCTCTCTCTCTCCTTCTCTGTCTGTTTCTCTCTCTTCCTCTCACTCTCTCTCTCCCACTTTCTCTCTGTCTATCTCTCACTCTCTCATTTCTACCTGCTCGTGTGTTATAGCACTGATGGAAATCTTGACAGATATTTCCTCCTTCAACTGAAATATAAAATCTATGATCATTCAATGATCTCTTTTTAAGGCAATTAAAGGGCTGCAATCATTGCTTGGCTGAAGTATATAATGATATGCTTTCCTGCTGGTGTAGCTCTTTGGTTTTTACCTCTCTGTGGTGTTTTTACCCCTCTGCGGTGTTTTTACCCCTCTGTGGTGTTTTTACCCCTCTGCGGTGTTTTTACCCCCTCTGCGGTGTTTTTACCCCTCTGCGGTGTTTTTACCCCTCTGCGGTGTAGGAAACGGGCAGAAGCCGCGTGTTGTTTCACCTTGTGCCCCGCTCCCTGGCTCAGGTGACACCGGCCTTTCCCTCTCACGCAAATACGCCCACCTTCCTCCTCCTCCTCCTCCTCGCTGCTCGCGCTCACTGAACCGCTTCATGTAAACGCGGATATGCAAAGGGCCCGCGGGCGGGGAGAGGAAGTGCCGTCCGATCGCGGCACTCTCCCCGTCGCCTGGCTGGCGTTCAGGCGCGGCTGGGTGTGGAGGGACTGTACGCGGGCCTGGGTGAGCCCTGTGTGAGCCCTGTGTCCCTGGGGGGGGGGGGGGGGGGCGGTATGCGGGGGGGGTGAGTCCTGTGTCCCTGTAGGGGGGGGGGGGCCTGGGTGTGCGGGCCTGGGTGAGCCCTGTGTGTCCCTGTGGGGGGGGGGGGGGGGGGGGCGGCAGCGGGGGGCAGAGAGACTGTACGCGGGCCTGGGTGAGCCCTGTGTGAGCCCTGTGTCCCTGTGCGGGGGGGGGGGGGGGGGGGGGGGGGGCGGGCAGCGGGGGGCAGAGAGACTGTATGCGGGCCTGGGTGAGCCCTGCGTGAGCCCTGCATCTCTGTACTGGGGTGGCGGAGGGCTGCAGAGGGAGCGGATTTTCCCATGGTGCACTGGGTGGAGTGAGCGGAACCACGGCCCTCCTCGACAATGTGGCGATCGAAAGGAGCTGCGGTTTCCAGGGTTGCCGTGAGAACGCGACTCATCGATCACGGCGAACATGAAAGCAGAAGCGTGTTGCAGTCAGGGGGGTTGGGAGAGGGGGGCTCCTTGATGAGACCACTTTGACGGACGACATCCTCCTGCCCATTTGGGTTGGGTGACGCCGCGTTGGCAATTTAGCATCTCCACCCCTGACTGTGCGCTGAACCCCGGTGCACTCCTGGGACGGTCCCGAAAACAGCCCTAAAACAGCGGGGCAGAAAGGCAGTATGGCCGCCTGATAGCTGATCCCCTGCTTTAGAGGCTCCAGGGCCTGCTGTGCTCAGGAGATCTCTTAATCCAGCTCCTTTAACAGAGCAGAGCGCACTAAAGCCAAGCACGCTGTCTGCCCCGCAAATCACTGTGTGTGTGTGTGTGTGTGTGTGCGTGTGTGTGTGTGTGTGTGTGTGTGTGTGTGTGTTTGTCTGTGTGAGTGTAAGAGAGAGAGTCTGAGTGTGTGTGTTTGTGGGAGAGAGAGAGTGTAAGTGTGAGTGTGAGAGTGTGTGTGTGTGTTTGTGAAAGAGAGAGAGTGTGAGTGTGTGTGTGTGTGTGTGTGTGTAAGTGTGAATGTGAGTGTGAGTGTGTGTGTGAAAGAGAGAGAGTGTGAGTGTGAGAGTGTGTGTGTGTGTGTGTGTGTGTGTTTGTGTTAGTGTGAGTGTGTGTATAGAATTGAAACTCTAGCACAGCACCACTCTGCCAGTATTTCCACACGGGCTTGTGCTGCTTCTCCCGCTGCAGCCCGGAGGCTGCTCTCCATTCCGGCTCAGAACGCTCCGGAGCTCCTGCAGGCCACACAGGATTAAAACGGCCCGAGATATCCGCGTGTTTCAGGTTAGCGCTGAGCGCTCCGAGCCTTTCCCGTGTGCTGGAGCCTGGCGGCGCTGTACAGGAGTGCGTGCGCTGCTCGCGTGAAGACTCTCTGTTTGCTTTGCGCCGTCCTTTTGTTATTTCAGCTTGTTAAGTTTAGATCAACCTGAAGGGAACATGGCTGAGTCTCGGAGGGAGGGGAAGTGCATTGTGGGTATTAGTTCCGGTACTCCAGCTGTGCTGAATGTGAGTGGAATGGAAAAGAGCGGTTGTGTGTGTGCGCGTGTGTCTCCTGTACGTTTGTGTGTTTGTGTACAGGTGTGTGTGTGTGCATATGTGTGTATGTGTGTGTATTGTGTGTCTATTGGTATGTTGTGTGTGTGTGTGTGTGTGTATGTGCATGCAGGAGTGTGCATATGTTTGTACGCAGGTGTGTGTTTGTGTTCATTTGTATGTATGTACGTGTATATGTCTATGTCTTTGTGTATGTTTGTATGCAGGCGTGTGTGTATGTTTAGAACAGAAGGGTGGGCTCTTCTTTTGATCTCTATGCCTAAACTTGCCAGACATCAACATTGTGCTGTTCTTTTTATTTTATTTTATTTTATTTTTTTCTCATAAAACTGTCCGTCCTCTATTTGTACGCTTTATGTTCAGTGTCATAGGAGTAGACGAGTAGACGGCAAATTCTCTGGGCCGTCTCTCAAGTCTGTTACCCAATTTTCCTGACACCGAGGCAAGGAAACGTGAGCTACTGTTCGTTCTGTGGAAAGCATGGGGTGTCCCTACAGCTGATGGGGTCACACACTGAACGGGGGGGCAGAGTCGTGTGTGTGTCTATGTGTGGGGGGGCTCATTTGGAGCCAGATTCCTGCCTTGTCCCCCACCCCCCCCCCCCATGCATAAGCCTGCCACGGAGTATTATGGAGGGGTATTAAATAGGTCTAATGGAAGTTGGTGTCATCGACAAAAAAAAAAAAAAAAAAAAAGCCAGGTGGCGTTGCGTTACAAACTCGGGGCTAGCGTTTAACACAGGTCCGTCCCGGGGAGTTGAAATGGCCCGTTTGAAAGAAGCCGTAAAGCGACCTGCTGAAAACTCATTTGTTTCCTACGCCGTGACGCCCCTGCCACTCCTTCCGTCACATTTTCCACCCGTTCTGTGGTCGTCTTTTTTTTTTCTCTACTCGAGCGTGCGGAGGGCGCGTGGGGGGGGGGGGGGGGGGGGGGGGGGGGGGGGGGGGGGGGACGTAGACGGGAGAGAGAGTCGTAATTCCGCGTCTCGGGTTTCCCGCCGACGGACGAAGCCGCCGGTCTCTCCCCGCGCGGAGCCGCAAAGCCGCGGCGGCCTGCCGGGGCCGACGGCGGGAAGGTCTCCTCACAACCCCGGTGTGTTTCCCCACATCAAAGCGCGCCGCCCAGTCAGATTGGAGAAGCGCATTACTTTACTTTACTTTACTTTACATTACTTTACTTTACATTACATTACTTTACTTCACTTTACTTTACTTTACTTTACTTTACTTTACTTTACTTTACTTTACATTACATTACATTACTTTACTTCACTTTACTTTACATTACATTACTTTACTTTACTTTACATTACATTACATTACTTTAAATTACATTACTTTACTTTATATTACATTACATTACATTACATTACATTACTTTACATTACATTACATTACATTACATTACATTACATTACTTTACTTTACTTTACTTTACTTTACATTACTTTACATTACATGACATGACATGACATGACATGACATGACATGACATGACATGACATGACATGACATGACTTTACTTTACTTTACTTTACTTTACATTACATTACATTACATTACTTTACTTTACTGTTTATTTGATAGGGACAGATACATTTAAACATGGATTATTGTCAAACAATATTCAACGCAATGTATCACAGCATTTATAGCATATGCTCATTTCAGTTGCTTGTCCCTAAATTGGCTTTTCAAACACACACACATACAGCACAAAATCAAATAATCATAAAATGCATACAATAAACAACTAGAGCATTATTGTATACATTAAAATTGAGTAAAGATATCGTAAAATTTGATGAAAACCTAGCAATTCATAATCACATATGATTACAGGACTGAGTGCTTTTACCCGCCATCTCTTCCTCTTTTATTCAAGGCTGAGAGCTTCAGCTTGATCTGACTGCCCTGTGCTCTGTCCCTAATTCTGAAAAATGTAAAAAAAAAAAAAATAGAAAGAAAACATTCCCTTTCTTGGAATTTTTTATTTAGCCGCACAACATGTTTTATTGATTTCAGAGTCTGCTGAAGTCGTAACACACAGCAGTAGGAACGCGGAGAAGCACACTGAATTAAACAGGGGCCCTGTACATGTGAGGGCAGATTTCATTCCTCAGGAAAGTTCTCCGCAGTTCTCCTAGGGTGAACATTTTTCAGTGATTAAAGGGAAATGCATTGATCAATCAATTGATGGTCGCTTGTATTTTCAGCTGTGTAAAAATGACAGCGTGCCAAAAATAATGGAAGGTAATCTTGGGAAGCTTTCAATATTTTGATTTACTAAGCTCATTAAGTGCGGGGGGGGGGGGGGGGGGGGGGGGGGGGGGGGATAATTGCACCTTTACCACTCCCCGCAAGAGCTCTATTGTGCTGCAAGCTTCGGATGTTTATATTGGCCAAAGTGGCATTAAGCTGCCAGCTTCTGTTTCTCTTTTCTGCATTGTATCGATTCCCAGGTTAAAGAACTGCCTCTCTCTCCTGTGTCGGTGTGGCAGGGTGGGGGGGGCTTTTGTCCTGGGGGGTGGGGGGGGGGGGGGGGTTTCGGGTCACGTGCTTGTCCCACACACATGGGGAGGCAGAGGGGCAGAGGGGCAGGGGGGGCAATCATTTGTATCTGTCAGGTGGGGATGGTGACGTCCTGGCGGGGAGCAGATGGGATGGGTCCCCCCCCCCGATGCTGCTTCATTACCTGTGACCCCCCCCCCCCCCCCCAGCACAGTGGGCCTGCGGAGCCAGTGAAACCGAACCCGGGTCTGGCCCAGACCTGGCCTCGCAGCCCACAGTGACACAAGCGCCAGGACTTTATCACCTTCCTGTCTGCGTCTCCTTCATCCCCCCCTCGCTCTCTCTCTCTCTCTCTATCCCCTCTTCTCCTCCTTTATCACCCGTCTCTTCTTTCTTTTGGCTTTACCGCCTCCCTCCATTGGCTCTTTCATCCTTTGCATCAGCTTGTCTGGGGAAGGAGACTTTTTTTTCTGTGATGTGAAAATAAACGCTTATGGTGTGAAATGTATGCATTGATGAATGCATTTTTAGATGAAAATCCAGAAGATACATAAGATCGGTCAGTGTTCCAGAACTCCATAGCTTTCAATTACCAGTAGCAATTGTTACATCACGTTAAAATGTTCTTTATGAACAGTCTAACTATATATTTGTGATCTCATACCTTAAAGGGAAAACCAAATTTGTGGTTTGGGGGTTAATGGTCATTTCACTCAAAATAAAAATGCTGCAAATTGTCTGAAGTAAGTTCAGCTTAATAAAGATAACTAAGTTCTTCAGGAAAGTAACTCATGATTGAGGTTGCAGTGGCAGCAGAACTTGTATGTGCTGCCTATAAATTGTGTATGGAGAAATGACCAAGCCTGTCCTGTGTGAGTAATGTGTTTGTGTAGGGTTGCGTGCTCTTGAAAATGGCTGTGACGTTCTGAATGTGTGCAGAATTCACTCTCACACACACCGTCTTTAAGCTTAATGTGTCAGTAAGATTAATATACCTGTTGCTTAATGTATATTGCCCCTTTTAAATGCTTATTTAGCATAATTGGCAGTGGAACGATGGGAATGCGGTTGTGTTTGTAGGAGCCGGGAGTGCCCGGGTGTGAAGATGATGTTAGTCCTTTGGAGAGCTGTGCATTGCAGCGCTCATGGTACTGTTCCAAGTTAATGTCACTCAGTGGCTAAGCTTCTGGAATCCTTCATATTGTCATTAGCCAGGTGTGATCACAGCCTGTACCTGCCAACTTTGAAAATGTGTGAATCATTTGTTTTTTATTTTTGAAGTTGACCTTTTTTCTTTTTTGTTTGTTTTGGTTCAGCTTCTTGCCCAGTTTTCATTCCACAAATGGCACCTTCCCATCTAGCCTGTTTCTGCTCTGAGATCGATTAGTCGCACTGTTCTGAGTGCGATTGGCTGCCCTGGTCTGTCATACTGGATCAGTTAGGTTAGTGTGTTCCTGCCTACACATTCTGTCCCTGGACCGATGAAATGGATTTCTGCCATCTTTATGATCTCGCTCATTAAAATTAACTGTCAGGCTGTAAAAAATAGATTTTGTTTTAATGCTGCCTTCTGGATTTCCTTAGTCTTTCTGTACTCTTAGTCCTTGTGTGGGAAAGCCCAGCTCTCTGTCCTTAACCCTTTCAGGTGTAAGATCACAATTATGTGATTGGAATGTTCTTAACTAGTGGCATTTGAAAGCAATGGCGTTCTAGAACACAAACTTAAATTTTGAAAAACATTCCAAAATAACCGACTCTTCAAAGCATTAATAAAATCTCTCTTCACAAATGAAATAGCCAATCAATAGATTTTTATTGTCCCCGAGGGGCAATCTGATCTCAGCCAAGTTAAAAACAGACCCTAAACATCTAAGATAGAAGGGCAAATGTGGGACAGGGTAAAATAATAAAAAAATGCCTTTATGAAATTATATCTTTACATGACCTACTTTAAACACTGTGCTCGGGTCACTACCGAAAGTATGGGTGTAAAAGAGAGAGCTGATTTAAAATGATCCATGTGGAATCCATGTCCACTTTGGACGCAATTCCAGTTGAGGTGCAGCAAAGCAGCCGAATTGGGAATGTCCCCTATTTAACAAGGCAAGTTAAGAGACCCTTTTAAAATCTCAGCCTGCCCCTTCAACTAGACCCATCAACCCCAGCCTTTTGATCAGCCCAGTAACCCCCTCCCGTTGCCTGCTTTTACACCGTCGTTATCGGGCCTCGCCCCAACGGCACGTCCTCATGGGGCCTCTGTCGTCCTGCCGAGCACCCTGCCCCGGTCCCGGACCATTACTGGACGGGGGTCTGCACGAGGACACGGGTCCGGGTCACTCCCCGAGCCCTGAAGCGCTGCCCCGTGCTCTATAAAGGACGGAGACAGGGCTGACCCGTGCTCATTTGGCCACTTTGTGGACCCCGAAAGCGGGCGCTTTTTATTGGGGGAGACTCCAGGATTATGTGCCCCAAGCGCTTCGTCCCGGGCGTAGGAGCACTGGACTGCCCTCGCCCTCACCTTCACCTGGCCAGCCTGCCGGAGCTCCAGGCCAGTAAAGCCTAGCATACAAAGACCATCAGTGAACTCAGAGGAGCTCAGCACCTGAGCGTATGCCTCCCCTGACCGGGCTGGAGCAGGACGGGACGTTGGGTTACTGGGGGCTGCCTCCCTTCCTCTGGCTGGATTTACAACCCCACGCATCCCAGAGATACCCCAATAAATGAGGGGAGCTCTCCTCACTCCCCCAAAAAAGGAAACCCCATGCCTCCACATCATCAGAGAAACACCCGCCAGTTAGTGCCTTCAGTGAGGAGGCTCAGCCATCATGCTCTGATGATTTAGGACTCCCATCCATGTCCATTTTCTCCTGACTGGAAATGGACCAGCATCATTCCTGTGTTTCACTGTGTGAGAGAGCCATTGAGGTACAATGGTGGTCCTGGCTTCTGAGTCGCCATCAGTTCATCAGGTCCCGGTTGCTGAGTCTCTATCAGTTCCTCAGGTCCTGGTTCCTGAGTCTCTATCAGTTCCTCGGGTCCTGGTTCCTGAGTCTCTATCAGTTCCTCAGGTCCTGGTTCCTGAGTCTCTATCAGCTCCTCAGGTCCTGGTTCCTGAGTCTCTAGCAGTTCCTCGGGTCCTGGTTCCTGAGTCTCTATCAGTTCCTCAGGTCCTGGTTCCTGAGTCTTCATCAGTTCCTCAGGTCCCGGTTCCTCTGCCCTCCCGGAAGCTCCGCTGGTCTCCGTTTTTTACAGCAGGGTGCTGAAGGGGCAGGAGGAAATGAGCTGACCCCGGGGTCGGGTGTGGAGTCAGGAGCCGGGGCCAGGAGCGTGGTCCATCTGCCCCTGCTCTCCCTGGGCGAGTGGAAGGGGGCGAGGGTACGGGTCGGGGCGAGAGAAGGGGGGGGGAGAGGGGGGGGGGGGGGGGGGAGGGGGGACCGCCTCAATCCTTGACCCCGGAGTCATGTGCCTTTAATTAAGGCAGATTTAAATTTGTTTACAAGGCCCACTGGTCTTAAATCTTCCAGAGCTTCAGCTATACACTGCCCCCCCCCCCCCGCCCCCCTCCCCAATTATCCTTTACCCTCACACCCCCAGCCCCTTTCTCTTCTCTTTAATACATGTCAGCCGTCAATTTATGACATGGTGTTAACGGTTTTCTGGTGCGTGGGTTACGTGCTATTTGGGAATCCGCAAAAAGTGAATTTGAGGGGTATGCCCCTGTAAGAAGTTAATCTGTGATTGTATGAAAGGCCCTCCACCTCCCCTGGACGGGACCCCGCCAGTTTATGGCCCCGTCCGGCACCCGCCTGGACGACAAACTGCTGACCCCTTGGCCTCGCAGTCAAATCCATGTGGGCAGAGTTTGTCCTGCTCATTTACTCTCTCTCCCTTCCTCTTTACTGTCTCTGTGGCATGGAAGGACTCATCTGATGGACACTTTTAGATAGGGACACAGAATTTTATTCTAAATTTTTATATATTTTATTATTATTTTAATGCACTAGTCCATACAGATTTGTTGTAGAATTTTTCTGCTGCTCTTGCACTAACCCACTGAAGTTAAACAATGACTAAGTCTAAGTTTATTTTTTTTCAGCTGCAAACTCCTAAACCTCCAAAACTTTTGTCATTTCCTGTTCAATGACAGCAGGGCCTGCTTT
>CM045883.1:8316305-8331305 GCA_025169545.1 Anguilla japonica | reverse complement strand
CCTCTCCCTCCTCACCCCCACTGTACACCCCCCCCCCCCCACACCCAGCTCACAGATTTCACTGTCCCCCACCGACCCCACACCCCCCCCACCTACACCCTACATCCCCCCCACACACCCGGCTCACAGCTTTCACTGTCCCCACCACCCCCCCCTCTCCCCCCCCCCCCCCCCCACCCTCAATCTACACCCCCCCAAACCCGACTCACAGCTTTCAGCTGTCTCCCACCAACCCCCTATCCCCCCCACCCTACACCCACACACACCCGGCTGCTCTGTGAAGGAGAGTGAAGGTGAATTCTGTTGACACTTTTGAGGTAGCTACATCATACTCTGTAAATGAACCGGTCCTACCCAGGAATCGAACTTGTGACCTTCCGGTTCAAAGACCAGTTCCTTACCCATTATAGTACATTGCTGCTACCACTTACACACGCGCATACAGACAGACATCACATACGCCCGCCCACACACACACGCACACATACACATACAGACAGACATCACGTACGCCCACACACACGCACGCCACACACACGTCACACATACCCCCACACGCACGCCTCACACATATCCATACATTTGCACGCACACACACACACAGGCAAACACCATAGACGTGCAGACACACGCACGCCATACACATACCTACACACACACGTACACATACCCCCCCCCCCCCCCCCACACACACACACACACGCCACACTGAAGCGCACAAGTCCAGCGAACACTGAAACTGTCGGCTGAAATAGCAACAGACCGTGGTGAACTTATTTCACTTGTTAATCAGAACGAGGGTAAAGCAAACAGACCCGAGGCTGAGATCAATCAATCTAACTCACGATGACACGCACAGATGTCACACCTGGCTCGTCACTTCCCTGAACTGCCCGTCTTTACGATCTCACCCGCTCAAGGCTTTTGGGCTCATTTACATAATCTTTTTGCCTATAAAAAGACATACATTAAACATACATAGTAACATTCAGTTTGCTACCATGCTGACGCTTTGGTTTTATAGTTTGCCACAGCGACGATTTGTGCAACAGTATAACAACTATTTCTGTATAATTTCCTTATGTGTAGTTACGAGTGCTTATAGCAATGTTTATAGTTCTTTATAAGTGCATCGTAAGGCACTATGAATGCAGCTATAAGGCAAAGTGTTACCAATTTTTTTTTTTTGCTGTTATTTAAAGGAGAGCAAACAGTCTTGCATACTTTTTTTTTTTTTTCCGCTAACAGAGGCACAATCCCTGCTCAGAAGGTGCCCTGTTAGGGTACAAACCCCCCAAATCCACATGGGGAAACCCACTTAGGGCTCAAGAGACGCTCACCCTATGGACTGCACCACACATTTCGCCCAATAACCCCTTACTCAACTCCTCTATTCGATTTTTTCCATGACTCACAGATCGCAGACAGTATGCATTTTATTTTCAAAAAGTTCAAAAATAGTCTTTATTAGACTTGATAATATGACAGAATTCCTGGTACCGTCTATAGATTTTCATTATTTTCTGTTAAAATATATAAAACTCACACATGTAGTACAGTCTGATTGAAAACATGACTACCTACTTCATAGCACTACTAGCTATGTCATACCTCAGTGGTTTGCAAGTCCTGTTCCTGGAGATCTACCGTCCTGTAGATTTTCATTTCAACCCAAATTTGGCACGCCTGACTCTACTAATTAGCAGCTCAACTAGATCTCTAGCAGTTGAATGAGGTGTGCTTTGTTAGAGTTGGAGTGAAAACCTGCAGGATGGCATAATTCATTAACAGGTTTGGCTACCACTGTCATACCATATATCCAAGGCCTTCACATTTCTTTTTTGTGTCCATATATGAAGGCTGTATTTTACATGTGGTCTAAGGAATAATTTTACTGTAACATAACTTCTGCACTGGCTTTGAGCTTATATTCCTCAGTAATCAACAATCTATTTCCAGCTGCTTCAAGGTCGTTATATAGGTATATATAGAACAATGTTCAGCATTTCTGAAAACCCAGAATGCTTGATGTAGGCCGAATTTTAGTCAAAATAATTTACTAAAAACTAAACAATAATGATGAAAAGGAAACCCCAGGAGCTGCAGAAAGCCTGATCTCTCTCTGTAATTCATCCTCTCACATGACTCCAACAGGAGTGGCTCTAATATGTCCTAATAATAAATGCCAGCATTTTGCATGTAATGCACACAAAACTGATTTCCCAGAATACACCAGTCCCTTTCTTATATTTGGGATGTATTGGTATGATACTGCCTTGTTTACTTAAATTCTTTAAGAACAGCTGGATGAGTTCCATCAAGGCTACTGACATAAGCCTGGATCCAATCAGCTTGACATTTTTACATATAAGTAAATGCAAGTGTTTACTATTTTCTTTACCAACTGAATTTGGCTAGTTTTGATGATTGCTAAAACTATAAATTAAAAAAATATATATCAGTGGCATTTTGCCGAAGGAGAGGATATAGTGACTGAATCCAGACATTTTTCTCTAATTTTATTATTGAATCCAGGCTTTATTTACAGTTTTATTATTTTAGTAATAGTTTAATTTCCTTCGTTTCCATGTTTTTTGTAATGCTGTGGGTAATGCTGGGTTAAAAGCATTGCATCTTAAGAAATTAACTTTCAGAAGCCATATGGCAACTCATTTATTTTTTATTCACAATGTTATATAGCGGGTTGTTTTTATTACTCTCTGTAAAACCTCCGGAAATATTCTTCGGATGGTTTGTTAGTCTTAGTCTGGTATATCTGCAGCTTACTGTAAATAATGATCTGGTATAAATTATAAGTGTATAAACCGTTTGTAAGTTATGGCATCCCCTCCTCGACAGGAACCTCTCCATTTCTTTCAGTTACCAGCAGTGATTGTGACATCAGCATTAGAACGTTCAGTCAAGAACATTCTGATCACATACTTGTGATTTGTGACCTCACACCTTAAAGGGTTAAGCCCCTTGCTTGTCAGCGCCTCCATCTTGACTGCACCGCGGAGACAGCGGCACTTCGTCTTCACCGAGCGCTTATCACTTCCTGTATATTTTTGCTGTAATCGCCCTCTCGTTAGCCAGTAGCGGATCACCTCCAGGCCAAACCGCTTAAGCCATATTTTATACAAATAGTGGTAGGGCCCGCATATTGTGTAATTATTATTAAAAATAAACTCCCCATGTCCACAGGGCCCCAAAACTGGGCCGACGTTTACACTGCGGCCTGCTGGGGAGAAACTTGAGACTGCGCCTCAAAGTGGCAATTAGACCGCAAAAGAAAAGGGAAGATGGAAATATTGCGGAATTGCCACGATGTGATTGCTAGTTAACACTAACGTATTTAAATATATGTGACCTCTTGGAACCTGAGACAGAAAGCACAATTTTTCCTTTCTTTTTTATTTTTCCGTGAGTATGGGCTTATATATGCTGCCTGGCACGTATTCCACGGCACATATTGGCATTGAAATCACCACCTTTTATGAATCCAGATTGCAAAAACATTCGCAGATATTCCCGCAGTCTTGGCAGTCCTTCAGGAAATATTTTTTTGGGGGGGGAAAATGTATAAAAGATACAGTAGTGTGAAATATGCTTGATCCAAAGAGGCTTTGGCTCAGCGGGGACGTCCTGACTTGGACCAGGTGAAACGGTGTTTTGATTGCATAAAGGGAACACTATGTGTGTGTGTGTGTGTGTGTGTGTGTTCTACATCATGTACCGACATGTGAAAATTCTTCAGTAGCATTCAGTTGCTTGCTCGTTGACTGATGATGGTCATGTGACTTCATAAAGAAACATGCTTCCTCAGCTAGTCAGTCATGTCTGAATGCAAAACACCTCACGGCCTTCCCCTTGTCACTCAAATTAATTATTGTCTGTGTCAGCCTGTGTGAATAATGTTATCTAATGAGGGTTAAATGCCTCAAAATGCCTGTCATACACAGTCTTTTATTGCCTGTCTGTGTAAGGAACTCCAGATTGCTTAGGTGGCAATTTGAGAACCGGCTGATGTTGTTGGTTCTTCAGACCTGCTCCTGTTGATTGGTTTGTTGAGGCCGTTCAGTTTACTGAAGTGGATTGAGGAGATTGCCTTGAACCATTCGAGCGGTCAGTTAAATCAATTTACGCATTCCCCGGTTTCGAACTTTTAAGACAAACTTTTTCTTTTGTGTTTTCAACTGCGTCATGGTGATGTTACATTTTTTACATTCTGTTTTACCCGAAGGTGTGGAAAGGCACCTGTGATAAGTGAAGCTTTTTTGTGAAAGCACGTCTGGAATACCTGCCTAAAAAATATGCTGCATCTGTGTGTCTGACATGTCTAGGTTCTTTTCTCTGAGGAAAAAACTGTGTTATTGAACATGAATGTTCAACATTCCTGAGTGCATACTGGTCTGGCCCGGCTCTTATTAAAATTCAGTTTGATCCTTAAAACAGAAATCATATATAATGGTTGTAACCCATTATCTATTATCTTTCTAGTCGTACCGAGTGCACTGTAGACCAATGGGGCGTGTGAGTGAGATGGAGGTAGAGAGAGAGACAGACAGAGAGAGAGATAGAGAGACAGACGAGAGAGAGAGAGAGAGATGGGGTTTTGGAGATGGTGTGGAAGGAAAAAAAAAAGAGTTTGATGAAAATCAGAGCCAAATGAGGTGGCCCACAGTGGGCGGCGGGTGAAGTCCTTAAACACAGCTGGCATCAAAGCCAGACGTCGGGCTCGGCGACGGCATTTGTTTAGGAAAGCCATTTGGGGACCCCAGAGTACTTTACATTTAAAAATCAAAGCAGGATTCAAATCCGGCTTTATTCAAATGGTCGCAGGTTACCCCGGGTTCCATCTGTAGCAAATTTGAAGCGTATTTTCGCACCTGATGAGGCCCTCGGCCCGACCGCACCCAGGAAACCTGCGGGCAGGATTTGCATGGGGGACTTCCGTCCTCGTTAGACTCTCCTTTCCGCTCCAGCTGAGAGCCGATCGCTGTGGTTTCTGTGGACGAGGTCGGCGAACGCCGATCCTCCTCCGCTGCTGGTGTGGTGGTGTAAGCCTCCCGCCGCGCTTTAGTAAGTCTGTCACATTTTTGATTGAGAAAATGCTTCTTTTTTTTTTGTGAAAGGGCAGGATGTCTGTCCTAATGAACTGTGGGTCGGCTTTGATGTGATGCCATTCCCGGGTGAGCGTATCACGAAAAAAAAAATAAATAAAATAAAATAAAATATAAAAAATCTGCCCCAAGGTAATCGCCAGATCTGTGTTTCCGGCAACAGCTGATATTTACCCTGGGCCTCAATCAGCCGAGAACATCTCTATTGACTCCTGGGACGTGTTTCCACAATAAGGCAGGCAGAGTTCACACGTCGCAGTCACGCCACAGGGTCCCAACCGTCCTCACCTGTGTCCTGTGTCAATATGCACTGTGCTGTCCTGTCCCACACGCACTCCCTCCCACACACGCCCCCACACGTATGCGCGCGCCACACACGTACACACACACACACACACACACACTCACGTCTGTGTTCAGTGTCAATACGCGCTGGTGATAATATTAGAGTACCATCGTTACCGTTGAAATGGACTGCTGCATGCATTGTGCACAAATTCTCTGCAGTCTGTACCCCCATATTCTTTCATATTGCTCATATTGCTCTGTCTGAACACTAGAAGAATAGCTTCCTTGTGTTTTTTTTTAGACATCATCATAAGGTATACATCAAAGGGGAAAAAAAAAAAACCTGTCATATGTACTGTATATACTTGAATTTAACAAATATCACCAATGGACGTTTGTTCATATTGAGTGGGATGGAGAAACTCATAAAACAAGGAAATATAATAAAGAATATATAATATGCTAGGAAGATTATGGCTAGTAGAACACGACATGAGCATGACTGTAATGTTAAATTTAGCCTTTTTCATCTGTACCTTATGCCATGTTTAGCTTCTTCAACAGTCTACGAGAACACGTTGTTTTTACTTTGTGCCTGCACACAGGCGAACTCCACAGCGCACAAAGCTGTGATTAAACTAGCCCCGTCACGAAAAGGTAATTTGTCACGATCAGGAAAGCGGCGTTAACGCGATTAGACATCCAGCGTATCCAAATAGAAATGGATTTACTTTGCTGGCTCTCTCGGCTAACCCGTTCCGATAAGCAAACTGTGCATGTGAGGTTTTCCCTCTCCCCCGAGCTCAAACAGGGAAACGCTTTCTGTTGACTTGAGCAGATCTGTGCAGATAATGGCATTATTGTTTGCCTTTGGTTTTATGTGAAAGTGGATCAGCTGGCTTTTGGGACGGGGTTCCAAGAGCATTGCCCGAATACTCTCTCATCAGCGCCTTAATATCACACTGAAAAAGCATAGCATTTCTTCTCTTTTTATGCTGAATTTTCAGACGCATTTAACGGTTTATTCATTTTTTTAAATCCTGCTACTGCCAACTGCAGAGGCAAGTTTCAATAAAAAGTATTAAAATGTAAATTCCTGAGCGGTATATCAGTCAAAATTCTAATTTAGTTATGTCAAGTGACTATGATCAGTGTTTGATTTGCTGTTGTTTTAAATTTTTTAATGGACAAATTTGTTTTCCTCACAGAGAAATAATCGCATTGAATTATGGGCACTGCAGCTCAGAGATTGAGAGTGAGATCTCAACTAGGCACAATATTTCACGTGCAACATGTCATTGTCAGCTTCCTATTAGAAGCCTCAAACTGTAAAACTGTAATCATGGTTTATGAATTCAGTGTTTATGCATTAGTGTGTTTTACTGGTCTTTCCTCATTTTCCTTTGTGAAAGTTGACCCCATTTTCGTAAGTGTGGATTGCCAGTCTGTGTTTCCAAGCATTTGAATCTGTTTGCTTTAGAGATGTGTCACAAGATACTGCTGCTACCAAAATGATGGAAATTATGGAAATTCAGGATGCTCTGTGGTTGACAGGGTGTTCAGTGTACAACTTGAAAAAGCATACAAGTCAAAATAGAAGATCTCATCTTTTTGTTATTTATGCATTTTTTTATTCACACAAGGATTTATATTTCTTTCCTTCATAACTTTTGGTTTCCACCTCTGTTACTCACATTAAAGATATTGGCTATATCTGGACATGATTATATATTTGCTTTAAACCGTTAAAATAAAAACTACATGATTTGCATCATTGGCAATATTGTGTGGTTATAAAGCTCATATAGCAAGTTTTATGTCTCATATAGTTAAAAGAATGGGATGTACAGTACAGTACTGTTGAGTCTTATAGCGCAATGCAGCGTACATGTGTGCCAATCTCTGTTTATGTTGCATTCATTATCAGCTTTGCTGTAATATGTATACCTTTGTTGCATCCACACCTTGCTATACAATTTGAATGACAGCCGTGCTGAGTCATTTATAAAGTTCAAAATAATAGGATTAGTGCATCATCAGAGGGTGTCACCCCTCTGAAAATGATAGTTCACCCACCTGGGTGTTTTGATATTTACATTTTAGTGTATAAGTTTCCTATTGGGCCAGACAGTTTTTGGGACTTTCCAGCTCTACAAGGGTAGGTATAGGCCATGTAGCATCTATCTATCCATCCATTATCTATACCCGCTTATCCTGAGCAGGGTCGCGGGGGTGCTGGAGCCTATCCCAGCGTGAATTGGGGGCAAGAGGCAGGAAAACACCCTGCCCAGGTCGCCAATCTTTTGCAGGGCACACACACCATTAATTCACACACACACATACCTATGGGCAATTTAGAGTCTCTAATTAGCCTACCTGCACGTCTTTGGACTGTAGGAGGAATCCGGAGTACCCCGCGGACACGGGGAGTACATGTAAACAGAAAGGCCCAGGTCGGGATTCGAACCCAGGACCTTCTTGCTGTGAGGCGACAGTGCTGCCTGCACCATCGTGCCACCCTGGGCACGTAACACTTAAAAATAAAATTATATATTTTTTAAGAAAACCCAGTGAGCGAACTCTCATTTTTTAAAACATAAAACTAAAGGGGGCAGTATGCTGAATTTTGGAAGCTAGACAAAGGAATGTGTAAATTCTCAGCCAGCCTCTAAAAAAACGAACGTGGTAAGCACAGAAGGGGGTTTCATAGGGCACCCTGGTAGTATCTATCATATGCATTAAATGCTTCATGTGCTAATTGCACTAATTTAATGTAATTCCGTTCAGGTTGAGTGCTTTGTTGCAGGGCACAAGGGGCAGAGTCCCAAATGGTACACTGCCATTGTACCCTTGAGCGAGGTATTTAACCTGAATCGCTTCAGTAAGAATGTCCACTAAATGTGACATGTAAAAATCTGCATAAGCCGCTCTGGATAAAAACATCCACTCAATGCCAAGGATGAACTGCTACGTGTTGCTTGTTCTTATATGTGTTTGTTTCTTATTCAGTGTTTTTTTCTGGATATCCTAAGCCATTCCGTTCATGTTTTGCCAAGTTTTGATAAGCGTGTTCTTCATGGTTAAGGACATACTTAAGCTTGTTGTATTGCTTAAACATTTAGTCATCGCTAACCTTCATAGCAGAAATGCACAGTATGTATTTTTAAAGAATGTCTGAATGGATCAGGTGTGAGTGCAAAAATCAACGATGAGTGTCTGTTTGTAATGAGGGTGAAAGTAGCACTAAACTGACACCGAAAACAAATGTCACCCGATGCGTTTTTTTATTATTATTTTTTTTTAAAGAATGCCTTTACTGGAGGTAACCTTTACCGTGTCCTCATTTTAACGCTGATGTCTATTCAGTGTGCTGTCCAAGAACAAGGTGAACTCGAAAGGGGATTAGCCAATGCAAATACGTCCAATCTATCAGCGGTGAGTCACGTTATCGGCTCTGAGAAGCAAATGCCTCGCGACGCACAATGGCGTTCCTCGTGGGCCGCCCGCCCTGTTCTCATGGCTTTCCCACACCGGTGTACTCTAGAAGTCCTTAAGATGCTGTTTACAGGAAACCTGTCAAACAAGAGCATTTACCTCCTGAAGGATCTGAAATCTCTTTTCTTTCTCCCTGTTTTTTTTTGCTAGGCGGCGTTATTTGCCTTCTGCCCATTCGTCTCCCCGGACGCAGAGTCGAGCGCGGGCTTCGGGTTTTAGCGGCTGTGCTTGTTTAAAGACTCACTGACCTGTTATTCCTGTTCCAGCGCCGTGTGGGTCCCGTAAATGGCAGTTAGGAAATGTTTGCATTGCTTGTCGTTGTTCAGCTGCAGGCAGACGGGCGATGGTTGTGTTGTGATTGTCTATTGTCTGTTGGCCACAGTACAGTTGTGGTCAAATTCAGAAACCCGACTTGTAGCATATTATACTAAAATTTATTGCTGTGTTTACAGAACAATGGTTTGGATTGGTTTCAGGTGATATGACTACTGTTTTGTTCTATGCAATGTATGGGATACATCTTTCAAAAACACAAAAAACATTTCCCTACATTGAGCACATGACCAAGTAAAACATGGAAGGTGATGCAGGTGAAACTAGAGATTTATAGTCTGTCTGTGTCTCTAAATGTTGTTCTTCTTATAGTAATTGATCCTAGGAAAGACAGATCTTAGGAAAGCTGGCAAAAATTTAAAATATAAGAGATTTCCTTGTAGTAAACTAATACATACATTTTACTCATGAACAATCAAATGCATTTTTGCAGCTGTACGTTAATGATAGATGATGGAATATTAATAAATATGTTACAAATCCAAAAGCGGTTGATTAGTTTCTTTCAACATGACAATTCAGTGGTTGAATGATTCCCATTGGCCCAGAACGTGTTCTGATTGTGCTCCTGGAACACTGGATTGTTCTGGAAGGGCTGTGTGTTTTTATTAATTTATTGTCTATTTTTATTATGATTGAATAGCACGTCCCCTTATGGGATTTGAAGTTGACTCAGGTGGAAAGTTCCGGTCTCTTGCTGCTGGCCTGTGCTGTGATCTGGTATGAGGCCTCTGTTTTTTTCTGTCCTGCAGGGTGTACGGGTTCTACAAGGGCATCCTCCCCCCGATCCTTGCCGAGACCCCAAAGAGAGCGGTTAAGGTAAAGCCTTTCCCCCTCTCCGTCCTCCTTCTCCACACATGATCCAGAACCGTGCCCTTGATGACATAACTTGCATTACCTCCCCCTCGTTTGCGGTGTGTGCCGGAAAATAACAAACACCGATAGGGCGCACATGCCGACCAATCAGAGCAGAGCACAGGCGTTGTGCTGCTCCTGCTCACAGCTTGTGTTCGTCCCTGAGAAATTCCCTCTCAGCGTCGACCTGTACGGCTTAAGGAATTCCCTGAGCTGTTTTGGGCGGATTGCGGTCCGGAAGGTATTCCCACAGCATTCACGTCGGGAACTTGGTGTAACTTGGATCCGCTCATTAACATTCATTAGCAGGGAGTTTAGCGACCACGGTCGACTTCTCGCATAACGAGATGCTGGAGAGAGAGAGAGGCCTGTTAAAACAAACACGGCGGGTGAAAAGTAATGCTGTCGGTGGCGGGCGTTTCTCTGGCTGCGAGATGTCCGCCGGACGGTAAAGCAAATTCGGCTGGAATCGCAACCGCTGTGACCTCACAGTCCGGCTCTGAGGACCAGCTTCCAGTCGAGAGTTCACCGAGTTCTGGAACTCTCCACGGAAGCTCCCTATTGGCTCGCGCGCTGCTTAACGCCACCATCTGTTGTGGGGCGGGTCCTGGGATGCTGAGAGCTTGCGCTGTTGCTTTAATACTGAGGAGGTAATTAGACAGAACCACATTTTTCTCCTGTCGTTTCGTCATTCTGTTTTAATTCCAGTGCGAGCAGTAGCTCAGCGGTAATGGGCCGAAGGGATAGCACTGGCCTCTTCTGCCAACGAAACCGCTTCTGAACAAACTATTTAATTATCCTTACAGTTAAAATATTTTATTTGCTTTGACAAGTTTTCAGGATTTGAAAAATCAATGCCACAAAACACATGATGCCACACAATGGTGTCTAAAATCGTAGGATATCTGACCCACCATTAACTCAATGCGTAATGAGTTAATTTCAGAAAGTAAACATGCGTGGTGCTCAGGTTGAAACAGGCCACTGCCTGAGTGTTCTAGCTTCCTGTGAACAGCTGTTAGAGGGTCTATTGAATGCAGCAGTGCACTGTGTGCTGTTGTTGCTGAGATGTGTATGGACCTGTGTGTGATAAGTCATCTGACCTGCTCATCTTGCCCTCCCCGAGACAGACTCAGGAGTGATGATGTTTGCGCAGGGTGGGGGTTAGCCGGCTGCGGAGGGCTACTCACTTCCTGTTCCTGACTGCTCTTCCCCCTGCTCTCTCCCCTTACAGTTCTTTACCTTTGAGCAGTACAAGAAGCTCCTGAGCTTTACCCCACTGTCTGCGGGAATGGTGAGTCACACACACACACACACACACACACACACACACACACTTCTGCTCTTCAGCGCACACACGTGCGTGCACACACACACACACACACACACACTCACACATGCGCACACTCACGCACGCACACACAGACTCGTACAGGCTTGCATGAACACGTAACCGTTCGCACATACGCACATACAACCGCATATACACACATCGTAACGCATACAACACATGCATTCACATACATGCACATACAGTATGCACATAGGTGTACATATATACATTCTCACGCATACACAATTGCACAAACGGACGTAAAACGCACTTCACCTGGGTCTCCGGTCCGGTGTTTATTTTGCGTAACATTTCTGTGACGTTTCTCCTCCGCTTGACGGAAAGTCTGGAACACAAACCCCATTGTGCTGGCGGGAAGCGTCCGTCAGGATCACCGTTCGACGCGCAGTCCGCCTTTAGCTTCGCGTGATTCAGTGAGCGCGAGCGGCGAGGCAGCGCCGAGCGTTCCCGGTCGGATTGTACAGGCTGGGGAATAGAAATGCGGTGAAGGTTGTTTACCTGTTCCCATCCATCATCCCCCCTGTCACATTACACCTCAGCGCCCCCCCCTCCCCACCCCCCCCAGAGGGACCTCGCTCAGTGAAACGCCGCAGTTATGTAAGATCGTTAAAGCTCGGTCTGTAAATTAAGAGACCGCCTTTGAGCAGTGTGGCCATTCCGCGCTCGTTCATGAGAGCCGTTCGCCATTCGCCATTCGCCGTTCACCGTTCGCCGATGAACGACTCTCTGATTAATGGGAGTGGTTCATTGAATGAAAAAATAAAAATAAAAAAAAAGAATAATGACTGGTAAACAGTGAAGTGCATATTTCTGAGATGGTTCCCCAGGCCCTGTTGTCATGAGGGTGTAAAGACACTGGAAGAGTAATTGGCCTCAGTCACTCCTGTGACGTGTCCCATTACTGCTTTCCCCCGAGCTCCCGCCCGGCTCCTTAGTCCCCCGTCGCCCGGTTCCTGTGAATTACAGTTGTGGTGTTGGCTTCTGGTGAACCTTCGTTTTAGTGAACCAGGTGACAATGGAGCGACTGTTCGCCGTGACCATGCCTCATTTGTGAACAAATATTGATCCGCTCAGGCAAAACACACACACGCATGTACGCACGAACACAGAAACACACACACACACACACACACATACACACACACTCACAAAAAATTTCTCCTCCATGGTTGTATTTGGTCTTGTGTTCACACTAAGTCCCAGGGCTTACCTCCTACATTATACTGTGTTCTGCTCTTGTTTTTCTTTTTTTCCCACAGGGCAACAAATAATATTTATGCTAATAATTCAGTGGGTTTCACAAGTTTTGCCACGGAGACCTCACCAGATTTAACTGTTTCTTGGCTCAGCAAGAATTGAAAAAGCAAACAAACAAATCATGCCTAATATGACCTTGCTCTCTGTGCATGTAACCCAGTCATGACAATGATGGAGGTTCTTTCCCTTGGATTGAGCAATTTGACCTCTGATCATTTAAAAGTGTAAGGATATCAACAATTCCTGTTACCAAAGTATTCTCCTCATACTCTGATAGCATTTTAACTATTCTGTGTTCAGGATGAAAGACTTACACATGATAGAGGCCTACAGTCAGACATTTTTTTTATTTTGCATTTGAAATGTTTTTTCTTAAATATACACTCAAAATTGGTTTTAGTTTGAATCTAATAGCCTTAGAGGCTTAACTTTTCAATTTTTTTATTTTTAAAAACTGATTTTAAATTTTGTTTAAGTCTGTTGTTATTGCTGTACGTCTTCCAATAAGGATACAGACGTTCACTCTTCCTTTTCATTATTTTGTGCATTCCATCTTAGTTCATGGAGGTTTTTTGTCTTTTTAAATGCATTTAAAATGTTTGCTTTCTAGTTTTCTTTTATTATTTCAGTTTTGGAGTATATTTTCTGTGGGGCCCATACAGTTTAAAAAAAAAAAAGTGTGATCAACAATATTTTAACTACTAACAGAAGTTTCTGATGACCAGTTGGCTTTACAATGGCTAGCACAGGAGCTTTTGCGGGCTTGTGGTCAAACACAAAAATATCCCCTTCAGGTAATTCAGCTTGTGCAGTGATGTTATATTTCCTAAGGCTGTACATACTGTATGTATGAATAAATTAATTTCATAGTCTTTATTCATAAACATAGGTCTCAGTTTTCATATATTGCTCATATTCATTTGAGCGTTACGGTATCAGGTTGCGCGTGTCATCGGAAAAATTTCAGTTCCAACTGAAAATAAGATTAAATGCAATCTTTTGAAGAATAATCAGGTATTATGCACACTGCACAGTATCGGAAGCATTAGATTTCTAAGCTGCAAGCTACTTTGGAGTTTTATGAAACGTTTTTTTTTCTTGCTTTAAACCACAAATCCCCAAATGCCCCTACACCAGCCATTTTAAAGTCGGAATGTCTTTAGGAACTTCTGTAAATATCTAAAATATCCTTAATCACACACAAAACTGTCTGGGCCAATCAAAAAACAGAAAAAAAAAAAACACACTGATACTTAAATAATATTTTTTTAAAAAAAAAAAGTGAACTATCCCCTCAAGTAAATGAAATGTTGGAATTAAATGTTAGTGATAGACCTTGCATTTTAGCAAACATTTTAAAGCCCTTAATTCTATCCCAGCAGCAAGATATAGATACAGCTTCCTCGTGAGTTGAGCAACTCATTAGTTGAGCAACAGTTAATTGCAGTGAATGGGAACAGCCAAATCCGAAACATCCCTTTTAAATGTTATCCATTCAACAATTCTCAAGTGATGTTGAAATGGGATTTAGAATTTGTCAGTTTCATAGCTGAGCACATTTCACAGGCTAATCCAAAGAAGCTCATAATTGGGTAGTAAATTTTACAAATTGCCATTTTGTTTGCCTTGTCTTCTGTGATAGATTACTACTGCACTGTCAAAACTTGCTCTTTGTGAATGTAGCCAGGGGGGCATATGGGGGGTTGGTGGGGGGGTGGGGGGGTAGTATGACTGACAGGGGCCCTCAAAAAATATTAGAACATAGGATTTTCTGGGGTGGAGTGGGGGGGGGGGGGTAGCTGGGTATTGTGAAAAATATTTTCATGGGGCCAAAAATATCCCTTGCGGCACCCCAGAATGTGGCCGCAGACAGACATGTAGGGTAACTTCCATTCATCTCCGTACAGTTCACTCTGTCACTCTGCTGTACCAGTTTGCTCAAGAACATACCTTGAGGTGTCAAGCTGCACTGACCTTATTACGATCTGTCTCCCTTCATGTGATTAATCTCTGATTATTATCTTGGTATGCGTTCGTGTGGAGAAAATCTGCAAACACACTTCGCAGATTTAAACCGAATAACTACAAGCTATAAAACCTAGTCATTGAACACGTGGGGGCCTCTTGTCGGTGAGTCTAAAATCGTCTTTCTGATTCATATTTTGTCAGTTGGCTGCTGAGCGATGTTGGCAAAGGTGTTTGTCCCAGTGAGTGAAACAATAGAAGCGTTATCGGAACTTTTCTTCCTGCCAGGAATGGGCTTTGCTCATACCAGAATGGGGTTTTTTGGAGGCA
>CM045883.1:8226305-8308805 GCA_025169545.1 Anguilla japonica | reverse complement strand
GTCCTGGGCGTCCCGATTCGTGTCCTCCCCCCTCCTAATCTGGTTTGCTGCGTGCGGCGGCTGTTTAACATGACCCTGCGCTTTTTCGCTCGACTTGCTGTGGTCCCCCCCCCCGCCCCTCCCCCTTCAGTCGATCGATTGGCTCGTTTGAATTAAACAAACTCTAACGGGGATGTACGTCATGCATCGATAATCGCTTTAAACCTTTTTGGGGGGGGGGGGGGGGGGGGGGGACTTGTCGTACGGGACGTGAATGTGAGAGGCGTTTCGAGCCGTCCCGGTGTGGAGATGGATTTCCGCCACTCGACCTCAAACCGTCCGGTGCGCCCGCGGAGTCGTTACCACCGCGGCCCGGCTTCTCATATTTGATGTGCCACATGGGAAGGCTGAGGGAAATTCTATTTTATGGTTGTAGGAGCCTTGATTTGCTCCCTTCCCTTTGCAAGGGGAGGGGGGGTGGTGGGGGGGGGGGGGGGAGCATGCATCATTAAGGGCCCGGGGGCACGGGGGGCTACTTTAGGGCGGCACCGGGCCCTTTCGCGGGGCGCGGGGGACCCTTCCTCCGCTGGGCCGGCCCGCGCGGGCTGTGTTAATTAGTGGTCCCCGTGGGAGCCATCGTTAAGCGGGTCCTAACGAGCTGCGCCGTGCTCCACGGGTCAGTCTAATCAGAGAGAGGGGTGAGGAGGAAGTGGGTCGAGCCTTATTAACACCGTCGAGGGTAGGGGTGGGGTGGGGGGGGGGGGGGTTGGAGAGAGGGGCGAGTGCGACCCCCTGAAACGAGATCAGCTTGAACATATTAGAGCAGGCACGGGACATGGGCAGCCATTCGGCTCTCAAACCTGTCCCGTCAGAGAGGGGGGGGGGGGGGGGGGAGAGAGAAGGCCTGGGATCAATGCTCAACCCGAAAACAGCCCACGAACGTGCACTAACAACCGTACGTCCCACAACTGTGTTAACAGGGAGCAGGTGAGAGAGTGAATTTGGGTCCTCTTGGGGTGAGATTTGGAGTGAGCTGCAGATAGTGTATATACGGGTCAGTCATCATAAAGTAGTCCTTACTGATGCTCTGCTTCTTTTCTTTTTTTTCCTAGGTTTTTGGCCTTGTACAAAGGACTTGTTCCCAAGATAATGAGACTTGGACCAGGTAATGAATTCTCTGTCTTCTCAAAGCTGGGTGTTGAAGGAGCGTGACTGCACTGAGATCCATGCTGTGGTTCATGCAGGACTGTGTTATCACAGGTAGCGTTTCAGCCGCAAGCAGCAGTTACAGTGTCGTCTCTCTCATGCGTGTAGGTGGGGCGGTGATGCTCCTGGTCTACGAGTACGTCTCTGGATGGCTGCAGAAGAACTGGTGAGAAGTGACCAACCCACCCCAACCCACCCACCCCCCGGACACCTCTCAGGACTCCACCAAACCCCCCCCCCCCCCACCCTTGAACCCAACCAGCCAGCCAGCCTGCCGCTTGGGACCCACGAGGCACGTGCATCTCTCGACCCGAGCGACCGCCGCTGGTCCCCGTTTCACTGACACAACCCCACCGCACACCCACCCCACTGGAGACCTCCCCCGTCTACAGGGATCTCTGCAGAACCACGCTCACCCACCCAGCAGTGCGCCCCCTGCTGGACGCCGCTCTCTGGAGGAATCCTCAGGGACACCACACCCCTGAGTCGCACACCCCACCTTGGTCCTGACATTCTCAACCTTATTCTTTGCTCATTGTTACAATTGCAATTTAAGAGGGAAGCTTTTTTTTATTATTGTTCCGATTCCGATCCTATGAACAGAACTGAACTGGCTAACAGAGGGTGAAAAAAAAATAAGATCCAGCTGCTCTTCTGATGCCATTCTAAGACTTTTTCCATATCGGTGCACGGTGCTAGGTTGTTGCATCGTGGCCGCAGCAGACATATATCGGTGATTACGCATGACCATCAGGCGTATACTGCACATTGTGTACGTGTCACGGTTGCTAGGCTACCTCCGCTGTCTTACCTTTTATGTCTACGACAGGTTCAAAACGATGTTTACCTCAGGGACCCTGCAGCAGCGTGATCCAAACTTCCAACGCGTAGAAGCTCGTCATGAGCTCGTCTTCATTGAGTTAGCCGGATAACCTCGCTGAGTAAAACCCTGAGCGGCTCTTTTTACTTCAGTCCAAGTTCCAGATTTGGAACGGCGCTGGGCTTTTATCCACACTACTTTTATATCATGGCCGCCTTTTCCCATAATGCAGCATTTAAAAAAAAAAAAATACTTGGCCGTGGAGGTTGTTTTGTGCATGGCCTCTGTGTTCTGTAGTACAAGTCTCCTTAGTCACCTGACCTTGGTCTTGAGTCCTGAGGCCTTCTGGTCTAGTCAGACAACCCCCACGACAAAGTGCCTTTTTTTGTACGCCCGTCTCGTTGAGACAAAAAATTAAAAGCGGACAAACCTGGTAATAAATGAATAAATGAACGACGGTTTTTGAGTGCTTCTGTTTTGTTGCCCTCAGGTCATAGATGGGGTTTAGGCGGAGAGGCAGGACACGGGAGACGCAAGTGCTCCAACAGAAGCGTGTCCTGGGGCCAGTATATGGAAGCAGGATTACGGAGTTTGCTGGATAACTGCACTGAGCAAAGCCCAGAAGCGTTCCAAATCTGGAACTTGGATGAAATTAAAAGGGCTGTTCCGAGTTTTACTCATCATACTTACCCAGCTAACTAGGTAATCCTGCTTCGTGATATGGGCCCCTGCAGTAAGGTCTTTACTCCCTACCCTCTCTCCCCGGTGGTCTCTACAACTAATATGTCTGCCATCGTCCTGGCTACAGCGAATATTGGCAAAGGCTTTGATTCAAAACATTTTCTTTGCCATGTCTGTGTTTAGTAGTTTCCTAACTCATTTATTTTCCTCTTTTCCCTGCCATACTTAAGGGCGCATATGTCTTGTTCGTTCATGAATATTTATTCCTGACGATATGGCTGCATTCGTGTGAGGCCTCTCCTTTCCAAACATCTCCACGTTCGTCTCCCTCCATCGTCTGATTGTGGGCTAACGCTGAGCAATCAGCCTTCGGTAGAAATTACGCCGTTCCCATATGTTACTCATCGCAATCATTCACCGAGTTGGATGGAGATTTAAGTGACTCTCATTCGTAGCTTTCTGTTTGGGACGGGAGGAAGCAACCAAAGAAGCTGCTGGGTATAACAGACTCACTAAGTAACGGTTCCCAACTTCCTCTACCACAGAATAGCATAAATTAGAGTTCTCAAAAAAAAGTATGCGGCAACCCTTCAATAGATTTTGCTTAGTTATTGCTTCCTGCTTATTGTAAATGTACGTATATATATATCCTTTTTGTTTATTCAATTAAAAAGTGTATAAAAAGTGCTGTAATGATGAAACTAAAATGTATGAAAACACCCTTAAATGACAGCTGATATGCTAAAATATGCAATTTAGCCACACGTGAGTTCCTTGATTACAAATCTACAATTGTGGATTACTGGGCCAAATCAGTGGAGTGGGGGGGGGGGTGGAGTCTTTGTCCCAAACATTATGGTGCTCACTGAATTTAGCGGAGAATTACGGAAAAGCCTCAACCACTACATACATCAAATCTGTTAGTACTGGTCCACTCTTTCTTCTGTGCACCCTACTTCCACTTTAAGACCTCCATCCTTCCAATCAAAAAACAAGTTACAGCTGTGTCCTCCCAACAATAGCAGTTACCAGAAGTGTCAGTGACGTTATGTTAGAATCCTTTGCCTTCAAATGTGACTCTAACATACAAACAAGTTCCCAAATACACCTTTGCTGCCTTGCATCTAAAACAGCTAAAGGAGATATTTCTGATTAAATTGAATGTAAGATAATTCAACTGCATAAGGAAGGCGAAAGTTAAAGGAAAATAAGTGAAAAGGCAGGAGTTTCCAAAACTGGAGTTCAAACGATTATTGCAAAATGCAGAGAAAGTGGGACTCCTAGCAACCGTTCCAGGACTGGTAGCCCACTGAAACTATCACCATCACAAAGACCATTCTTAAAGATTTTATATTTGAGAGAAGGGAAAAAATCAAGCTCCACTCTTGCTTCAGATGGGAAGAAGTCCACAGGTGTTTCTGTCAGTCCTTCCACTGTGAGAAGACAACTCAATGCTAAGAGTCTGAAAGGATGTGTAGCTGTCAAAAAGCCACTACTGAGAAAAAGAAATGAACAGAAGTGAAGAATAATTGTACTAGTACACCCAAAACTGGACTGCTGAGATGTGAAGTAAGGTTTTATGGACCAATAAGTCTAAATTTGAGATTCTCGGAAGTAAGAGAAGGCAGTGTGCGTGTCACTGAAGCAATGAAAGACTCGGAATCATGTGTACAAACATCAGTCAAGAATGGTGGAGGATCAGTGCAAGTTTGGGGTTGTATAACAGCATCTAGAGTTGGTGATTTGGTTTTGAGTGAAGGCATTACAAATGCTGATAAGTGCAAACAAAAGACATATCATGCACTGCCCTCTGGACGATGTTTGATTGGGAACAAATTTATTCTACAGCAGGATCATGGCCCCAAGGACACTGCTAAGAAGATCGAGCTGCTGGTAATCTCAGTACAATATATATATATATATATATATATATATATATATATATAAGTGAGAGACCAGTGTCCGACCAGCTTTTCAGTGTGTCAGAAAAGGAACATTATATATATATATATATAATTACAATGTTTCTTATAGTGAGTTGTAAACACCCTGTGTTGGCCAAACCGCTGAAAGTCTTCCATACTTCTCCCAGCAAATATTGCCATGAAGTCATGCTGCCTCAGTGTTATGGTTCCCCAACTAACAACAAGAAATTACCGCATATGGTCTACTATGGAAAGTTGGCTTACGTAAGAGGGGAAGCAGCGTGGACACAGCATAACCCAAAATCTGTCCAGTGTAATAAATACACGTCTTCTTCAAGCTTTCTGGCTGGTGTACATGTGTAGTATTGCGTCTGTTTGCAGTACATGAGGTGTTTCCATCCAACTGCTTTCTGAAGTAAGTACTGTGCCTTGGCCATCTTGTACATAACTGCTCCAGAAATCGGATTAACTTGGTCCTATGTGTATATATATATATATATATATGGCTGACAAGCATCTTAATTTAGCTTCACTTTGCAGTACACAAAGCTTTGTACGGCAGGAAGACTTTAAAAACTGTTAAGCACCACCTGCAAGCAGCTGACATCGTAATGACAACACCACCGCGCACTTATATCTACCAGTATTATTAAATATGTCATTCCTTTTTCTCAACAGTTTCCTGAAATTATACATGTTCAGTTTTCCACTGTATCAGTTTTAATGACAACCCAGTTATTGAGCCAACTACCAATATCTAATTTTCAATTAAAGAGAAATCAAAACATTTAAACGATGAAAATGATATTGTTACACACGTCCACATAACTTTCATATAGACTGTTACTGAAATGACTGAAAAACACTACCCGACCAAAACTAAAAATGAATGAAAAGACTAGATTGTGTTGAGCTCACTTAATCTATGTTTGTCCTCCATTTACTGTATGTCTATACTTTTTGCTCAGTGTAGATGTGAGTACTGTATGTCTATACTTTTTGCTCAGTGTAGATGTGAGTACTGTATGTCTATACTTTTTGCTCAGTGTAGATGTGAGTACTGTATGTCTATACTTTTTGCTCAGTGTAGATGTGAGTACTGTATGTCTATACTTTTTGCTCAGTGTAGATGTGAGTACTGTATGTCTATACTTTTTGCTCAGTGTAGATGTGAGTACTGTAGGTCGGGGAGGTTTAATGGACCTGGATTTGTGACCGTCTGGTCACCAAATCAACTCCAGAGGTTATCTCGACCGCTGGTAACCTTCGGCAGAGGGAGGCACGGCATTTAAAACAATGCAAGATGCGGTAATGCAAGGACCGCACGCTCTCGTGAGGTAGAAAGTCCGTTACGGAAACGGACACGCTTTACGGCCTCCGATTATGTTTTGAGTTATCCCTGCCCGCCTATGGAACACGCGTTTTATCTGCTCTCGCGTTTCCTGTGCCTCTCTCGGTTCCATGCCCAGCGTATTAATATCGTGTTTTACGCCCGTAGAACTGGCTGCGGTACGCTTGTCCTTGGAGGCAAATGTTGCAGCCTTTAGAGAGACCGTGAACAACTTCACTTTTTTTTTTTTTTTTTTTTTTTTTTTTTTTTTTTTTTGTGTGGACCTGTTGATGTTTGGTCCATGTCAACTTAGCCCATGCTGCCTAGTTAACATGGATCCAAGCCAGATGCATTTGCTAAAAATATACATCACCTTGCACTTACTGGCACAGGTTGTTTGGAGAACTTTCCTTTGTGCTTTTTTCCTCCCCCCACTGCTCACGAGTACCGTTCCCTGAATGTGGATCTGCCATCGAGGTGGAGGTAGCCAAGAATGGGCTATCACTCTTCTCTCTCTCCGAGTCAGAGAGCATAGCTGAGCACATGTTAAAATAACACGCAGAGGGGAAAAAATGCAAATGTGTGTGCGAGGAAGGGAGGCCACCTGACATCCTCTCACCTGTGACCGTGTGGAAGGTGCCCCCCCCCCCCCCCCCCCCCCCCCCCCCCAACACACACCCTGTAGATTCATGTAGGCCCATGTCTGGGCACTTGTTGCAACCTCTATGTTGACAAGTCTTGAGTCCTGGAAAAAGGGTTACTCATTATTTATTGCACACACATCTCCCCCCCTCTCTCTTTCACTCTCTCTCTCTCTCCTGCTCCCTCCCTCTCTCTCTCCATTTTTCATTGTTCACAGCAGCAGCAGCAGCTTTTGGCTTTCCGTTTAACTGTGTTGAGTCAGATTTCCAGTTAACAGAACTCCATACAGATGTTATCAAAGTGTATTTTGCTCTTCCTTTACAAAAAGTCAAATTGGAAATAACAAAAACAAAAACAAAGCCAGCAACTCACTTTACCTGATATGCCTTACACAGTGAAATTCTAATGACAGGGGCCTGTCGATTGATGCACCGTAAATAATTCTACACTTTCTTGGTGTGGGTACAGCGGATACCTCATCCCTTCTCCTCAGATATACCTGCTCCTCTGGGAGACCTGAGAGATCACTGTTATGTCCCTGCTATGGTATACTTTCAACCCTAATCCTGCCGAGTCCGGGACTCTCGAAAGGGGTCAAGTGTTCTTATCTGATGATAATCCCGCAGTATTAGGCTACCCTTATACTGCTCCCGTTTCCTCCCTTCCTCTCACTCCAGTGACCTGGAACCGCAGTGGCTTCTGGAATCCCCGCGTATTCTGTAATCCCACGTCTCTCATTCTCCGCCTCGCTACCGGGCCCTACTTTTATGTTTACATACGATTTTTTAACATTGCACAATTTCAGGGTAATAGGCATTTCCATTTCTTCGGCACTTTATTTTCTAGACTTCGTCTATTAAAGCACATCTCCCGTGACAATGGTTTCAGAAAAGATACAGTTCAAAAGTGAAGGCATCGGCAAGAAAATAACAATTTGGAATTTAGATTTGAAATGCAAAACATAATTATTGGCAACGGACTCGGGGAGCTTTTTGCTGCTCGTGGTGTTTGTGTTGGTAGGCTACAGAGTAAGCCTTTCACGGTCTCTCTTCATTTCTGGTTTTTCTGATTGGATCAGACCCGGTCGTGAGGTTTTCTCACCTGTGTAAAGCTACCTCAGGTCTAACACACCAGGGCGGTATCTGGCTTCAGTCTTTTAATTCCACCAAGCAAGCACGAAACGGTCATTCCACAAGCGGCTGTTAAATGTTACCACAGTACAACCAGACATTTTCCTGATTGGCTGAACTGTTAACATGGATAACGAACCATGAGACATGCGCGAGCGATGAATAGCCTCTTGAAATATATATCCCAGTTTTAACGATTACGAATTTTTTTTTCGCTTTTCAACAGAATTTTGATAAATTGAGATTTAGTAAAAGATTACATTTTGAGGAACTTAATCAGAGTCCGGCAGAGACAAGCCGCACGTTGTTTAAAGATCCCTAATCGGGTTTCTTAAGACGCGCAATGATCTCAGGCATGTCACACATTTGAAAATGATACGGTCTTGTTCGGACGCAGACCCTTCCTGCCCGGCTGGCGGTGCTGCAGTAGGACCCAGCGCTGTGTGGAGCCTTCCGTTTCCCAGTTTAATGTTCGCTGTTTCTCGAGGAGAGCCGTAAACGCAGCAGCCCGCGTCAGACTGAGGGTTTTGGGTTCTCACAGTGGGGAATCTAGAGTGCGAAATGGGTGGCGATTTATTTCAGACTAAGTTGACCGTTTTAGGTGTAGGCCTACTCTGAAAAAAACAAAAACAAATCTAGTTTACAGAACTGCTTTTGTAATTTTATTTTTGGTGTTGTTCATTTGTAGCTAATAGCTTTAGAGTACTAAATAAGAAAAGTTATTTCTGATTCCAATTATGTAAAATAACAGGGATAGCCAACTCTAGCTGGGCATCGATAGGCAGATGCAGTGTGAGACGGTCCTGCATATCTGAGCTGCTAATCAGTTACTGTTGAGCGAGCGCTGTCATCTGTGAGCAACGGTCCGTGACCGCGAGGCAAGCTGCAAGTGTTTTCCAAGTCAAATGAGCCTGGGGGACTCTGCGCGGTGACGCGCGGACTTGACTCCGCGGCGGCGGCGAGGCTTCCCTCTGTGAGTGTTACACCGAGAAGAAGCGTCTTAGTGTGTTTTCACTTTTCTCCACTGTTTTTTTTTTTTTTTTTTTTCAAAATAACCTACATATTGCCGAGTACTTGGGTGCACTCAGTGTGGCGTATTTTTGTATTCCAATTTCGTACGTGCAGTCAATGGTTCCAACTTTGTGCTCAGTGAGATTCACGAGATTTGTTTGACCTGGCACACTGACCTTGAACTCTGAACAAATGCAGTCTAGTATTGGGCCTAACGAATTCTTCGTCATTTCTCTTACCTCCCCATGTGTATTGTCCTTTTCATAAACATTTATATGTGAATATACATTCGAAAAAAATATATTGAAGATAAATTCATTGTTAGTGGACTTAAGCAATTTCTGAACTGAATCGCACAGGTCTGGGGGAATCCAGAGGTCGACGTTAGTTATTTTTGTGGACTAACCTTCAGTTTGAGGGTAGCTACATTTCAGTGTTTACATGTGCAATGTGTTGAAAAACATTAAAATAGTACTCCCAATTCAACTTTTGTTTGATAACATCGTTAATTGTGGCGACAGCTAATTAAGTGCAGCGTTTTCCTTAACATACTGTAGCCAGTGTCATGCAACGTAAAACATTTAAATTTATTTTCCATTAAGACTCTGTAAAAATAACGCATTTAATTGTGTTTACATTGATTATTAGCCACAGACCATTATATCAAATATACCCTAATTTAAATAAGTCGTGCGGCTGTAATGGTAGGCCTATCAAATGGATAGCCTACACCTGATTTTATCTTGTAGGTAGCGCTCTATGAAACTGACTAGCATAAAACTAGCATTAAATAAAGGTAGTCTGCTCACCACTTCACGTTTAACGTAATGCAAGCAATTGTTTAGTTTTTCGGCCCAGATCGTAATTCAATGAATGACACAAGGTGATTGTTTTTGACCGAGTAATTAGTAGACAAATAGGCCTAGATCCTTTGATGTAATATATCTCTAAAAATCGCTCGTCTTTCACTTGGGTAATACACAGCAATGCATAGTTTTCTCATGGGTTTAATCACCTGCTCAAAGGACAAAAAAAGCAGACCACGTGGTGTACATATGAAACTGTTGGATTCAGCCACACGCTCTCAGGTTTCCCCTAAGTAAATGGAAAGATAGACTATGGCGGCCCATTTTGGAGTTTAACCCAATAAATGTTTTTTATACACCTTGCACGACACAATAATAATAATAATAATAATAATAATAATAATAATAATAATAATAATAATAATAATAATAATGAATAATAAAAACAGCGGATAAGAGAGGTTTACTAGATTTACTGATTGTAGTGTAAGGTAATAAGGTCTCGTCAGTGAGATGCAAGCTCGGATGGTGAAATCCGGGCAAAATGTAGGCCTACACATTACGGAGAACGTCGTCCCGGGGCAATGGCTATTAGAAGAAGCCGACAGCGAAAGACTAAAACATAAACGCCAACACTCTGGGGCATTTTAAGAAAATAAATATGGTTTTTGTATTTACAAACAACAAGTGGACAAATGCCTTCCAATTAACAATATTCATAATTACTGCTGCTATTTACACATAGAGAATTATTATTAATCTTGCTATCATAAGCATTTTAAAATTGTTATTGAAATCTTAATTTGAATGTAACGACTCAAATGTAGGAGTACTTGAGTACACATTCGGTTGTAAGAAACCTATCTATTTGGATATAGGCTAGTTGGTCTCACCTCCATTTGAAATCGTCGCTTTTTTTCTTTTTTTAAAGTGGTGTTGTTACGTTCAACATAAAGAAAGGGGGAACAACAGGTGCTAGCTTTGAAAATTTCCAACCAATAATCTACAAAGAGCTGTCTGTCCGTCAAATGTTGCCAAAAAAGATACATTCACTTTCATAATGCAATGTTTGGAAATGTGCAGCTTTACTGTTAAATACATCGATTAAACGCCAAATAAAAATGCTGGTGGTTACGTGTGCATAATTCCCATGATGAAGAAGATGGTTATAATTGCACTTTGTTGAACACACCATACAGTCCAATAAATAAAAATGAGGGTAACTTCTCTCAGAAGTTTTGGCATACATTTAAAGATTTAAAAAATGTCAAAAAAAAAAACTTTCTATTTTCAAAAACAAAACCAACAAACAAAATTCAAAATATCAAAAACATCAACAATTTCCTGCATCACGTAAATGCAAGCTTACCTGACCATCATGTTTTAAATGACTCTTTATTTTTTTGTCTAAATTTTTTGCAAGACTCCTTAAAAAAAAAAAAACTTGTAGAGAAGTGCACACAATTAAAACAGAGAGGCTTGCGTTTTTTCCATTAACTGATTTTTCACCAGTGGGCATGTCACATGGGTTGAATGCGTCACCAGTGATCTTAGTCCCAGTGTACACCAGGTCCGGGCCCGTGGGATCACTGCTGAAAAGGCACAATGGTGTCCACCGCGGAGAGGAATTTCCCACTTTAACAGGCTCTGTCATCCGAGACATTTTTTGGGGGAGGGTGCTTAGGACACATCTTCTTACTACGTAATAGAAGAAAAGGTAAGAACAGAAAAAAACGGGAAGCATTATTTTTTGTTTAAAGTCCATATAAATAGAGTAGAGGCGATGGTGTACAGGATCACTCTGGGTGAGCGTTTGGTGAGAATCCCCCCCCCCCCTCCTTTGTCTTTGGTTTAATCCGCCGTTGCCTGGCCCTGTGTGCGCAGGGAAGAGCCCATCAGAGGACAGAGGCGGTGACGGGGTGGATGGCCTCGCGGGACCCCGCCATGCCCTTGAAGGCCAGCGGGCCGGTGATGTCACAGCTGTGGGGAGAGAGGGCACTGCCACTGCCCGGCTGCCATGTGGGGGCGGTCACATAGCCCGACGTGGTGGCGCTGTACCCCATGTAGGGCGACACTTGGGTGGGTGGGTGGTAGGGAGGGATGCTGGGAGCCGTGACATAGCTGTTCACTGTGGGCAATCCATTCGGCGTCTATGGAGAGAGAGGGAGAGATGGAGAGAGGGGGACAGAGGGGAGAGGGAGCGAGAGAGGAGGAAAGGGAGAGAGAGAGGGTGAGAGAGAGGGTCATAGAGAGAGATGGAGAAAAGGAGAGAGGAGAACAGCAAGAGAGGGAGAGGGAGAGAGAGATGAAGAAAGGGAGAGAGGAGGAGAGGGAGACAGGGAGAGAAGGGAAAAGAGAGGAGGAGACAGACAGAGAGGGAGAGAGGGGGAGAGAGAGAGAGAGAGAGAGGGAAAGAGGGAGACCACAGGAGATTGAAAAAGGCAAAAAAGCAATAGAGAGAGGCAAAGGAGAAAAAGAGGGTAGGAGATGTGAGTGACCTTCTGGCAGAATATCAATAGCTACACAATTTCAAGAATTCACCTAATTGCCACAGCATAACAAGGAAAATGAGCAAATATTGTGGGTGGTCTGAGATTACTGAGCGCAGTGTTTTCTGAAGGAACCTTTTTAGATCCTGTACTGTGGACTCACCTACGTTAGTCTTTACATTGGCTCGTTCGCCTGACACAGGTACGCACAGAATAGAGGCTACTGTCTAAAAGCATTTCATTCGGCAGTTCTCAGGTCATTTGGTATGATCTAAAATGGAATGCACCTTCTTAAAATTTATTTTCATGTAAAAAAAGAAATTTAAAAATTTTAACATTAAAAAAAAACAATTTCATTTTTTTATACTCCCAGTATTTTTAAATATAAATTCTGCATGAATGTTATACTTAACGATTCAAACCCAACATTAAAGACTCAGTTCATGCAATTCGTATTTGGAATCATATTTGCTCTTTTTCGAGAAACGGAAAAGCAATGCTCATACATAACTGCCAACCTAGGCTCTTCTTACGCTAGACATATAATTTACCTTAGTCGAGAAATAGATTCACCACTGATGTACAGCTATATTTCATCAAATAAAATATAACCTACATCTGATTTATTTATTTATGTTCTCTTCGTACATCACACTCGGTTCAATCTATCGTTTTTGTGAGGGAAAAAACGGGGAAACACGGTTAATTTTCAAACCGAGACTCCTCCAAGATTAACAATTTAGCGTCTTGTTAGCACAAAAAAAAATATTTTGAAAGACCTTAAACAACAACAACAACAACAGAAGTTTTACTGAAAGGTGTTTCACTGAACGACTGTCTATGTATTACCCGTATCGGTTAAATAATTTCAGTAATAGACTTGCTTGGCCTCATGGTCCTTCTTGTGTGCAGACTTATGAGGAATATGACCATTTCTCTCCGCTTGGACCTGCTCCACAGTTCAGGAGCTTTCGCCTATTTACATTTTCTTTTCTGTCATTCTGCTTTCATAAAACCGTCGAAGACCAGCGAGTACCGAGATTTAGAGTATAGGCCTCTACTCTGAAAACAGCGAAGAACTGCGTAGACTGCTGTGTTATGAAGTGGCACCACGAGTTTAAAAAAAAAAAAAAATGTTTTATTGATTTTTTTTTTTTATTTTTGTATTTGCATTGATCTGAGTTGCGACAAAATATCTGTTGCAACATAAAGCCTAAGCATAGGGTGAGCAGTGGCCTGTCAGGCGCAGCGGTATTGTCCGTGTTTGTGTACACGGCCTTATGAATGAGCCCTTGGTGCACTTAGATCGCTCTTATTTCGACACAATGTGACCTTTCGCTCGTTGCAGTCTACTTTTAGAATTATGTTTAAAATCTAGTTAATTGTAGGCAATATTTATTTTAATGATTTTATTATATCCTGTTTCTGTATTACCAATCTTCGTGGATTTTTAGTTTTTCAATCTGAGAAATTTCGGCCGAATTTTTATTACGTAGGCCTGTAGGTGTTGTATCTTAATTAGTTCAACTGTATCATCCATATTCGTGAGAGTAGTGATGTCCGGTAGATGAAGACGTTGGAAGCGTCACACAGACAGGCTTGACTGTTATGTTCACTGAATTTGTAATTTACCTTAAACTGTACCTGCTGAATGTAAGCAGGCATTATTTTTACACGGAGCTTGCAATGATGTGCAGACTTAACGAAATAAAATGTATCATTCAGTATTATAAAAAAGTTTTCTATAGGCCTATATTTAAACTACAAAATGAAACAAAAACGCATTAGCCTATGTGTTCGTTGAATGTGTGATGCAAGCGAAATAACACCAGCAGATGGCCAATTGTGTTTTGTCAACATAAGCGACGAACGGTTAATCTACTGCTGCAAATAGTTTGTTCCTTTCCCCAGGAAAATAGTTTTGTGCAGGGCTACAGCATACCAAAGGCAAATTACACCGCACATCCGATCCGCTGGCCTTGTTTATATTTTTGTAAGTAGTTACCCTCAAATCAGGGCTTAATGACCTCTGTTCCTCTGGGAAAGAGCGTCCGATATGTCCCGTTTATTGACTGAAAAATGTGTAAGTTATTTCATAACGTTTCGTTAATGCGCTGTTACTCAAGTCACGGGAGACAATGTTAAAGTAGCCTAATGCAAAGCACATTTCTTACAATACACTATGAAGTCACTAATATTTTAGCTGTAGGTTCTCCAGTATTGAGATAGTGGTAGGCCACAAAAATAATGCAATTTATTTGACATTTTTATTTAACCTTTTGGCTATTCAAACGGTCAGTAGTTCTGGTTCTGATAAATAAAATAAACAGACGTCAATAATTATTTTTATTTAGCGAAAGTGGGTATTTGTTAATACAGAATACGTGTGTTAGGCGTCGCTGTCTGCAAACCAATATTGCATACTGCACGGGGATAAAATGGTATTGTCAACTGTCAGAGTTTAAAGTGGGTCCAACGGGTGCCACGTGTATCTCCGTTACAGTTATTTTTATAGTGAACATTTTGCTAACTTGGACGCATTTGAACTTACATTTTATATTATGGTATTTACTTTTTTTCAGGAATGAAACACCAGCAGGTGACTTGACGATTTTTTTCCAGAAGCACAGTTGGGCCGCAAAATTCGCGCCATAAGCCGACATTAATAATAGTTTCCGCTGCCCACCTGCTAGTGTTCATCAGATTCTAGTTTACCCCCGGGGGCGTCACAATAATGCGACCATTCCGCCAAAACCGGTAAGTGTCTAAATCGTAATATGTTGCTTTTGCTAATGGGCCGTGGATCATTATTGGACTGCTCGGTTTAAAAGAACAGAGAAGGGGCTATTTGCTGTTTAACTATGATTTATTCGCTCAATTCATGGGGAGGAATACTAACTTGTAGCCGCCCTTCAACAGATTTTGAATACTCTGTTTATTCGCCATATCCAGACTGGCATACATCCACATTCATCAGGTCAGATGAGAGCTACTTTCCTATTTACATGTATATCATTCACTGTATTGGAAGTGTACCGTTGCGCGACTTGAATTTGTGTGTTTCACTGCTATCTATACCTAAACGTGAGCTAGCTTGTATTCCCGGGAATGTAGTAACAAAACAAAATACAAATTAAACAGGCTCTCCGCAAAACAAGTAACATGGACCGATGGAAGGAAGCTGATTAACAGCCCGATTTAATTGGGAATTGGGAATGGGAATAATAAATCATGGACGCGTATTATGTCCCAGAGGACAAATCAGCTAGGAGTGGGTCTATAGTAGCGCGCGTGCGTGCATAAGAGAGAGAGAGAAATAGAGAGAGCGAGGGAGATGGAACACACTGTGAAATTGTGAGTAAGCAGCACTAGGAAAGCGTTTGTAAGTTAGAGAGAGAGAGAGATATCCTATTGTAAATTTTCAATTGGAAATTGTCCTACCACCTGGACAATGCAGGCCGCGATTAGACTTCGTTTAGAAATGTTCCTTGATTCATGTATTTTTTTTCTGATCGCAAAACATAGGTCTATTGATTTTCAAAGAAAAGTTTATACTTCGAAAAATGTATTGTACGTTTGTGAGTGGTAAAAACAAACTTAGAATACCATTTAGGGACAATATAATTGATTCATCTTAAACTAAGCCGTTGCATGAGTATGTAGAACAAAACACCCCCAATATAAAAATAAAAATGCATACATTAATCAAATACTAATAATTATTAGTATTTATGATGATGATGATAATAACAATAGCCTAATAATAATTATCGGAACAGCCAGTCCTACTAAAAATGTAGCTACACAAACGACAAAGTGTATAATTGAACGGATCTTTTTCCATGACTGGCTGTAAACAAAAAGTGAGAACGGCGTTGGAATTCAGCGCGTGAATAATGCACATTAAGACCAGTCCAAACACAGCTTGAGTCATGTTCACAGCTCAGTGGCGCATTAAATGTGGCGCATGTTTTCAATGTATATATATAAATATATGAACATATTTTATATATATATATATATATATATAAATTTGTATAATCATATATATATAATTCCGAAATATAACATATTATAGGTTTAGATAATGAACAAAATAACAAAAAAAATTTTTTTCATCATTAGTTTTAAAGCTTTGATGACTTAAACATGTTCACGTAACTTGTAATCTTTATAAACAATACCTTTCTCAAGGTCATCATTACCAACGCGCACGTGCTCCATTGAAAATCGCAACTGGGAACGTGCGACTATTTATTATGTTTATGTGTGTACTGCCCGAGACGTACGGAAGAACAGGCAAATCTGTACAGCATCATGCACTGATCGTGCTTTTGCCAATAGAACCACCCCCCCCCCCCTCCCCCCCCCACATGGACACACACACACGTGCGCGCACACGAAAGCGCCTTTCTTTCGGGGGACATCTTGGCCATCTCAATGATTAATGCTTAATTTTACATCTGACATATCGCTGTTCCAGTTCTTTTAGGTCAAAAATCAATAATAGAACATGATTTAGAGGGAAAGGAAAATAAAATTTCCGTTTCCACTTCCATCACAAGAGCAGTTTATAATCAAGATACTGTTGCATTCGTTTTTACATGAATGCATTTTTTAGACGCGCCACAATGCTTTAATGACGCAGTCGCTTCCAGTAGCCAGTAATACGTTGTTAAACCATATTGCCTCTCTTTCGTCCCCGTCTCTGTTTATTTCCCCCTCTGACAGAATTCAATATAAATGAATACATAATCAATATATAACAGTCCTATATAAGCAAACAAAATTTAGTAACTATCCTCAGCTTTTGTCCATCAAGTCAAGTAAATCCATAGACTTGATGGTAAAGGATATTTAAAAAATTAAATTATATTATGCCTTCTGCAGCTGTGATTATATTCTGTGAGCTTTCGTTATGTTAACATTACGGCGCAAATAGCGGTGCTTGTCACAGATTCATTACGAAAACTACAAATATGAAGTCCTAATTGAAGTAAGGCATTGCGCGCAACTATGGGCAGTGTCTGTGTTCTTTGAAAGTCTTCCTAGATTGTTTTCCTGCTGTTTTCATATAGTAGAAGAGTAATTGTATGGAGGGTCCATAGGCTATAGGCACAAATAAAGACGTGTCGCATTGGAATTGCCACAAAACTAGCATAGGCTATGACATGTTTAGTGACGCAAGGCACCCAAGGCACCCCAGCCCCCCCCCCCCCCCCCCCAAAAAAAAAAAAAACACTATAATGTAATATAGATTATTATGTATGAGCAGAAATAATTCAGCAAGAAACCATGACACTCTTGAACATTTTGCAAGTATATGAGTTGAGACTTATTCAAACTGGCGCATAAACACCCACCCATACACACACACACACACACACACACACACACATTTCATTCTCCCGTGCTCAGAAAGTGATGATTATTTTTAAAGGTATACCGAGGGTGCATTTTATCAAGCTGAGAGGCGGTGAAAGCTATTTAATTGTGCAATAGTTTTAATAACACTATAGTTTTTGGGGTCAAGAATATAAAGTACTTATATGAAGTATTTAAATATAAATTGTAATTATTTGTAAATGCAATGGGTGTTGTCTTTTACCTGTGTGTATTTTGCCTCTGGTTCTAAGTGCGGTTTATCCACGCCATTGATTAGTGCAGAGCTTGCCGGAGGAAAGTTAGTCCTGCTTATAGCGCTCCATTCTTCTAGTTTGGCGCTGGGAAATGACGAACTGTCACTAACTGGGGGGTGAAACAGAGACAGAGGAGAGAGCGAAATCAGAGAGAATAAATCAGCGCCGACAAATAAGCAGACCTCACATCAGCGTTACGTGTTCCCTGGGTTGTCATTCCGTGTAGGGGCCTACATCCAAGCAGTCTTGTAAGCTTCCATGTGACGATATTTTAAGGACATGTTTTTTTTTCTAGTAGCCTGTATGCAAATATATCCTGATCATTTGACAATGCAACCTTTAAAAAAAAAAAAAAAAAAAAAAAGATTATTTAATTAAAGAAATATCAAATAGGCCCTATTTTAAACTTGGCAGCGACGACCTACCTACCGTTTTTAAATCACCTTTTGGAGCCTTATGACGCTTCTTATTTTCCCGGTCAAATAGGAAAATATTACTTGTCTGAATATAGGCACCCTGTAGTTATTTTATGTGGCTTACATATAGCCTAGTCGGCGATGAATGCAAACGTGCTCAAAGAAATGCCTTACTTTAGTGCGGAGTGGACCCAGCAGAAACATAAACCGACTGTCTTCTCGTTTGGGACAAATTAGATTTACTTAAATCGTTTCCCTTTTGTGCGTAATGAATATTATATTATACACGGTTCCCAGAGTTTTAAATTGGGGAATGTAGGCCCACCAATGTTGTAACACGAGACGTGCATTTGATCAGGTTTTCTTCCCCATCCAGGTTTCAATTTGTATGCTTTTAAAGCAAGCGAACGATCAAAGGTGTCTTAGTCCACCTTTTTTAAGCAAAACCATGCACTTTGATTCTTAAAATATCAGTGAAATTTGAATTGGTCCTCTCAGTATCAATCTTTAGGCCTATATGTACAAGACACAGATGTACATGCTGTAGAGCTAAACATTAAACCTTCAAAAAAAAAAAAACTTTAAGGTAGGCAGTTTATGGGGAATCTTGTTTTTGTCAGTTAAGGTCGTGTTTTTTTGTTTTTTTATTCTTTAAATGACTTTCGCTGAGGAGTAGGCTAAAGGAGTAGGCAAATAGGCTATGCTTCATAGAAACAGCAAACAAAACTGGGTCTGTAGACGTAAATTACTTTGCAGCAATCATTTTAAGTGAGTTTAACATTTAAACAATCAGTTGGTCTCTCCAATAGTCGACGTGCCTTATAATTTAAAACCGCCACCTACGTAAAGGTCAAGTGTTAAAATAGCGACGGACACGCGAGTGATGTTTTTTTGGTTTATCGTCTTATTTTAGTTTAAAACGTTGTACGTTTATATCAGAACTTACCTTCGACAAAAGAAACATCGTATCACTATATTGCATGAGTAAATTATTGGTAAATCTGCAGATAAGCGCATTTGGAGGTTGGAGAAGTTAATATTGTGCTCAAAGCCTCACAGTATTGAGTGTACATTATACTTTGTTTCGGCTTTCAAAACCTGCCACAAACATCTGCTAATAATTTCGAAAAGCATAAATTGTTTAGAAAGGCAACATTTGAGAACACATTCCTTCTCGTGATTTCTTGTTGGGTACGACTATCTGCATTGCTTTTAAATAGACGCAAAAAAAAAACCCGTTGTTTAGATTGTCTCGGTTAAATTGGAACATGGCTTAGCCGGAGCCTCCCAGGTTTTTTGGAGAAGGGCATGTTCCTGCACGGCTGCGTGAATGGTAGGCCTATATCCCACCACACGCACAAGACTGTCGCGAGAGCCTCGGCTTTTCCACAAATTCGCTCCGAGGTTTTGCCAGTTTCAGAAAAAAGCTAGTGTTCAAAAAGATAACATAACGTGACAAACACTTTGTCTTACTGGGAAATTCTGGGAAATTGTTTTACGGGTTTTATAATTAGTAGGCTACATGGCAGTCGTTATAATGTCCACTTTTGCGATATGGTGTGACAGATATTTTTATGACCTGTCAAGTGTGCAGCAGGCTGTGATGGCTGCTACGAGTTTTAGGACTGTAGCTCTTGTTATAGTCTACGACAACAAGTCGACGTTGGTAAGAAAGGCTTTGTAGGCCTAACGAGTAACACAGTTGCTGGGGGTGGCGTGTGTTCCGGTCAGAAAGTGGGTAAAAATGTTCCTTGTCGGATGTGCGCGCATTTTTTTTTTAAAAGTGGGGGGTAAGTAAAATGCCTGCCTGTAAGAAATGGAACTTTTGAACACCTCATTTTGATTTTAATTTCATCTCCTCTCTGCTGTCCTTCCCTTCACTATACCCCGCTAATATTCTACATCCGCTCCTTAATTATAACTGCAAGCCCTAGACCATCTGTTTTAATGCAGCCGTTTGAACTACAGTTATGTTACTTCGGCGCCCAGCTTTGAAATAACACGCAACATATAAAACCAATTGTTTTTTTACATGTTGTTCAATAGGCTATAGATATTTTAGCCACACTGTTTCGAGTCTCGAATGATCACACTGGTAAGCAAATGTTGACTACGTAGCTAATAATTCAGTGAATTTATTAGCTAGAACCGTCGTTTGTGCTGCTGCATTTAAAATGACTAGGCGACGTTATATGATTACTACATGCTTATTACACCAACAACTCTAAGTCTAGCAGGCTATTCGAAATATTATAATCTGAATTAAAAGCATTCGCGGACAGTGCAGAATTAAGCATGGCTTCAGTTTAGAACTCAGATTGGACCCGCTGTAAGCCTTGATGTCTTGCTGTGGCAAAATACAAATCCTGTGCTGATAGTATCATTGCATGCCCTTTTCACAGTCGACCAGGTGGAGAATTGCTTACTTTGTTGTTCTGTTATAGATCGAATGCCCAGAATGTCGGTGACTGAGTGCGAGGACGGCCATATCCTGTGCATTGCCATGTGTCCAGGAAGGGTGGGCATGCCAGGGCCAGTAGGTACTTTTGCCCCGGCAGCCGAGATGGGAGTCGGGTACGAGTAGATGTGGTTGTACGGAAGCGTAGGCTGCGGTTGCGGGTGAGGCGTCTGTTTGCTCGACTCGTACTGGCTCTGTTGCGACAGATTCCCGATCTTGTTGCGAAGGATCCGGCTGATAGAGCTTACTGAAGGAAGGTTGAACTTATCGCACACCCCGTCCGCGAGAAGCCTGTCCCGAATTTCCCATGCGAAAATACCAGGGTCCCTTTGCTTGTAAGTCCTTATGTGTTTGACCACCGTCGGGGTAGTGACCCGCGGCTTGCTGCCTCCAATGGCCCCCGGGAGTATAGAACCAGTCTCGTTGTACCGGGCCAAAATCTTGCTGACACAGCCGTGTGACACCCGGAGTTGTCTGCTGATGTCGCACGGTCTTATGCCCAGCTGGGCGAGTTCTACAATCCTGAGCCGGATGGCGTTGGGAAGCGGTCTGCCGTTCACAAATACACCGCCTAGCTGGTTCACCTCCCCAAAGGCAGGCTCTAGTGTGGAGAGATGCACACAGAACAAGCAGTTGATAACACCAGGAGAAAAATAACTTTAGGTTACGTTTATAACAATTAGTATACCTATTATAGTTGTTAATAGGACACAGATGTTCATGCTGCAGCCTTTGTGTCTGTGGTGTTTCCAAATTGTATAAGGCAGTGTAGGATTATTACTGCATATTAATAGATGAGTTAGATATACTTTAATATGTGAAACCATAATAAAGCCTTCTATATATATATGTGTGTGTGTGTGTTCGTGTATATTAAGTTAATGTTTTAATAGCCTACACTAAATCGCACGTAAAGCAAACCACGTTTCACGATTGAAAAGCTAAATAAACATTTAATGCTCATAATATGTAGTTAAACCATTTTCTAACTTTTATACATATATGGAAATATTTCACAATCGTAGCTTTACGTTTCAAACGAAAACTTTCCTCCAGTTAAGACACGCTGCAATACAACACGAACTGTCAATGCATACAGCTGTTCGCTATAACTTGGAAATTGACGTTAAAGTTATTCGTGCACTTTAAACTAAGCCAAAAACATTTGTCACGAACACTTTTGGATGCGCATCTAGGTTGAGGCAATGTAATTTGCGCACGCCGAACGCCTGCGTTGACCACTGATGATAGCAAAAGCATTTCACTTTTACTTACCCATTGTGTTAAATCCGCCAATTACTATGGAGATCGCCAAATTCCGTCTTATATTGGGTTCTGAGTCCACCTCTGTTTGCCTCCAAACTCCGACAGCAGAATGGAGAAATTCACTCTTCCAGTGTCTCCGGCACTAATGATTGTAGCAAGAGAGGAAAATCGGGTTCTGTTTCCTGATGTCAAGGGGGACAAGCTTACATTTCAATCCAATACAACCATGGGCCGGACTTCCAAAAAAAAAAGATCCTCATTGAAAACCTGAGCGCCAATCAGATTTCGATTTCCGCATATGGTGTGCAGTCATTGGTCAAAAGAATTGACATGACATGCAGTCGCGGTAGCGAGGGTTTTCCCTTTCCCATTCGAACTGAGGCAAGGTTGCTATCATATATTGAAATGTTTTAACATCATTGGAATGGTAAGTTAATTCATACACACATGCATACATAACTTTTGTGTAATGCTATATCGTTCAGTATGTTCAAGAACAGAACATTTATTTATTTTTGTTAAATCGCAAAACAATGGCACTGTTTACAATTGCATATTAATAATTACAATTACAGCTGTTTTCCAATATTTTGAGAAATTAAACGGGACACTGTAAATATATTGAGTCTTGCTGTGCACATATTTTATTAGGCTATACCTTTATTCCATTTTGAATGTAACTTAAATTCATTATTACTTGAGGTAAAAAATAAAACAAGATGGTCAAATAATGGACACATCCATTTAGAAATACACAACTAAACAAGCAGCATTTAAACCACATCCAGTTAGAGTAAGTCTTGCCATGTAGTACACAGTAAGATGGCCAGTATTAATTCAACTCTGTCAGAGTACAAATGAGCCCAACAGGGACCATATATAGGCCTACTCTGTAAGAGGTGATTTAACGCTGCACATTTTACTGTGTACTTGCATATAATGCCAGGCATCCGCAAAGTTGAAATTAATTTACAATGTTGAATTCGATTATTATTAAACTAACACAGTGTTTCGTGTATTAAATAGTAGACTATTGCAAGAACAAAGAATGCTAGATGAGAATAATCATATTTGTTTTTAAAATGTCTAAAAAGTCTAAGTGTACCGTTAAGGACGATCAGGGTATTTGTTTAGAATGCGCATCATTGAATGTATATTTCTTGTTTGTTAAAGTTTTATTTGGTTGTAGAACTCAACCGTGATATTCAAAGCGTTGCTTGAAATATAACAAAATCAAATTCAGTTTAGAAGTTTACACATAGCTTACGATGTTATGCAACATACCCAGAACAAAAGCACATCAAACTGCCCATGCATAAAATATGGCCTAGGATATTCATATGTAAATCTTTACAACGCTAGCCCATGTATGTTCTCTGATTTTTGCTTTGGTTATTCAAATCGTATATTCGCAGATATTAACTTGGTGATGGTGTCTTTAATTAAAAACAAATATTAATTTAAGCTCAATTAAGATTTTGTGCAAAACTTTTTCCAATGTCGCACTCTAAAACGGAAATGCCTCTCAAATGTGGCAATATATTGCAACATGGCGCTTCTTGACAGCCATTGTATAGAAATATTAACATATTTGTATGTCATTTTAGTCCTTGCTTCCTGTTTACACTGCTGTAGACTTGTACCCGGCGTTGCTTGAGGCTTCCCTGACGGTGTTCGAACCTGCCTTTCGCGCAGGTTCCATATAAATAGGTTCACCTCGCCATTAAAAAAAGAAAAGAAAAAAAATCCACAGGATCAACGCTGTGTAAACAGCTCATGTTTTTTCTTCATTGCGAAATATATTCTCCCCTTCTCAACTTCGCTTGCTTAAAAATAACTATGGGTTTAGTGGTGTGCCTTGTTGTACCTTGGTCTGTGTGCGACTTTATTTTTACAGTTATAAACCTTGGCTATTTGCCCCACAGTCCATTCATTCTATCAGCTGATGCGAGATAGCAAATCATGACCTGGACCGTGACAAAACGCTGTCTTAATATTAATATTTTCTCTTCCCCGTCTCACCTTTCCCCCTCTCCCCCTCCTCTCTGCCTCTTTCTCTTCTCTTTTGCTCGATGGGTGTTCCCATATGTTTCTATATCGGAAGAGCTCGTTTTCCAGGCCCCCAGTTTCTCTCGGTCTCCAGTGGATAAAGGATAATGTTTATCGGTAGTGTACGTGCTCAACGTGTTTCCATTGAGGCTCCCCGGAGGTCTGAAATAACAAAGGTCACATCCAGGAGAACACGGGTCTCGGTTGGGCAATTCAAAACACCTCTAGTTTTTTCTACGAACGATACATTTTACATCAATTTCCCATTTTCCGTGTTGGTGGTCACGGTATTGGCTAATGAAGCTTACATAATGCCATTACTATAAGACTTAAATCCGATCGCGTGCTTTTCGGCGCAAATTGCGCACAGGTGCGGTGCCTCTTTGAGCGCGCGGAGGGGAGTGGATGAGACCATGGACAAACAAAGGTGTCATTAACCCCTTAAAATCGATGGATGCTCTATGACTGAATTTCAGTTTTATAAACACCCTTATTCCTTGCCTTAATTCGTGGTTGTTACTCATTCTCTTAAAATGCTACAGATGTGCGTGCACTGCGTCGATCCAGTGATAAGTGACTAAATAAAAATACGAAAAGTCGTATTTACGATGAATTGGTGTTTATTGTTTTTTGTTTATTGGTGTTACCACAACTAACCCAGCGTGACCTAATTTATTTTATATTACAGTGCTTAATCTAAAACATTTAGGCTGCAAATGTATTTAAAATGTTTACATAGGTTTCATTTTTTTGAACCATAAATACATATTTTATTGAAAAGAATGTGCAGTCTCTTAATTTTTGAAATTGTTAATAATATAATAATAATAATAATAATAATAATAATAATAATAATAATAATAATAATAATAATAATAAATTATGACAGTATTGCTGGGCAATCTGTAGGTTTCCGAAATAAAGCCCAATTTAATTTACATATAACGGATAGTTTAAACTTACAAAGCTTGTAGTTTTAATTTAAATAATTATTGTTATTTACACTATATTTCAATATGATTATATCTTTGCGTATATGCGTATATAATTAGGCATTTATTTAAGGCTGTTATTCATGTAATACAACATTTAAAATTTTCCTAGTAGATGAAAAGCCCGAAAAATTCGTTGTTCTCGTGCAGACCGTGTTAGTGTGGATATTGTCTCTCAACCTGTCACGGCTGAAGTCATATTCATAACTATTATAAAGACATTGCCAAGATTCAATCGACCTTTGTCCTTCACTGTAACAGGTAAAAGTACGCTTTCGTATTTTTCCTCATGAACTCAATTTGCTGGTTAGTTTTAATTATTGTTTGTGAAGAAAAAAAGATCGATTGCTTTTTGTAAATCAGAGTTAAGGGCATTGAATACAGGCCATTGTTTTATTGTTTCTTGCAGGCACTGTGGGAAAATGTCTAAATAGTCTTGTGTCATATTCTGAGAAACTGTATGCTATCACATACAATGCAATGCTACGCTACTGCATTCCCAGGCTAGTTTCTTGTGGATGCTTACGGTTAGTCACAGCTACTCAGTGGAGATTTAAGGCTGCAGCCTTTGCGACTGCCGTTAGCTAAAGCCCTCGTATTTGCTAGACCTCGAGACCGATGCGGGCATCATAGGCTATGAGTGAATTCAGTGAATTGGCGCACTTATATCAAACTGCATTTGCGTAACATATAACCCACATTCTTATAAAGCACGAGGTCTAGATTTGAATATTCTACAGGAGCAGTCGAGGTAGTTACTAATTATAAATTAATAAGTAAAATTACAGTACAGAACAAAATTCCATAAAATTATTATTTTGACTACCAAGATACAAGCTCCATATTGAGACTGGTATAAATAAAGCCATAAATAAAAATAATACAAGGTCATTCATTCATTCATTCATTCATTCATTCATTCATTCATTCATTCATTCATTCATTCATTCATTCATTCATTCATCCGGTCGTTCGTGTCAAGGGTGTCCAATCTTATCCAAACATGACCGATGTGGGTGTTGGGTTTTGTTTTAGCCCGGCACTAACATACCTGATTCTACTTATCGAGGCCATGTTTGGGGTACCATGATTAGTTAATTAGTTGAATCAGAAAACCCCGCACCCACACCGGCCCTTTTCGGGTAAGACTGGACACCTCTGGTTTAAGCATATAACTGCACCTAATTTTTGATGGCTTCTGCTTACCCACGAATAGGGATTATAATTATGATCATTCTCACACCTGCGGTATTAATCCGTTGAACTATGTAAATGGCTTTACTAAGTTTATTATTAAGTATAGGCCTATTCCTGAATGAGTACGAAAACGTAAGATTGCGTAGGAACGTTTGGTAAAATATGTAACATTCCAGCTGGGCCAAAGTCGTCAAATCCTGCAGTCAAAAAATGTCGGAGAGAGAGTGGTAAATCTCTTGTCTTAATTGGTCGGGCAGGGTCATATATCGGGCTCGTGTTTAATAGTTGATCTTGATGCAATTCGATGACATTTCGTGATAATATTTTAACGGTTTGGTTGCTATACATATTGTGGACGCTTATTATGTGTTTCTGACTTTCGGAGATTGCGCTGGATTCTTATAAAGATGAAAATTATTTTACCTCGGCCAAAATGCTTAAATTACGCTTTACCTCTATAGTGATTCGATTAAGTGATCAAGACTCGGTTTGCATCACTAAAAGATCAATGTACTCTTGTCTCCTGGTGCTAGTTTTTAAAAGACTGATGGTTCCCATTTCAAAAATGAAGCGTCAGTTATTTAAGAATGCAGCTTAACTGGTTCAAAATGATGCATTCTGAATTGGTAAAACCACAGTTCAACACGGAGCATCACTCTAAATCCATTCAGTGCGCCAAGACATGCCTATCTTGGTTTTGGAATGTGAACAGAATTTAAGCTGGGCTACAAGTTATTGTAAACCATTTTTTTGTTTCTCTCCTGTGAGATTGAATTTAACCTACACGGATATCCTTAATTTTACGATCATGGTGTAGGCTAATACAAAACAAGACATCCATTAAGGTATTTTTCCAATTCCATTCGAATTCAAAGTAGAGTCGAGCATCGTGCGTATTTCTCGTGAAATTGCACATTATTCCCACATATAACAAAAATAAGGACATGAACAACTGCAGCAACAATAACAGGTCGCTTGCGCGTGTGTGTTTCTGTGTGGGTGTGTCTTCTAGTGGGTGACATATAGGCTAATTCGCTTCATTTATCATCAGTGAAGCCGGAAACACAAATGTTTTCCCGTCACAGTGCTATATATGCACTGTTTACAATGCTTTACACGGAAACATGCTGTGATCACATACCTATGAGCTAAATGATATCCTGACCCCGATCCTAATCACAGATGAATTTTAAACACTGGATAGGGTCCTGGGTCAGTATGAATTATACATTTTTGTGAAATGTCGATTGTTTCGAAGTTAGTCCCTGTGAAAAATGCACAGTTGCAATGCTTTTGCATTTTTGTCATTAGAACGATTTAAAAACACAACACAAAACTCTGTGGCTGGCATACAGACGTGTGAATTGACCGTTTAAATCACACGTTTAGTTCGGGATGACAGGAAGAACGTTGATCTCCCTTGAATGCAGTATATATAATGTTAAATTGGATTATCTTGTTCAGGTGTCATTCAGATGCCTAATTTATTCGCTATGATGACAATAATAGCACGGATTAAAATTATGATCACACGTGTTTTGGGTTTGTCCATTTTTACCGAGGGCATTTGTTTTAACTACATATTGTGTGAATGCAATAAAAAATGACACGAATTACACCGTATGTTTACATGTTTGTTGTCTGCTCCTACCTATTTAAGAGTCATCAGCTTCTGTCTCCAGGGGGGATCAATATCAATATATTTTAGCAAATTCCTTGTACGACGCTTTCTGCGTTTACCAATCGTTTCTAAAGCAAGTACCCGACTCAGTAAGACAGGTTTCTGTGTCGGCTATACGTTTTGTCAGAGAACGCGTTACTGGATAAGTCAGCGCGTGGCTGCACTTCTTGTCAGTGTGGTCCTCTGGGTACTCTTGTCTGCTGGCTAAGTACTTGGCTGCACGTAAGAGTTCCAGAGTTGGCTGACTGGGCGTTAGTGTACGCTCAACCTTCATCAGGAAGGAGAAACGATTCTTGTACCAGCTTTTGCTTTAACCAATATCATCATTTTTATCATAACCGTAATGACTACACTGTTGCGAGTCTATTACCAAAATTATTAACGGTATTTCAAGTTTGTGTATGCTATGTGTCATTGTTCTACTTGATGCATTCTAGGACTATCAAGGTCCTCACAACATAGTATTTTGCAAACCCGGGAAACAGTTGTGGCGCCCTCCACTGGAGATCAACTGCCATTTCAGCCCAAATTCTTTCCTCCTCACCTATAGTCGACGCACTAATAATTATGACTTGTTCCCTAGAAAGACAGAGCGATCATTAATCATTGAATAATTGGTGCTATAAAAGTTGGCTGTAGGTAGCATTGCTTAACGGAAACAAAAAGTTCCCACTTTGGCCCGAGCCCCACACACTCCATAGGCCTATACGTTCTCCGACCCACATAAAATCTAAAATATTTTCCTTGACTCGTTGAGTGACAAATCGTTACGCGTGTATTTGATGGTCGTTTAGTAGATTTAATGAGAGATGACGTGAAATCGTGTAGAAATGAAACACTTGCTTAAGTCCAAGTCCAAGTTAACGACGAAGTGGAAAACCGTTGAATCTCTTTCTGAACATATTCCACATAAATTCAAAAAAGATCAGCCAAAATTTAAACTAAACTTTTAAAAAGTAAATAAATAAATAAAGCAGTGCAGTTTGTGTCACGTGCATGGCTGCTTTGCTTACGAAGCTGTGAGGTTTTACTGACCCGATCCTAAAATCCATTGTCAAAGAAATGTCAAACTGTTCCCAGCAGTTTTCTGCATAGGCAGCACGGTGTTTATAAGGCACAGCTCTATTGACGTACACTGCAGTACCACAGGTGCGATGGAACAAGAAATGATTCTGTAATACATTGTGTAATATACAGTATAAAACACAATTGGCAATACTGGCGGCATTCTGTTATACAGCAAAGTCTGTCTATATTATTATAATGGTGATTATTATGAATATAATCGTAATATTAAAATAGAATATGCTATATTATGATCATATTTTCGTTTCTTGTTTTGTTATGATGAAACAACATCACATTGAAAAATAATGACGGTGAACCTATATGTAACACTATGAATCTAGGCATTTTTATGCTGCATAAATAAATATCTCCTACAATTTGTCTAGTGTGAAAATGAACCATTAATAGTTTATATATATATTATGCGTTTAATTGTTTATTTTTTACATAGTTGCATTATATCCATTAGTTGTAATGATTGCATGCTGTTGTAACGAATATATTTTCATGCTCCATTGGTGGAAAAAATAAATAAGGTTTATGGCCATTGTCATGTTCAACATCTGTGATACCAAGAATTATTTTAATTGTATGTCAAGATTTTTGAACTCGAAGTCGTGATATACAACGAATACAAAATACAGCCCGCCCACTCCCCCCCCCCCCCCCCCCCCCCCCCCCAACCCCCAACCATCAAACCTTCAAGCTATATAGATATAGGCTACATGTGCTGTTTAGCAATCAGTTTGTCAACTACTATGCCTGTAAGTGGTAATTATATGTGCAAACAGCTTATTAATATGTCATTTTTTAACATGTGTTTGCGAGTTGCGTTTGTCTCCTCTCCATTGAATCGTACTGCATATTGGTGGGATGTGTCATTTGGCAGAATAATAATAAAAATAGCACATGAGATAACATACATGCGCTTTATTATCTCATAAGAAACAAATTAGGGCCTTTGTCTAAATAGCTGAAGTGAATCGCACTTACCACTTGATTGATGTACCAGTATAGCCAAAACGAGAAGAAGAAAAGGGTTTAAATAAATCTAACTGTTTCAGCTGGAAACTGGAAGTTCCATTAACGACTACAGAAAAAATGTCTGAAAGGGGAAAGGAAGGAACGATGCAGTTTCCCCCAAAACCGCGTACTCTGGTCCCGGTTCGGCGACCGACTTTCAGCGGTCGTTATAAATTAGCTGGAGTCGTCTTCTGTTAATGCTTTCACAGTATGGAACAACTGATTCGAAATCAGTCATTTTTTTATCAAAGTCTATTTTGGGGGGCTGTTTGAGTTTAATCCATTGGGAGTGGTGATAATAATAAATAAACACGAGCCTGACAAGCCCACGCTTTCTGATTTATTGCCGATTTTACGAGTCTTGAACGACCATAGATTTCCAACGATCATCAATAAACTTTTACCGCGAGACGGACGCCATGGGCCCGAAAGCCGTTTTCGCATATTAAATAGTTATTGCCTCTTGTGTGATGGAAAACTTCAGGCTGACAGTGAGGGCATGACTTTTCCATAAGCTACTGCAGAGGTTAGGCTACTGGCCATTTTCCTCGTAAAAAAAAGTAGTCGGTTGTTACAGACTTATACACAGGGTTAACGGACGGATAGACAAAATGCACCGATTCGATGAGCACGGTGAACAGTACCCCATGACAATGTAAGGTTTCAGGTTACTTTCCTAAAAGCCAATGCGATGGTTTTACAACCACAAATTTTACACCTATTCAAATGTAATTTCAGGGAGGCACGTGACTATTAAGGGACTAAAATTTCAATTTTATCAACTTAAATTATTATTATTATTATTATTATTATTATTATTATTATTATTATTATTATTATTATTATTAGCAGCAGCAGCAGTAGTAGTAGCAGTGGTATAAAAACAAATGCATTTATTACTATTTCTATTATTTTTGTTGTTGTTATTATTATTATTATTTTATTTATTTTATTATAATTGCATATGAACCTTTTTAAATTCTTATTGAGTTTTTTAGCCAGGAAAACGCGATTCATATCCCCACAAATTAGGCTGTGACATTATTGACATATTTAATAGTAAAATGCGTCGCCATCATAGTCATCATTATACAATATTTATATATGTGATTGTGGTTCCTTTAAATCTTGTCCTTTATTGAGTAGTTTCTCCCAACTGACATTTGAATAATAACAAGAGATTTGTACATTTCTAGTTCTCACATTTTAAGGAAAGGCCCCCGTGTTCTTTACAACACCTTGGAATGAAGTGCAATTTCTTTTGGCGCGTATTGCGATTAGAAAGAGGCTGTTTGCTGTCGAAAATAGCTGATAGGGGCGTGAAATATTCTGCTTTAAATATGATTGCTGATGTGTTTTAAGAGGCCAAAGACACGGATTCGCTTTTGCGCTCTTAATGAAACTAGTGAACTGAATCACCTGTTCTTGATCACCACCGACAGAATAGTCATGATCTGTAAATATTAATATCTGATATGTTAATGCACTTGGAGCACTTTCATTCGTAACGCAGATATGTCCAAATGATCTCAAAAGCTGAGTCCGTTCAATGTCACTGAAGTTGTGACTTGCCCATGTTAGGTAGCCTATAGGCCGGCACCTCTTTATTTTGATAAGTTATCCTTCAAAATGAGAGAGAACCCCCAGAGGTATCAAGAAAAATGAGGTGAAAATACACTAGGCGGTGACGAGGCAATTCCACTTTTTCCCTTCGTTCCAATAGAAAAGAATAGACCATTCCGCTCTCAATTATCAGCTTCCGCCTATACGAAGAAAATTAATCTGAATGTTTAAAAACTATTATCAAGTTCATGTGTGTAGTTACATTCAACATAATATGTATATTTGATTTTGTCTTCAAACCATAGCTTATACTCTTACTGAAGTGTAAAAAAATAAAAAAAAAAAAAAAAAAAACAAAGAAAAAAATGCGTTAACTTTCAAGCTGTTTAACAAAAACTTTCTTAAACCTCCACACTTTCGGCGATGGATGTGACCGTCCTAATATTAAACGGAGTCACCTAAATTCTGTTTCAGGTTAACACACTTCCAGAGGTTGTAGCCTGTAACATAATTCCACCGTAATGAGGACGAGCCTAGGTTAACGACATGTGTATTCACGTTTCAGAGGTCGCAGTGGGTTTCACGTGAGGAGGACAAAAGCAACAATGTTTACGACGTTTTTAAGTATCCATCACACTGATGGTTGTTAGTGCCGTCACCTGGCATTGATTATCATTAAATATTACATTCCTTGGTAACTTAGAGCGTATTTTCTTCCCCTAATCAACACTTTGAACGTCTTAAACGACCATGGTTGTACTTTTAAATCTGTGCATGTGCAGAAGGCATTATGGACCACGTAATTGTATGGAGGCTATGGGAATAGGATAAATTAGTATACTGAAATTAATAATTTTTTTTAACGAAAACAATCCTGACCATTAAAGAAAAAATGTGAAATTTTATTCAAGGAAGATGGCAAAATAAAATTCGCTATTACGAAGAACTTCATCGACCTGAAGCATACGTTTCGTTCAGCTGAAATTAGTCTTTGAGTTATTTGACTGTCATTTTCCATCACAAATCAACAGCCTCACTCATGTATTGGAGGAGATTATTATGCAAAAAAATGTATCCGGGGAAAGATGCTGTGGGACATGGAGTTCTAAAGATCACAATGTTCTTATTGCCAGCTTACTATTGGTTTTAAACTGCTCCTACAGTTTACTCATTCGTTTATCGTTTAATGAACACTGCCATCTTCATGTAAAAAACTTGAAATCTTCATTTGTCGTAGTGTATATCAATTGTTTCGTCAAAGCCATGCATTGGACATAACCCGAAGTGTACTCAGACAAATTGAAATTATAATTAAATGAAGTTGCGATTTTGATTGTTGTCATTTGGAGATTGTTGTTGGACGCGCTGTGTGTGTATACGCAGATGTCACCACAAAATTCCAAATAAAAGATTTATTCCATATTAGTGGAATTTAACAAACAATTACTTTTTCTGTGCAATTTGCCCATTCCAGCTGAAGACGTCCGTGCAGAGAATCCATGCACAGAGTATTAATTCCCATAGAAAGCAGTGCCATCTGCTGGTGAAATTAAAACGTGTTTCGAATTGTCTCCAGTCTTCTGCATGCGACCAATTTTTCAATCGTTTTAAGGAGAACGAGGAGACTGAGACTGTATATGTGCACTGCAGTCTGATAAAAAAAACTTCTATTTTAATATTGTACGTTGAAATTAATGTAACCTCTTCTTCCTCCAATTGTTTTACTTCTGCTTCCCGGGCAGGCACTGAATAATATGGTTTCTCTGTGAAAGGTGATAAAATAAGCATGGAAAGTTTTTGTATTTATTTATTTTTGAACCTCTAGGTTGAGGTAAGCTTTCGCAGTATATATACTTCCTTCATTCAAGGTTATTGAGATAGGCCATTTTGACTTTACATAATACGTGTTATTATACTAAAAGAGCTGAAAAGTCCCACAGAATTGGTGCGGATGCCATTTTTTTTTAAGCTTTACTATCGTTTAACTTGAGAAAACATTTATTTCATAGAATAGTGGATTGATCTTTTAAATTTAGAAATTAATTGAACAACAGAGACTGAATCTATAGTGTTATCCACTAGAGGGTACTGTTGTATTGAAATTGTCTTACAAAGAAAGGCGCTCGTGCCCTGTCTTGTTTATTTTCGTGTTGTCATCATAATCATTTATTTTAGTCTAGAGCTATTTTAAAAATATCACTCTTACTTGGCACCAATTCTTCTTAATATAGTGTGGCAACAGTGTGTGGCTGTGTGGAGTAAAAACAAACAAAATAACATAATGTCTGATGCATGCTTGTGAACTGAATTGTGCGGACACTGTAGCACTTCAGCTAAGGAATACTGACCTCAACAGAACCAGATTAATCCTAGAATGGACTAAAGTTGGCCATGACAGCCTACAGTATCCCCACACAAAAATATGTGCCTGGTGTGCTTTCACAGAGGTGTGTAAGAGAACACTCAATGGATGCTATGCCTTGCTCAAACAAACAAAAGAACAAATGAACGAATTAATGAATGAATGAGTGAGTACATTAATGTATTCCACATTGTCCCTAAGTGGCTCCTAAACTGTGAATTGTGACCCACTGGTTGGCTGTAAGAGGTTGAGTTGGGCCTCGCTATGACACATGAAAAAAATAGCCTGTTGTACATAATTCCACTGCATGCGTTAGGCTGCATGTTGCACCACATTGGTTACTATGTGAACACAGTAGTTTTAACATTCTTTACAAAATGTTATGTAGTTGATCAATCATATGTTTGCTATGCCTTTTGGTCTCATAGAAAGTATTTGCTCATCGTGCGAACCCTGGGCTTTGAAGTTTTTGCATACATTAAAGATTTAGACTTTTCTTTAGTTCATTTTTCTGCTTGGTTTATCTACTCATTTGGGGGGGGGGGGGGGGGGGGGGGGGGGGGGGGGGGGGGGGGATTTGTTTGTGGAAATAATTTTTGAAATTAGGAACTGATAGGTGAATTTTGGTGAAAGATTCCTCCTTTGTTTATATACAATTTGCAAATTTTTTACTATGCTTTGTTTCAGTTTTGTTCAGGTCCAGATTTATTTCACTTAAAAAAAAAATGGAACTCATTCTTTTGTGGGTGAGATTGATATTAAATCTTAAAGTAATTATTTGTCATTTTCAGATTTATGTTATTTAAATTTAAAGTAATCTTTGTATGAAATATCGACATGAGTTTCCCCCCAGATTATTATATTTTCCTGCTTATTTTCTCCTCATGATTTACCCTGATAAAATTTATTTCTCAAACAAAATAGAAGCAATCAACAGTTAGATTGGATCCCAGCCTGTAATAAGTTCACATTTTCTCTTGTGTTTTGGGCTTTTAGAAATATTCAGTTAAAATAGCATATTCTTTTTAGGATAAAATTCAAATTCAAATTTATATCATTTATACAATTTAATTTTAGTCTGCCTAATTCTTTCATGTATTTAAATGTGTTTGTTTTCAAAACAATTCCTTTAATTTATTTACGTTCTTTCTTTCTCTTAAAAAATACACCAGACAAACAAACACACACAAATTGAAAAAAAATTGCAAAAATAATAAATGGAGTGAATCTGTATATAATGCATTCATTGATGGTACAGAAATGGTGTTCATCGTTTTAGCAATAATACGCCGTGTAATTCTTCATTAACTTCAATAATGTATATTTATGTTGGAAACACATTAAGGAACGTATATTCACAATTTAAATGAATTCACAGTCTTCTGACTTTTTTTTATTTTTAATTTTTTTAATTTTTATTTTTTATTTCCGTCTTCCAGTGCTGTTTGCCATGGACTTGTTAAGGGAACTTAAAGTGGCACTTTGGAAGAGCCCAAGAAACTTGTTCCTGCTTCGGTTGCTCAGGAGGTCAAAGGTGACACTCTCAGTCCCCTAAGCAAATACTGTGGTCACCAAGGAGATGGCTTTGTACCCGAGGCCTCAATTGATTAGGGGGATTCAGCTGTAGCCTCGGTGTGATTTATACTGGTTTTGCACATTTCTGGATGTTCAGTAACATTTTATAGTTCGATATTAGTTTCATCTACTACATAAAATATCGATGTAAAAAACAAAAAAACAATGAGAATGTACATAATAAATATAAAAAGCTATTGTAATTTTCCAAAAAGGAATGCATGCTTGTATTTCTGAATTTTACTTCCAGATATCTTGTAGATATACTGCGTTATTTTGATTTGCTTCGTTGCATTAACTGAGAAATAAATTAAATAAATATATTCATGAGGTAATCCGTTAGACAATAGGCCAAGCACTGGTAAAAAAAAAGAATAAAATTCAAGAATATGGTTACTGTTGCTGCATTTAAAAGGAGGAGAGAATGTTCTCAAAGATAGATTTTTTCTCCTTTGTAAATATTATTTCTTGTGGATGCATGGGTTTGATAAGGTTGGTAGTTTTTTTTTTTTTTTTTAATATAGGGCTTTAAGCTTAAACACTTCATCGTTTTAATCAACAGAGCCCAGATGTATTTGCACACATGCCTAATTTGCCTACAAATTTAGAGCATGCTGATTATTGCATTTGAATTCACTTTGAGATCCGTTTTCATAAAAAAAAATATGTGGTTTCAGATCTTTTACCAATATCAACTACCAAAAAAGACATTGTATTCATCTGTATATATGTCATCGCATTCATTTATACATATTGCTGAACTGAAATCGTATAGTCCAAAGTTTGGCGCATTTTTCTCAGAAGACTTTGTTCTGTGAACAAAGCAGTTTGAGAAGGCTAGCTGGGGATTATTAAGGGGAATTTGTTCAAAAAAGTTCAATCATGTTGAATTCAAACCTGTTTTATAAATTAAAGAACGGTCCCAGGACGACTTGCCAAGTTGTGTTCTCTGTTTCAGACTTGCGTATGTGGTCATGGAGAAGGATATCTCCACATCAGGTGACCTTCAGAAAGATTTACGAGCCATATGTGGGGTCATAAAGAAGGTGACGTATTAAGTCTGTTCTTCTATGACAGAATGTGAAATATCAGTATAATTTATAAGCCTAGAGCGCTAATAGTTCTGTATATTTAAAAAAATACACGCACGTGTTTTTGTAATGAGAAATTAATTACGACTGTTCAAAGAAATCGAAACATGTTTTGGGCATGCCCGTATGTGAGTGTGTATTTGTCGGTCGTGTGTACTAGGGCATGTCAGAATATAAATGGACAAATACAGTAGCGCTTTCCGATTCCGTTGCGCTTTTTGCAATTATCTTGGCACTTGCGCTGATAACGTTTCAAATGGCCTCTTCTAATGTGTCACTTTGTATAGGCCTCGGTTAACCTTCCACCGCAAATGTGTGCCATATTTAAATTGATTTTGTTTGTAAAAGGTTACAAATAATATGCCACGTCGCTATGTTAACTTAAATATAGCCGGGCTGCTTGTCTGGAATCTTGTACATACCTTTTCGTGATTTACAAGGCCTTAGCCTACGGCACATTTGTTTAAAAAAATAATTAAAAAAAATCATTAAATTGTTGCGGTTTCGACAGTACACTAAGTAAGGCCACAATGACTCCCACAAACACAAGTGGAGTATATTTTATTTATATTTCACCGTAATATGGTGTATTTCGCGCCCACAAGCCTAAGCGGTATTACGCATTGAAAACAGGATGAATGTATATTTTGTGTGTAGTCGGCCAAGTATCCTGTTTGTTAGGAAAGCGTCTAATAACGAAAGCAAATATTTGGTTGTGAAGAGCCCTCGGTAGTTTGAAAGTGCCTCCTCTCGGTGAAGCACACTTCTGCCTGTGGGTGTTTAATAGATTAAGAGGCTCCGAGGGGCCATTGTAGTGCGGAATTCTCCGGTCTGAACATGACTTGTCTTTGCCTTATCGGGTTTTGCACTTAAATTGAGAGTCCTCTGTAAATTAAGGGTACTTGCGGCACCATACAGTAATCTGTGTGCCAAGCAAGCGAAGTCTCTCCAGTGGACAAAGTTGGCGTGTTTGTTCTCTTAACCATAAGAGTCGGTCATCAATAGATGGGTTTTGGGGGTTATGCGCTCGGGGCTTTCCTGGAAAGACAGCCGGCATAAATGTGAAGCAAATGTAGTAGCCTATAAACGTCATACTATACATCCAAAACCATATCAACTCATAAGCGGTTAAAATGACCAAGTAATGGTGATGTGAAAGTTATTTGTTTGATAATAGGCGTGTGTAAAAACAACCCATATTCAGAATTATGCAATGATTATATTTAGGCTCTTTGCCATTCATAAAGTCAACTCATTGAAGCCTACGATTTCGTTTGATAGTGGAAACTAAAAGGCTTTTAATTCAGTTTCGAAACGCATAACTAATATCTCTGTATAGACTTGGCGGCAGTAGACGTGGAGCAGTAGATAGTGGCCCAAATCCTATTCAGGCCCATTCAAAACCATGACAACAAGGAACAAGCTCGGATTTATCCCAGAAAGTTAAAGCACATTGTGGTAAGGCGTCAATCACGTATTATTTCGGGACTGAACAAATGCAAAATCTTGACTGGAACAAATGCTTCCAACGGGTCCAGGACGTAGGGCTACATTTCCCCCCTTTGTTCCCTTGCTCTGGCTGGCATGTATTTGTGTTCCTTTTCGTTCGACCACCCAGGACGCTTGGGAGGCAGATCCACCGCCGGGGACAAATGGCTGCTGTCATCCAAGGCGCGCTGCAGATGTGACTATCTGGAACACTGCATGGGAACGCCAAAGCGCTGCCTCGCGCACTTATGTCCTGAAGTGTTATGCAGGGCGTGGGCCTGCGCGAGAGTCGAATGCAAAACCGACGCCTCCATCCTCAACTAAAACAAGACCACTGCCGTTATTTGCGATGTATAAGTGCCGTTCTACAGAGACCCGCAATATGCTGTAATAACAGCATTACACGACGTAACTCGATTTGTCCGGGAAGAGATTTGGCCTTAACGATCAAAGACAGTGTACAAAAACTTATATTTTCGTTGATCATTAAGTTATTGTCAGACGTGCGATATAAATAAGCGTTATGCAATACTCCCTGTCTAGAGTTCACGCAAATCAGCTTTGTGCTGGGTTCACCCCCGAAGTCCGGTGGAAGATGTAGGCTACCAGTAAACGCAGTTACCTGTCCTTCAAGCACCTGCGCTATAAGATCGTCTCAATTTATTCCAGATTGAGTTAATTTGTCTGTTACACCTCTTCTGTTCTTATTTGGTTACATTTTGTTTTATCTGCGATCGGTCATTTTTACCCTAATTTACATCACATGGTTCCAAGGCATGTCTTTCTAATGATCGGATACATTTATAAAGAATGTAAGGTGCATTCAACATATATGGATTTCATATTTCACATGACAATATCAAGGGCCTTATGCTTTCTCACTTCCAGCGTCCAACAGCCTGATCAAGATACTGTTGCTAGTCATTTTCAAATAATAAAAAATACATATTTAGGATCAATCAATTGATTAATCGGCTAACACTGCGTGTAAACTCTAAAGGCGATTGTTCAAATTAAGTCACAAATATACTCTTACGATATGTGAGCCATCAGGTTCAAGGAAATAAAATTTGTTGATATATACTAGCCTAATTCGTTTGTGTGTGTGTGTGTGTGTGTGTGTGTGTGTTTGTTTGTTTGTTTGTTTGTTTGTTTGTTTGTTTGTTTTGTTTTGTTTTGTTTCGTTTTTAGTATGCATACCTGCAATTAGAAGACAAAGCACATTAATGAATTAGCTAAAACAACTCTAGGCATCACGCTAATGGTGCACTTTGTATGCAAATATCGGCGATGTTTGTTGAGGAGGGAGGGGGGTCGCTTGTTGTCACTTGCCACCCAAGACGTGATTCAGCCGCAACAATTACCATTATCTGTTTCCCCACTTTCGGCGAATCGGACAGAATATATAATGATGAGGAGTGTTTCCTTCGACCATTGTGTAGGTAACGGGGTATTCTTCACATTTACACCTACCCTCGCTGGGATTTCGGCACTTGAGCCATTCAGGTACTTAGCATCTTATGGAAGGGCGACTCTGAAAGCGGCTAGTGTTTGCAGCCCTGACAGCTGTTTATATAAGCATCCCGCCTCTGGTTTCCACACTGCTACTGGAGGTTCCCGTGTGACAACGTGCGCCTCTCTTCTGTCGTCTTCCAGTGGATAACCTGCTTTTCGTGCGCAGCTCTCTCCAGTTTTAATTGATTTTGGGGCACGCCGACAGGGCCTGTTTTTCCATTAAAAAAAAAAAAAAAAAAACGATGGCTATTTCTGCGAAAATCAGCTTCACTGTGAGGAGTATTTTGGATTTGCCAGAGCATGACGCCGACGCAGAACCTCAGCGCTCTCCAAGGCTCGCGCGCTCCACCGGCAGCTACTCCTCCTGGCTGGAGAGCGACCCGGGCCACTGCTTGTGTAAGTTTTCCACACGCGTGACCGTGACTGACAACTGAAATCAACAGTTTATGATCATTTTAACACCATGCCTTCATTGCACGTGAGATGTACATGTCAAAAATTCTTCAGTCTTAGACACGACATAAATTCGCTTAATGTTTACAGCAAATATGCATCACGTAGCCTGTATCAGATAAAGACGCAAAGCTTGGTGCTATTCATTAACATACACACGATTGATTAACATTGGCTGAACACGTTTCTTTTAAAATGATTATATTATTTTCCATTATTCATTTCTTCGAGGATATGTCTATGTTATAAGTCGTAGACTATAGTTCACTTCTGTGACAGCTGCGTTTGGTGCACCCTGTGATTAACATTGCTTTATTTGAAATTCGTATATTTACTGAAATGTTTATAATCCCAACAGCCTCTGATGAGAGTTGCCCGGAGACATTACCAGATTCCACCAAGAAATCCGAGCTTTCTTCTGAATGTGAGGCAGAGGAGAAGAGGAAGAAGCGTCGCGTGTTGTTTTCCAAGGCCCAAACCTTCGAACTCGAGAGACGCTTCAGACAACAGCGCTACCTGTCTGCGCCGGAACGAGAGCATCTCGCGCACCTCCTCAGCCTTACCCCAACGCAGGTGAAGATCTGGTTTCAGAACCACAGGTACAAAATGAAGAGAGCTCGGACGGAGGGATCCCAAGAAATCAATCAGCCCCCCATGGTGCGCAGAGTCGTGGTGCCCATTTTGGTTCGAGACGGCAAGCCATACACCTGCATTATCGACCCAGACAAAACAGGCTGTAGCATCCCGTTGGTAGCGACCGCAGCATCATTCAGCAACCACGGGTACCAGTCTCTTCAGCAGTCGCCACTTGCACTGTTTCCCAGATATCAGCACTTAACCACCCCGGTGGCCTCCAGACAGCACTGGGCTTGGTGAAACTGAATTTGAGAACACTTGAGCTTGGTGCGCACACTACGGACTATTCAAAAACTATTCAAAACGAAGCTTCAAGAACCAATGCGTGGCTCGACACAAGGCCCTTCTTCTTTTTGTGAACTTGCTCACGTGTTTTTTGGCAACTTAATGAAAAAAATGTGAAAATCTAAACTCCTTGGTTTGCTGGATGAGAACTGTTTTGCACATGCTTTATTAATATTTTGACCAGAAGGAGACAATGTTCTTGACTTTCGTAACTCGTCAGCCCTTACCTAACTTTATATATTTTAATGTGAAATGGCGACTGGCCGGATATTTTTTAAGAGATTTTTTTTAACGTTTATGTGCTTGCACAGAATATCATATTTCTTATAATTCCGCATCACTGTATTTGTGTCAGAAACAAAAGTAGGCTACCGAAAGTATGAACGTCCTGTTTAAACCAAGCCACTGATTTTTTTTACACTTGACATATTTCGTAACCTATTTTTGCAGTATTCTCACTATATAAAACCAGACGCCCGGTATTTTTAAAAAAGCATTTTGAGGCATATATTTGTATCAATGTTGTACTATATGAATAAACTGACCTTTTTATAATTTCGTTTGTGCATTGGTTCTGTGCTTTACACCTTCAATTTGTTCACGTTGTTATTTTTTATATATAAAAACAAAATAAAAATGGTTGCACGCGCACCATTTTATTTATCTGTATTCTACAAGAAGAAATACACCATTGCGAGACTGTCATTAAAATAAAATGTATATACTAAGTGATTAATTTTCCACCAGTTTTATGGTTGGTTTATTTGTTTATTTATTGTTATTCAAGTAGGCTGTTACCTATTTCATTTAGGGTGTATGTTATTATTCTTTACGTGGTTTACGGTGTCTATCATATTTAAAATCCACTTAGCAATAAACATTATTGTTGATTTAGAAATTTTAGTTATTTAAATATATTTAAATACATGAATATCCTATTGTATACGCCAAACTTCTGCACAATTTCCTTAATAAGCCCCATAGCTTACAGCATGCATTCTGAGAGTATGGTAAATTTTGTGACTACAGTTCCATTAGAATTACAGCTCAGAGTCAACCGTTAGAGGAAAACAATTAGGCTTGAAATTCTCAGACTAATACAGATAATTCGTTTTTGCTGGTACATATAACTATGGCCTACCCCTTAAACCTCAACTAAGCAGCCCCACTGTTCACAGTTCTTAAACAAAAGAGTCTAAAACATTTGGGAGTTTCTCAGAATATGAAAGCAACAGTCAATGGGCAGAAATTTTTATTAAATGCGAGTGGTTTATTATTAAGAAAGTAGGACAACATAGAGTCTGTTTTTCTGTCATCCAGCCTTATATAAATTGATATTTGGGGAAAGATAAGTTTGGCAAGTTGTGAGAGTATATTTCTCTAAATAAAGATCAGAATTGAAAGGGGGAATAAAAGCAAACCTGCTGTTTTGACTGAAAGATATTTGCTTATAATTCGCTTTAGTTATGCATAAGTGTGTGTGTGTGTGTGTGTGAAAGAGAGACCGAGAGAGAGAGAGTGTGTGTGTGTGTGTGTGTGAGAGAGAGAGAGAAAGAGAGTGTATGTGTGTGCATCCATGCTTGCACATTTTGAATAATTATGGAAAGCAAGGCCGTGGTATATTTGCTTATTTTGTCAGCTACATGATGTATCCCTCAGATTAACAACGGGACGGAGGCTGCCCCTGTCCGAATTTAGAGGCAGCCTCGGAGTCCTGGAGGTTAAGCACTTTATACTCTGTCCCCCTTCACGCATTGCATTCCCCGAATTGAAAAGGGGGTTGTCGGGTGCCCAGGAAAAATGCGAGAGGCGTGAATTTTTCAAGAAGGGTTTTCATGCTTTCCCCGACCCTCGAGTTGTTGTTTGCTTGTCCCGGGACACGGAATGGCATCGTTGCTGTCACCTGGCCCTTTGTCCCGGCCCGCGGGCCACCTTGCGCCCCATATGGAGGGGACAGTCCGGACGCCCCGGCCCACAGCCTCTCCCCTTAAACACCCCTTTTTTGTGTCTCCCATTCAAAGACCGCATTGTCTGTCTCCCCCCCAAAGGGACCTAGACAAATCCTCAGTGTTTCAGCTCTGGTGATGTTTAATCAGTCTCTGGTGACAAATTTATGGGTGTTAACGGCACAATGGTGTTTTAAAACATCGTGGGCTCCGGGGATGACAAAGGCGGGCTTTTAGAGGTTGCCATTGGTTTTTCCCGACTGGCTAGAGGAATAGCCAGTGCAGTGAATGGGGTTTAATGTTCCCCTTTCTTCGTTTTCCTTTAATTAATACTGTATAAGTTGGCAATACAGTTTAATGGAGGCTGTATAAGGCTGCACCATTCATTTCCGTAAACAAGCCACACACCTGTTATCTGAATTTAGAGCAAAAAGGAAAAAGTTTCAGACAAGGCAAGATGTATGAAAACAAAGTGGATCAAGTAGAGATTTGTGCAAACAAATGTGCAAGAGTGGTGGCCTACTAGTAGGACTTGAAGTAAATTGAAATATATTTAAACCTATTGCATTTTCAGGCTTTAGTTTTTTTCAGTGCTGTTTTCACAGATTCCACCCTGATAGAGTCAATTGTGTTTGTCAGGAAGTACCGTGTGTTTTTTCACCAAAAGTTTTTTAATGGATTTTAAGATATTGACAGATTCATAGCAATTATTCTGTACACTTCATTTTAGTAGGGGCCTTGAACAACTAAAAGGATGAAGAAATTAATGTTCTGTATTGTAGGATGAAGTGTGTACCCCCTGTGGTGAGACAGATAGTGCCACCACTGGGTAAGGTTATGCTACTGGATTAGTGCAGTACACCTGCAATCCAGAAGCAAGGGTGAATTTTATTTACTCACCTACAAACAAACCACAATTAAAAAATGAACAAAGTGTGCGCCAAAAACTGCACAATGACTGTGTCTAGTTCCATCCTCACAGTTAAGAAGAAAAGCAACCAGAAAACTCCCCAGTACAGGTCATTACAAGTCTTGTAATAGCTGGAACCCGGCCATAACTGGGCTAACCCATTCAGACAGGTGGAAAACCTGTATAGTTTCTTTTTTACTGGCACACATACAGAATAGACGCAAAGGCACTATTTTACATGTGTATACCGCGACATCTTATATATATACTGTTTCGCTCCACATTCACGTGCTCCCTTGGAAACATTCCCATGCTGGAGGTTTGTGTGATTTACTGAACCAAAACGTTAATATTGTGCTGAACATACGCAATGGATAACTAATAGTTAACGTCGTATTACGTTGAAAATTAAATGCATGTATAATAACTGTTAGAATGTGTCTTACGGACAACGAAATTAAATCAATAAAAAAATGTAACCACCATAATTAAATCTCCAAATTAGACTAGCGGAAGTAAATAGATTACTCATCTTTTTCAGAGCTTCAACTGTGATGAATTCTCTGATTTTGAAATATGGATTAGCAGGGCATAATAAGCATTACTGTGGGCAGTGGTTCACTAAAAAATTGTATGTATTACTAAATTCGTGTTTTTTAAAAAATGTTTGCCCCTTCTTCTCCCCAGTTTGGAATACTCCACTACACGTTCGTGCATGTGCTAGTGCTTCTGAACGCGCGTGTTTGAAACGGTATAAGAACGCTTTACATGGTATGGGGTGAGTCAGCATTCCACACCACATCACAGCTATAAATTCTCTCTCAGTACTGTCGATAGGCCGTCATTGTCTATGCAGAACTTGCTCGCTTCTTTATCTGTGTGGGGATGTGAGTGCACTTTTAACATTTAACATTTACTGTGTGAGAAAATTCCATAAAACTTTTTTTTCAGATTAGTTCAGTTTTTTTTTTTTTGTTTAGTCGACTTGCTTGTAAAAGTGGACCTGAATTTTGTTGGTTTTGCTCTTCTGGTTATAAATTGCCTGTGGTTTAGGTGTCTTTCCCTGGCAGCAGATGTTTTCTAGTAAATTTGTACGCATGATGGAGGATACAGACACCTATGTGCTCTTGTTTTTATATAGTCTTAGGTTCTGTGTTTTTATACCTGTGTCTTCATGCCTTAGTGCCATCATGTCACTGTCAGTGCCTTCACTTATTGTTCTTAACAACTCAAACTGCTCTTCTATTCAAATAAAATACTCAGATGAACTATAGATGTGTTAAGTGTCTGAAGTCCTGAACTTGCATGTTTGATTCTTAGTACCAGCTTTGTTGACCTTCTTTGTTTCTAAAGCTTGTTAGGCATTCTGTGACTCAGTGCTAGGTGCTGTCAGTGCATTATGAGTATTTGTATACTTCAGACAGCTGGGCTTCAGGTGAAGGAGTGTACCCACGTCATGACTCTGTCCAAAATGGTCTGCCCCTTTTTAATTAATTAATTAAATTTAAAAAAAGGCCTAATTCTGTGCCTTGTTAGTCCAGACTGACCAAGGCAACCGGCAGTGGGGTGGGGTGAATACTGTGATTACCACTTCCTGTAGGAGATGGCATTGCTGTCTATGGTCCTGAATGGCTCCCAAAGGAAGCTCTGACCACAGCTGAAAAGATACAGCAGCCTCACTGGCTACCTAGCTTTATGATCGCCATGATTAACTAGCCAGCTGTCTATCAATGTGCAACTGAGTTGGCTGTGTGTGATAGTGACTGAGCTGAGACATAAGGCTAACACACTACTGGAAAATCCTATAGTGAATGAACACCTTAACCAGTGAGGAGAGTTAGCAAAGCAATCAGTTGATCAGAAATGAACATAAGAACAGCCGTGTGTTTTTCCTCTCTGGAATCGCTTATTTGTGAGTGACGAATGTGGAGAGAAGTTGTGTTTATGCACCGGTAATGTTTTCCCTCCTGCTGATAAAAATACACTCAGATACTTAGTCCTGGTCAGTATGAAATTGCTCTTTATTCATGGAAAAGATGACACATGTATTTTGAATGAAGGAACAGTAACTTTTTTGAGCTGCTTGACAGTGGTGGAAAGTCCAGGGGTCAGGAAGTAAAAGTCGTGTCAGCTGTTTTCCCCCCCCCCCCCCCCAGGAACTTCCCAGTTCTGTTTCTAAATTTTTTCTAACAGTCCCTTCTAAGCAAAAAGTTATATATTGATATATTGATATACCAAGTTATTTTTCACAGTTACAGAAAGTCTAAAGTAACATAAAACAGAAAAAATATATATTTTAATAGTTTCTGGACAGATTGCCTGTTAAAGGAACTCATTTACAGTCCCCCTGAGCCCTTACTCAAATGGAATAAACTGCAACATTTTAATACAAAACATATCATAAAGATTACAACACTTCACAATATATGGACACACACATATACACGATTGCCAGTTTTAGTTATGGTAGTCTATTTGTTTAAAAACGTGTTGCTGTGAAGCGTATTTACCATATCAATGTATTTTCTCAGAGGTCGTGTTATTTCCAAAATATTGCATTCCAGTAGGGGAGGAGCTTGATCTTGTGCATATGGCGGTTGTGGTGAGGGACACCGCCATCCCGTTGCTCTTGGCGATGGAACGAGCTGCCCCCTGCCGTAGGATAGTGAGAGAGACGGGTCCCCTGAGCAGGGGGAGCAGGGGGCACTTGTCACATATATTAACCCAAACACACTGAATTATATAACACTGTCCACACTTAAAAAAAAAAAAACAAACAAAAAAAAAAAAAACACATTTCAAGCAAGGAAGTGGTTACTGTATGGGGGCACTGCTGGGTTAGACAAGGACAAGAGTAAATGTGAAGAATACACTTGCTCCTGATTAGGTGCCATCTTAATTTTTTTCATTTTTAACATTTAAAGAATGTACACTTCATGCAACTCTAAAGCAGCCTGTGCAGCGAAGTTGTATGTCCAGAGGGTGTACATATGAACTGATTATTGGTATGTTTATTCACAATTTCAAATGTGGAATTTATGTTGTTTACATACAGTTTGGGCTATAAAACAGCTTGAGCTGGCAAGAGTGGAATGGACAGAACTGAATAATTATTTTCAGTTAGGGCAATGGCAGAACGGTTGGTCTGAAAGTCTGATAGAATCGTTTGCCTCCATAACAGCGCTGTTCAAGTGTAACAATGTGGGCAGAAAAGATATGTCAAACATTATATTGGCCAGGCATGTCGACCTAAAACTTCGCGCCGCTAGATGTCAGCACAACGCTATTTCTAACCATTACTCACGCGCTATGACAGGACGCTGAACTACAGGCTAGTATTAATGATTTGTGTTTCAGGTTTGAAACTTTGACTGATCGATTTCATACGCATGTATATATATTTTTTTTTAATTATTTTTTTAAAATTATTATTATTATTATTATTATTTATTTTTTTTTTTTTTATATAGCATGCATTCCCCTCCCTTGAAAGCACTGTTGTGACTGGCTTATGCTACCCCGAAACATATGATTCTGTGGTCATACTTATTCGTTATTTTAATAATAATTTCTAGCATATTCTCTGACTCGTATTATTACACAGTGAGGATGACCCGTTTAATATGACTTAACTTCACATGTAGATGGCAATATAACATCAAATACTCCCACATACTTTTGATTTATATGTTTAGTTTTAGGCCGGAGCTGTACACACTTGTTACCATGTTAACCTAACACACACGAAAACCTGTTCATATATGGACATAGTCTGTTACATTAGGAGACGTTATCGGGGTCAGAGGCGAAAAATATAACTTTAAATGCTACACTTCTAACAGTCACCGATATGAAGTGCTATATTCTGAAGAATTAGCAAAAGCATCCTGGTTAATTGACGTTAATTGACCATAATAGCCATGTACCAGAACATAAAAGAGGTCCTGATTTAGATAATTAAGAAAGCTTTTGAAATTCAGCAATTAAGGAAAATACATTCCCCCGAGGAAACATGTTATGATTCTAATTGCATGTACCTTGTGCGCTGTAATTTTTCCTAATTATCGCTGTAAGGTGCGCTCACCTATAGACGATGGGAGGGGGTGGGGGCTAATTTGGTCTGTAAGCATTTCAGAACTCATTATCGTTTGTGCAGCCGTGGTATAAAATGTGAACATACTTATTCTATCCCTGCATTGGTGATAAAATTAGCTTTTAACGTTCTGCTAGAAACTCAGTAGTCTCGCTTTCGTATTCCCGAGGTTAACACTGGTGTTCTCCACTTCTCTATGTCGCTCTGGATAAGAGCGTCTGCTAAGTGATTGTAGTGTAATGCAGTTGTTTGCGCGCGCGTGTGTGTGTTGAGTGTTGAGTGGCGTGTGGTATGGTGGTGGAGTGGGCAACAATGAGGTCACGCGTGTAATAAGCAAAATATATCACCGTTCGCAATGACGCCATAGCCTACCTATGGGTTTTTCACGAAGAGCAAATTCAAACGTGATGTCTCTGCAATATTGGTGGTTGGTGATGACACATTTACAGTAGAAGTAAAAGGGTATTTTGAGTTGAATTTGTTCGACCTGTAAACTCACATTTGCAACGGGGCCCGCAACACGGGAGGAAACGGTGGCGGGGGTTGGGCTGGGGCTGTCCGCTGTTTCGCCACCAGAAGACGCTGTCATTCTAAAAAGGTGAAAGAGGCCAATCAAAAGCAATACGTATTTCTTTTGAAAGCGAAATGTGCAAGTACATATTTTCACATGGATACATTCTCAAATCGATAACTACCATCGGTTATAATCAAAAAATATTCATGGTCGCTTCTCTTAGTTGACATCTGAAAAGGATGTATTGCTGAAATCTTTCATTTATTCAGTTAGAATCCCAGAGTGATCATAATCAACTTCAAGCTATATGGTAAAGGAAAATGTACATTGTCCACAGATGTGGGTTTTTTCGTTTTTTAACTCTATATTTGTCTTTTTTTGTTGAATGGGCTACTATTTTGAGAAACAGGCATTAAAATATATTTAACTCGGTTAAGTATTTACATCCCAAACTGCGTCCTCACCACGATGGCCAAGACAGACTGAAAAGTGGCAGCCAATCAGAAAGCGCGTGCAATCCTGTTTTTAACCAATAGTGCGCGCGTCATATTTGCAGCTCCATGCACTGTGCTGTTAAGATAATAGATCCAAGTAACATCAGTGGACAGATTTTTTTCACTTGTGTAAAACGTATAATTGTTTTAGACAAAACAGAATTGTTTTATTTAGCAATCCACGTGATAATTGGGCCTAGAATCCGGTCTGAATGTGTGAGCAATTTACTTAAAATGTATTCTTGTTTTCTATACATCATTCCACTAGCTAGTGAAGTATTACGTTAATCTGTCGCATTAATCCACGATCTAAAATAATATATCTTGCTTATATGAATGTATATCCCCTAGTCTAAGGGGTTACTATTAAGCCAACTATTTGGATAGTTAGTGATATATTACTTTTTATGTTTTTTTGTCATAGTTTATAGCTAGTATTAAAATTATTAATCCTTAAATTTGGATCTGCATTCCCATTTAGAAGTTCAAGTGTTTACAGCTTCAATGTAGCACATCAACTGAAGCAACTGCTTCAGATTAGTCTCTTATAGTCATGTCAGCTACCTGGTGCTAATTAGCTAAGGTTAGCTAGGCTAACCTAGTTTATTGCTATGAGGTTATAGGATAATTAGCTAAATCTGCTACAATCTAATAGATTCTATAGAACACATTCAGCATTTTCTCAAGCCGTTATAAGAAGTTCCTATATTTCTTGGACTGGTTAGAGGCTTTGAAATGTTAGAATTTCTCTTTTGCACTTATTTTGCTCCACACAAATATTCATGCCACCTAATTAGTACATTGATTGTGATTGGCATTGACACTAAATAGCAAGTCAACTGAGCTAATTTTCTAACTAATAACTATCAGATTATTAGCTATCTAACTAGGCACATCAGTGATGTTGACGTTCAAATAAACTCACAGGAGGGGCCAAATTGCTATTAATGTGTTCTGTTTCATAGTATATTGCAAAGCTTGATTATATCTGCAAAAACTGAACTATGTGAAATTCAACTGAACAGTGTACTGATCTTTATACTGGAAATGCGATTTCTCTTCTGAGAAAGACCACAGCTGTTACTTGGTAAGCTAACCTAATAACAACTAGCTGTTATGTTTGCTCATTTGCTCTCATACAACTAGCAGTGTCACTGTTAGCTCATTCTGCCTAGCTAGCTGGATTATAACCACCACACAATAATATTTCCCAGTGTTAACACTAGATTCCCCTATGGTCATAGTGGAACTCATATAAACTCAGAGTTGATATAACACTGGACATTTTACTCAGCTCATTCTGCTTTTTAGGGATGTGCATTACTGTTGTCTGGGTGTGTACGCTCTCCAGCCACTTTCCTGTTTCCAGCATATACATGACTGCAGCTTCTAGTGCGATTATTCAGCGACCCAGCAATTCAACGCCACACAACTATTATAGACGTTCGTCTTGCATTAACTGATAATGCGCCCTAATTAAAAATAGCTGGCTTCAGCAAACCAGAAACCCTATTAAACATTAACCTAACTATTTACACACTATTCCTGCACCATTAATGCTTATGAAATTAGCCCATCTTATTTCTCCATACCACAACTTGACTTATCTTTTATCTCCAGCCAGACATGGCCAACAAGCTTCCTTAAATAGGCCTAAAGCATAACCAGCCTTGGCTTATTTACTATGTATTATTGACTAAAACATAATATAACGTTATGAGCAACGTTGCAACATAATATCATACCCACACAGTTAGTGAAATGAATTTCAAATGTTGCCGTTCTGACTGCCCAAATAGCAAGCGACTACGGGCCGGAATCGACGCAGATCCGACCCTAGATTCGCTCGCTATCTGTGTGATATTCCCGTGCATTTATTCGAAAGAGAAAAGTCGAGATAAGGTGGAACTATGTTTTTGTTTGTCACTACAAAAATAAAACAGACGCTAGTATAAATGTTCATATAGCAATTCATGATTAAATAAAATCATCTGGCAATGAAGTAATGGATTTGTTTCTGGAATTTTATTGCAGTTTGTAGACAAAAAAAGTGTAATGGACATGCACAAAGCCTTTCCGGATGCGATGCTGCCTCCGTGTCGCAGCATTTGCGGATGCGACGGAGACAATCTTGGTGATTCCGTTAAAGAGATCCCTAATTGCTCATAAATGGACCATTCAGAGCATATGCTAGTCACGCTCAGTATCTTGACCCGCATATGCACAGGTGAAGAGTTAGCTTCCGTTTAATAACTGATGTTGTTCATGCCTATTTGCAGTGACATTTATATTTTTATGCTTTCCCCCCCTCAGCCTCAAGAGAGTACTCGGCCCAGCGTGGAGTTGTGCTGCCTTGTAATGTACAATGAAGTTTTAATCTGCCTGCTCTGAACCCGTTGTGCGCCGACTGGTCTCAAAAAGAAGACAGTAGGGATTTCGTCTTTGATCGAGAAACATGACAGGATTGCCTGAAATAGGATGTTGTTATTGGCATAATTAACATTTAAGGACATACCGTGTTTGTAGCCTAATTGTTACATTCGTGCATTGCTTAACGGCGCTTTAGAAAAAAACGGCACATAGACTATGTTGTGCTCGGTTATTATGTAATTTATGTACGTGTTTGTTACATAGGCGTACTATCTCCCTGATCATTGCAACAACAAAGATTTGGATGACTAAGAACCTTATTCAGCGTATTCCTCGCATTCAGCGCGACCCACGGGAAGCTGCAGGCTAAAAACCAGAGTGGATCGTACGGTTCACGAGCAGGCTGTGCCCTCGCGAACTTCAGTTAGTCAAGATGCCTTCTCTCCATTAACACGCGCTCAACCTTACTCTTAGTCATGCAGTTCACGATTCTTTATTCTCCTCTTGTAATATTATCTACTGAATAGCGGCAACAATAAATCGTCTCGTCTATTTAATAGTTTAATCTCATGCCGTTTGATACCGAGGCAGAACAGAGTTCATTGACAAGGCATAGTCTTGTATAGGATAGTGAATCGGACATTGGCGTCTTAATCTCCGAAATGTAAGACATTTGAAGATGACAGCTTGATGCAGGTATACTACTACTACCACTACCACTACTACTACTACTAATACTAATAATAATAATAGCCTAATAACAATAACAATAACAATAACAATAATTATAAAAGGAAGAAGAAGGACAATAAATTAATCTATTATTCTAATGGGATGTCATTTTATTTTATTTTGCCTCGTAAGTTAATAGTAGTGTGCATTACCTTTTGTGGGATTGATCCAATCCAAGACATAAGGACGAAATGAAGTCTCTCGCGAGTTTCTGTAGGACATTTATTTCAGTTAACTTTTCGAGCTTTTCTCTCTGATTCTGCTGAGTAAAAAGCAGCGTTTTGCCTTTCTAAACTGCATCGCCGCGACTGTTACTGTCCTAGACTGTATCGTTTGTCCTATATATTATAATTTAACTGGCACGTGTCCCGTTCACTTTGGTCATAAATTATTCAGTCATTTAAATGAAGACTTCATTGACTCTTGGTTCTCCACCGAAGAGAACCAAGAACGTGTTGAAACCGTGTCAAACATTTATGCGTTTTTGTGCGCTTGTACATCTAGTCACCATCCAAGGCTTCATTTTGGGCCCAGTCTGACCGAATCCGTCCAAGAAAAATGCTTTGTCATTGCCTTTGAATAACACTCTCGAGGTGCTTCTATTCTCCGTACACGTACAATACGTTCAGTGGTCATTAAATCAACCAAAAAGTGTAGGCCATTCGAGGAGACTAGCAAAATGCAATACTCGTTTAAATACGTCACTCGAAGTTGGACAAAATACATAACAATTATATTTTTGCATTTTATTATTTGCCTATTAATAAGTAAACACGACCCCCCCCCCCCCCATACATTTCTTTGAAGTCATATTACAAGGGTAGCCAGACTGTAAGAGTCGATTAAAACAGTTCATGTATACTTAGGCTATTTCAACAATTTAAGTGTTTTAAATATTTAAAGTATTACTTCAATGTTCTGTCGAAGTCAATACTGTACAACAGGGTATTTCTACCTGATTCACTTCCTACAAACACAACGCCGATTGTTTTCTTCTGAATAAAATGTACATGACTGCAAATGTCACCTTATACGAATTGCAGTTTGGCCTCATGCTTAAACCTTGCTAACTGTGCGTGGTGCCCCTTTTAAAAAATTGCGCGCAAAAGCGAAATGTTGCAAAAATCACTGTTGCCAAAAATAGGAAATTTCTGAAATATAAAACCAGTTCGGTTTCAGCAAAGGTTCGAGAAGCTGTGGGAACCGCACCTATCAAATTTTTAAAAAATTACTGTAACTTTTACGATTTAGCTATGTGACGTATGCAAGCACTACATTGAGTGGTATCAAATTCTTTCATCAAGCTCGATGGGCAATCTTCTGGACAATCTTTGCATCGAGAAATTTGTTATTCACTGTTTCTTTCTTTCTTTCTTTCTTTCTTTCTTTCTTTATTGTCTAACTTAAGTAAAGTATCAAATGCATTGTCACTGTCTCAATAGCCAGTGCGTACACCTGCACACTGTCAATGGCAGGCTGCGTCTACAGTCCACCTTCCAGGTCCAGAGCTGCGGTAGGGAATTGCTTGGAGATCTCGTGTATCTTCATCGAGGGATATGATGACTGATTCTACCTGTAGTCGAGGAGATTCACTGGGAAAAAAAACATATCTTCCATTTCTTCCAGCGAGGATGGTGCGTTTCTGAGCTGAGGGTTTCCCATGATTACTGTTATGTCTGTCTAAAGGCAGAGATGGTTAGACTTGGATAAACTGGACAGACAGCCACTTTTCATGCGAATGTAATTTTTTAAAAAATTGCACCACACCCATATTACAAGAAAAGGGTGCGTTTGCATGTGCATGAAAAAGCGAATAACGTGAACCAGTGCATTCATTCACTGCATGCCTCTGACATCGAATAAAAGCAGGAAAAAGTAGGACTTTGATCCTGCTTTCACGTTCGCCTCTAACTCGCAAGGCCTATTATTATTATTATTATTATTATTATTATTATTATTATTATTATTATTATTATTATTATTATTATTATTATTATTATTATTATTATTAGTAGTAGTAGTAGTAGTAGTAGTAGTAGTTATTATTAGTATTATTAGTACTATTCGTAGTTTTATAAACAATTCAACTGGGAACAGGAGCGCGATAATAATAATAATAATAATAATAATAATAATAATAATAATAATAATAATAATAATAATAATATGAAATAATTCAGTTATTTAATGCATTCCTTATTTGTTCGTATGCTCCGTTTGCCTTTCACTGTGACACTTGTGTTTATTAATTACAAATAAACGTCAACTTTGAATTGGGAGCACAGCCTTTCGTCATAGGGGGGGGCTACTCAAAGGTACCTCGCGATCAACACGTAGAAATTATGCTGGGGTGTGAGATAGATAGGGCTGCTTTGTATTGTTGCCCTGACTGCCGATGCCCCGCCTCTGATGGCAGCCTTAAACCTGGCGCCCAGTTGAAACAAACGAAAGCCAGCCCTGAGCCTCCACTCAATCCAATTAAGGCGGACTTCAGCCACTCTCATAGGTGTTCATCCAGAAGCATCGACGTAGAGACAACGGGTACACAGGGCTCTGACCGAAAAAAAAAAAAAAAAAAAAACAGAGGGAGAGAATTTGCCCTGCCTTTTAATTTCCCTCTCTCCAGCCGCTGAACAATGTCGATGAGCCCCAAGCACACGACTCCTTTTTCTGTTTCCGATATCTTGAGTCCCCTTGAGGAGAGCTACAAGAAAGTAAGTATGGAGGGTAACAACCTGGGGGCTCCTCTCGCCACGTATCGACAGCCGCAGGTTTCGCAGGCGGCAATGCAACAGCATCATATGGGCCACAACGGGACGGTGTCCGCCACTTACCACATGACCGCGGCTGGGGTATCGCAGTTGTCGCACACCGCAATGGGGAGCTACTGTAACGGCAACCTGGCGAACATGAGCGAGCTTCCGCCTTACCAGGACAGCATGCGAAACAGCACCCCAGCCACCGGCTGGTACGGAGCCAATCCAGACCCCCGCTTTTCTACAAGTAAGTGTAATTCAGGTTTTTGCCGATATACTTGCTGCATGTTACGGGTGCCTCGATACAAAGTGGGGTTTGCTATTTCAGCGCAGGCGCAAAAGTTGCAGTTAATGGGATCCGAATGTGTGCTTGTTTATGCAAAACGTAAGCTACAAAAGATGGGTAAATTCTACGGTGATTTTGAAAAGTGACAGCAGTATTTTTTTCATTCTTTTTTAAAATTTATGTACTGAAAGTATCGTCTCTTCCTTAACCATTGTCCCTTTGACGCTGAAGGTTACAGCTGCGGTCTTGTCACACTTTCGTGTAGATGAAAAACCGAAATGCTACCATTGTTCATTAAACTGAAAGTGCTCCAAACATTCGTGACCGTGTGCTAGGGCTGTTAATTTTTGTGAAACTATTCTTAGCCGTTGGACTAGCCTATTCAGTTTAACATTGGCTTCAACTTTTTTCATCCAATGCATATTTACGATGTAGTTCAATAATGTATGCTTTTACTTCCACACTCCACCCTACTACCCCCCCCCCCTCCCCAAAACAAACTCAAAAAGACAAATCAGAATTTAATTTGTAATTGAATGAAGTAGCCTATACTTGTACCTTGAGCCAATCAAATACGGGAACGGGTCAATCATGCAAGATAATGTAAGTTGCAATATATAGCTATGTATTTATTGTTTTGTGTGCGTGTGTCTGTTTGAGAGGGAGAAGAGAGACACATTTAATCCAAAATGATCATAAAATTGTGTGTACGGAGGGGCTCATATATATCTTCATTAATGTATCTCACATGTTTTGATTACATTCTCAATATCGCAAGTTTATTGTTTGTTTGTTTATTTCCCTCCACACACCCGACCTAATCCATGGTAATACCGTTTATTTTAGGAATTACTGTCAGTGCATTTATTATTTTCTGTAATAAGACATTCTCTCTTTCTCCAGTCTCTCGTTTCATGGGTTCGTCCTCGGGGATGAACATGAGCAGCATGGGAAGTCTGGGTTCCCTGGCGGACGTGGGGAAAGGTATGGGCCCGCTGTCCAGCGCTCCGCGGAGGAAACGGCGCGTGCTCTTCTCACAAGCTCAGGTTTACGAGCTCGAGCGGCGGTTCAAGCAACAGAAATACCTCTCAGCGCCGGAGCGAGAACATTTGGCCAGCATGATCCACCTCACTCCGACCCAGGTGAAAATCTGGTTCCAGAACCATCGATACAAAATGAAGAGGCAGGCCAAAGACAAGGTATCGCAGCAACAAATGCAACAAGACACCGGTTCCTGTCAGCAGCAACAACAGTCGCCCCGGCGGGTGGCCGTGCCCGTGCTGGTGAAAGACGGCAAACCGTGTCAGGGAGGTACTCACACGCCGAGCTCTGCCATGCAGAACCATCACCAACAGGGCAGCAACGTTATGATCGTGTCCAGTAACAGTTCGACGATGGGCCAGCACCAAAGCCAACAGGTGGTCAGCGCCGGTCACTCGCCAGATTTAGTTCAACACTCCACTTCCCCTCCATCGCTCCAGGCCCAGGTTTCGGGACTGTCGCACCTGAACTCTTCGAGCAGTGAGTACGGCACGGCCCTGCCGTGCTCGGCTCTGTTGTACGGCAGGACGTGGTGACAACAGTAAGAACTACTATATAGACAAGAGAACTGTGACTGTGAATCTGTCACACTCCGAACGTTTTTTTCCCTTATATTTCTTTGAAGAAACAATGGTTTACCTACATTTGGATATGTAGACAGCTGACAGAGGGAATCAAGAAGAAACTGAAAAAAAAACCAAGAAATAAGTGTTACCGAGTGGATGCGCAAGCTCCCAAAAGCGTCAAAGTTGGAAGTATTTATTTTCATTAACCCGAGGACGGGTTTAGTCCCCAAATATTTGTTTCAGAGGAACAATGCAGTGGTCAAAATGTTCTGTGTGTCTTTATTTGAAGGAAAAAATCTAATTCAATTTGAAACAGGGACTAGGTTGGGATTTCTCAAACTATTTAAGGGGAGACAAAACGTCTCTGATTTATAATAGCTTTTTATGTAACACGTAGTTTGTATATTTCTGTAAAAGGTTTGAATTGGATACATAGTTTTTAGTAATCTGTATGTACAAAGTTTTTATCGACATTGAAGTTTCCTTGTATTATATTTAGGTTCCATTGTTATTTGTAAATTTAATTTTCTTGTATCGTATATAGTTTTTGCCATAAATATAGTCATACAAACATATTAATAAATTATGAAAATAAATTGCTATCCCCTTTATTGAAGTTGGCTATAAAGTGAAAGTTATTCTGATTTGCATACGGGGAGGACATTAGCCAAACTTGCTAAATGCGCTGTAACAAGGCAAATGAAAAACAAGTAGTGTCATAAAATATTAGCTTACAATGTAATGGTAATCGTAGTAGTTGTGTTAATAATAATAATAATAATAATAATAATAATAATAATAATAATAATAATAATAATAATAATAACAATAATAACAATAATAACAATAATAACTACAATAATAATAACAAACACAACAACGACAACAACAATAATAATATAAATAATAATAATAATAGTACTACTAATAATAACAACAACAGCAATGGTTTGAGAATGTGGGCTTAAATTAGTATAATCAGTTAGTATAAACTCATGTTACAGTAAAAAAAAAAAAAACAACAACTGTACATCAATTGACGTTTTGATCAGAAAAGATTAGCCAATTTACTTATTTGTCACTATTTGAGATCATGAGGTCACCTATCGAAGAAAATAGCATGTTGGTACGGTGCCTTTACCGAAGGTGTGTGTTAACGTAGGGACTAACTCATTATTTTACAATGCTTCTATTTCCCATATTTTGGTTGATGTATATTTTGATAGAAATGCGGAAGCCAATTCTAATTTTATTTCAAGGTTGAAGCTAGGGCGAGAAATGAAAACGCTTGTTCTGTAAACGGCTTAGAAAATCTTTTGCTTGTCGTAAGGAACAGTCCAAAGTCCAGAGCAGTGACGATTGATATCTCAGACAAGGTTACTCGACCCTTTCATTGGATATGAATGTTGTTTCTGTATATGGCGCACTTTTTAGTTCAACTGTACTTTCGGTAAATAATAATTGAACAATTTAAGCTGTTTTATGTTTGGTTGTGAACTGAGTGCAACAGTGCATCTGTATATAGTCCACTTATTCATACAAAGCAGATCTCGTAGAACCCGCGCACACAAACCGCATACTTGTATTAATGGGATATTGTGTACATAAGCTTATCTCGTAAAGATCAAGCTAGGTAAACTCGCCGTTCAGCCTTTTGTAAAGTGGGAGGGCGTGTGTGTGTGTGTGTGTGTGTGCGTGCGTGCGCGCGCGTATGGCTGTGTGTGGGGGTGTGTATGTGTGTGTTTCGTTTGTAGTCATGTAAGAGTGAGTTATGTGTTCCTTCTCTTTTTTTGTTTGTTTGAGAAATCGAGATAAAATAAACAACTCACAAAGTACAGTTATCAATCAAATCCCAGTCCAAACAATCCCATTACCCTTAAAAATTCAACTGAACAATTTTCCTGCTCTTATCGGATGTGCCATTATCAATAGCTGGGAAGAAAAAAGCTCCTTGCTGACAGGCCAATGGGCCTATTTATACATCGCAGTTACTTCACAAGAAGGTATGCAGAAAACTATAACTTCTATTGACGCCCGCAGCCGATAGTGAATGTAAGTTCTAATGCGCTACTTCGTTTTGCCTGGGCTTTGATGTGCTTATTTTTTAATGTATTCTTTTCGGACATTTAAATGAATAGAAAAATGTTATATATTATTAACCTGCTGTCAGACATGTTCATTACACGACATCGATTACTGATTACGAAAACAAATTTTAAAAGCGAATATAGGCCATGTAGCTACGTGGTCTTTCCTAAAATGTGTTGGTCTCGAAGATTGTTGACCTGTTGTCTTGTAGTGTATGAACTATTCGCGCATGTGTAAAAACATAGGCCCACATACGTAGCTAGTAGGCATATTGGGTGGAAAATTTAATTGTTATTAAAAGTTTATCTTCTTGTCTGGTGTTAATCTACGACAGGCATTTGCATTGCCTTTGACTAATTTTCATTAGATTGTATATCCGCAGAGAAAGTAAAGAAATATTCATTTGGCTAAATTGAGTTGATCCACAAGGCAGTGGCGACGCTTATTTTCGAAAAGCGTAGGATCTCGAGCGTTCAAGTATGATATCGATAGAAAAGACTATTCGGTGCCCCTAAATTTTAAAGCTAGACGCATACTACTCTCGAAAATCAATCCCGCATTTAAAGCTGATACGCCTACTTATTTGAACAAATGTACGTTTTGGACTATGCCAATTAATTCGCGATGGTGTGTGAATTAGGTAAATATTGAAATCCTCATTAAAAAAAAGTTTTTGACAGCTTTTATTTCAGTTTTTAAGAAAGCATAGAATGTTTTTGTTGTTTTCTGTCATAATTTAGGCTTTCCCCGATCCATTCAATGGATGCTGTGTTGTACTTGTTGCATTATGGCGGCATTGGTTTATTTGTCCTGTAAAGTCAAGTAAAATATTTTACTTATTCGTGTAACATCTTAATGTAGGCCGTTGCAATTTACTTATTTCAGCGAAATAGGTCAGGTGACTTTAGTAGCTATTTATTTATAACGGATTAAGGTAAGGTCATGTGGTATTTTCTATCACTAAAAGACCAAATACCTATTCAACTAACGGCGGTGTTTCTTAAATCTTAAGCAGTTGTTAGGGTGCTTGTTTCGATATTGACTTTATAACGTGATTTCAGTGGGCAATCTTGATATATGTAGCGCCCGTGTCCCCCTTACAAGCAGGCCCGAGTACATTGTGGTGAGGGTTTGTTATGGTCCCTTATCACACGAGTGCATTTGCCTCCACGCAATTTCCTAAATACTTATGAAGTCTGTGCGGGGCTTTTGAAGTGCGCCGTAGTTAAAAATTAATTCTAGAATCGAAACAGGTCAACCACCCTCACATCCAGATGAATAAACTGGCCCTAATATTACCAATTCACGTCGCGATTTTTAATAATAATAATAATAATAATAATAATAATAATAATAATAATAATAATAATAATAATAATAATAATAATTTGCTATTGTTGTTGTTGTTGTTAGTGGCAGCGGTGGTGTTGCTGTTGAGCATCAGTTTGTGTGCAACCTTCGTTGTGTATAGACTATAGGTCATTTTTAGTTTTATAGTTTTTTTTTCGATGTTTCTAAATTTTCCATTCCACTCTAATATTAAAATAGTTTCCCAAAAATGGCAGAAGAGTGCTTTGTTAAAATCTCGTGCAAATACTTCAGTGCTGTAGAAGACAACGATAAATGTATTTTTACAAAAAACATTTTTATTCCGTAACATTCAGTAACCATACTGCCGTTCTTATGTGGCCTACTTTGCAAAGAGACCATTAACTTCAAAGAGTGCAATCATTTGTGTCTTCCTCTTCTTACTAGGGTTAATATTGTGATATGTTTCGTGAGGTGGAAACTTTTCTCACAATCATGCACGTGCGAATATATATATATATATATATATATATATATATATATATATATATATATATATATATATATATATATATATATATATATATAAGGTATTTACAGTTGCTGTACAGGACAGTTCAGATCAATTGTAGACAATTTGAGCTCCATGGTCACGTGACTTTGTAGTGTTAGGCAGTTAACTATGTCATATTTCCTGGTGTGATTTGGTTAAATGGTAAGTGGTAATATGGCTCGTGCGCGATTCAGTGGAAAATTAACGCAATAGGTCTGGTTAATGCTGTGACGAAAGAGGACCCTGTGACAAAGAAGAAGTGCTTCACAATTATATCAGATTTCCTTAAACTGTGCTTTGACGTGTGTTTTTCTGATTATAACAAATGCAGTTGTCATAAATTTAACCATAGACTGTACTGTATTAAATTTCAGTATCGCATATGCAACCCACACACACGCACACACACATAAGGAGAGAGAAAGAGAGAGAGAGAGAGAGAGAGAGAGAGAGAGAGAGGGGGGGGGGGGAGAGATAGAGAAAGAGAAAGTGACGTATTAAGCTAATATAATGGTTTTCTTAAGAACTTTAGTAGTGTATGCGTTAGTGGCTATTTATTTTACTGCCCCTACCCTCCTTCGTGTTATACTTACCACTACATCTCAGAATCGTATTTATGTTTTCGATATTTATGTATTTGTTTTATGTGAAAAGTCCATAAAATGCTCCAAGTTTTTCTTATGGGTAATTAGGCTGAGCTCTGAGCTTCAGGCTGCCGGCGCGACCTCGCGCCACTAAGCGATGGAGTGCACTGGAATTAATGAGGTGGCTGATTGTAATGGGCTTGTTCTTTGAATTTTTTTTTTTTTTTTTTAGCTTTCAATCAGTATTACCTTTGGTGAATGCCCCCCCCCCAAAAAAAGTATTTCTGCAGCCGTTAGTTCAGGAGCGGACGATATGTGGATGGGAGTGTGCGTGTGTTTTCCACCATTAAACACGATTCTGTTAAGTTTAAAACATCCTTGAGATACTTTTCTGTCCTTAACGTTTTCACAGTCTGGTATCTTTATTGGCGCGTTGGTACCTCCGAAGGAAAGACTCGGGCACGTTATCAGTTCGTGTACGTTTGACTGCACCGGGGGCCACGTCTGTCATTTCTTACACGACAAGGTGAGTTCGGCGTTTTCAGAAATCAAAGAATAAAGTTGTCTAAATAAATAGACTGCAAAAACATAACTTGGAACCGACATGAAATGGCAACAGGATATTGGCGCGAATTGAATTAAATCATTCCAACAATTAATTATCAAATTACCCGAGTTTTGTTTCTTCGCATTTTTGCACGAAGCATATTTTGGCTTTGTACGTGGTTGTCACTGTGGCCAACTGCTGTGAGTGCGCCCGTGTATTTGTCTCTTCGCAGAATAAGTTGATTCACAGCTCATGGTGTAGAGCTGGGGACTGGGGAGAGGGCCCCCTTACCCTGCCCCCACCCCCAAGCCCCCACCCACGAGCACTTTCCGCCACCACTTTCTGCGTACGGCTCTGCAGAGCCAGAAATCTTCACTACACCTCCAGCGAGGAAAATAAATAATTCCATTCCCGCCTTTTCTGAAGTTTAGTATGAGGCCTGCTGCGCCTCAGATTAACTGAATTTGAAGACTTTTCGTAGAAGTAGGCTGGAAAAGCATAAGCCAAAGTAGCAATTATGGCACAATTTCCTGTAGATAATCAAGCATTGATTAACAATTGTAAAATGTTAATTAACCCTTGAACACAAAACCCACGCTTTGGTACAAATGCACTTGATCTGAATGCCATATTCCTGAAATTGCTTTAATTGGATCAAAAATGTTTCACCGGGAGACACCCTTTCGATTTTTCACCTGCTGTCGGGATGTAATAGAGCCAATGGTATAGAAAGGTCTTTTGTTTGGCGGGGCCATCCACAGTGATGTCCTCTCTAGTCCCCTTCTTGGTTCTTCAAAATGGTAAAGGCGCCCATATATTACATCGAAATGAAATAAAAATAAACATATTAATATGTCCAAGATGGTCCAATTCGATATTGAGCTAGCCCAATAGTGAACGTACGTACTAAATTGAACTGGACCGAATGTTTGACTGGGATGCAGGCCGACCGCACTGCCTAAAACAATGTGCTTTGAGAGTGTCGGTGATTTCTGCACTTAATTCCTTTGAGGACCATTTTGGAAACAAGTGTTGACAAACATGTTATCATCTGGGCTGTACAATGTGTACATATTTTAAACTCCAAAAAATAAAAATCAATCAATTGTTAAAAAGGTGAGCCTTGTTTGATATTGGCAGGAATCTGAATGAGCTACATCAGTGTCTGATATTGCTGACAAGGCCACCCACGAATTAAGGTACTATACGTTAAACTGTCCAGTAATTAAAATTAAAAAGTATATTCAGTTGTATTAAGGTATGTTTAAAATATAGATCAGATATCAATACATAACGTAGTACACTACGTAGTCTGAGCATACTGTGAGCAGTATTTTTAGCCTACACGAAACAATGCATAACTGTCAATTGACAGATTAGCGCTTAATTCGACGGAAAAGCATGCCATACACACAGATATGGAAGCATAATTAAGTCAAAACTGAAGCACTGTCAAAATACGTTAAAACAGGTATTTGTGCCCTTTTAGGGGTCCGCCGAGGGACGGAATTCAATACAGGTGGTTTGTTTGATACACATTAACTAGGTGGAAATGATAGAGTTTGAGTAGACCTAATCTATATTAAGATTGTTGGCCGAATTCAAGAACATCCCAAACGTTTCACATAGCCTATACCTAGCGTGTAAACTTCGCATGTTAAAAAAATACGTGCGTACTGAAACCAAGTCACGTCTGGATACTATTGTTTAATTCAAATCAATTACTGTTTAACGTTTCCCTTTATACGAGCAGGCCTCCACTAAAAATGTATTAATCCCGACAATGGTCAAATTGGCTAAAAGTATGATGTCTGTGAGCCAACTGCGACGATAAAACAATGGCGCTTTCGTTATTTTGTTTCATTGTACCCTCTAGAAGAGACTCACCATTTCCCTTAAAACTTTGCGTAAATTCAGTCGTTCCCGAACGTAATCTTACAGGCACCAGTGACCGAGATTCTATTAGGTTTTAGTATGCGTTTTGTTCGGGACCGCTCTGAATGACCGCGGATTAAATTTGCATGTCTTAGACTCGGTGTGTGGTCTTTGTGTGGAGCTTGTAGCTATTGAGAATGACTTGTTGGAAGCGTGTGTGCTCTCATCTCGCTCCTTTAACAGACACATTGTAAAACTCCAGCCACGCCTTCTGGCTTTTTTCGTACAATTCTGTGTGAATCCGTTAGCAATTAGACCCACATCTCAAGAGAATCGTATCTGAGTTCGAACTTAAAACGAATATTAACCTCGGCCTGCTTACTAATATTTTTAGTGCCGAATGCCATTTTGGTTTGAATATCATAATCATTACGACCTGCTTAGAAGCACTATGACCTGTTTAACACACACACCCGAATATGTGTGTGCGTCTATGTATAATGTATATAACTGTGTCTGTCACGTGTCAATCAATTATCAATTATGTAAAGTGGTTAAAGGTTATGAAGTGTTAACTGACACCCCTAAAATATACAAGCTTTTCCACGTTTCGACCAAAATTGAGGTCAGCAGGTTGAATATAATGAATGGGCATTGTTTGACAGAAATAAGCATAGAAGACATCACTTGAAACAAACTGGCAGACATATTACCAATTATGTCTTTGAAACAAAACAGATGATATTTAAAGAAAGTTTTAAACCATACTGGCTAAGCGGTGTAATTTTAATCCTACTTATACTTCACGTGGCGCCACAGTACCAAATAGATGAATATTTTATTGGAATGTCATTGCTAATGAAAATTATTCGAATGGGCAAAAGATAGGCCTATAATTGTTCCTAAGATCTTTTCAATTTAGGCTTAAAGAAAACAAATCAGGTACCGTGTATTCAACTACGTTCATTGCATAATTGCTCGTGAATTGACCGAAGGTTGAAACTGTGGTGAAAACGAGCTAACAAAATCTCTTCATGCAATACAAGCAATGATAACTGTTCTGTTCTCTCTAGCCTTGCATACCACCCCGGGTGGCAAGGTGAATTACGAGTTCCCTCCCACACTACCTCCAGGAAATAGTCCTATTAATATTGAATAGGGATCGGAACGCTCTTATTGGATACGCATTCTTTTTTTCCCCCACGTGCTCCTGAAAGGTGTCTCATTTGTTGCATGTAACTGTTTAAACTGCTCTAGACGTGACGAGGTTTCGCCATGGCGCAGGCTATACCACGTGACAAGAGCTTACAGGTGCGTGAGAGCGACGAGTGCCAGTCGAAACCCAATGATCTTCGTCCAGCTAAACACTCCGTTTTAGCCTACGTCTGACAAATAGCTAACTGATTTAGGAATTGTAAATATAAAACAGAATAGACAGATTGACAAAAGTCAATGGTTGACCACGTCTGTTATAGCATAAGATTATACATTGTGGTCAAATACATTTTATTTTTATTTTATTATAAATACATTTCTTTTATTTATTTTGCTTTTATTATTATTATTATTATTATTATTATTATTATTATTATTATTATTATTATTATTATTATTATTATTATTATTATTATTATTATTGCGTAACCTGACCTCCTGCTTTACCGTTGGAGAGCACTTGCGCGTCTGTTTTTATAAAGCTCTCCTGATGTAGGCAAGTGCAACATTCTGCTCTACCCACATGTACATTTACAAGGATTGTTGCTTATTTTTGTGCTCTTAGCACGAGGATAGGTCCTTGTTAAGTTGACAGCATTAAAGTAATAAGCTGGAGGCACTATATGAATCCGCAGGCTAAATGCAATTAATGTTGGCCTCACCCAATGCGTGAAATATCAACTGTTGATTGGAGGCTACAAGTGTTCTCAAAGCCGCGGACTTGCAAGAAGATATTCAAACCAGACAACTAGCCCCAATAACCTTTTAGACATAACCAATCACAGAAGACATACCGGCGGTTTATTTCAGGCTATGGCTTTATGAAAAGAATTACAATTCACAAGCTACTTTATCTTAACTTTTGACTTTGTTTTTTTTTGGGAATCTCCGATCGATCTTTCTGCAGCTAGCTTGTACCGATGGAGTGGGCTACACACATCTATTACGCTGTCCAAGGTTCTGAAATATATGTTGCCAAAATACACCATAAATTGTAGGAACCCCCGGAATATATTTCTGAATATGAAGAGACTGCAAGATCAAGCTGATTTATAGTTACTAACGAATTTCTTTTATGTTTATGCTAATACACATGGTAGCTGATGCACCGACTCTGTAGAACTGTTTGTCTTGCCAGTGTTTTATTTTATCTATGATAACAAACTGTAATGGCATCTAACCGGGACAGCAAATAATTCTCTTGATTATAAATGCCATTAGATCCTTTCATTTCCACACCTTCCTCTGCACCAGGGCTGTCCAACCCTGTTCCTGGAGATCTACCCTCTTGTAGGTTTTCACTCCAACCCTAACAAAGCACACCTCAGTCAACAGCTAGAGATCTTGTGGAGGTGCTAATTATTGGAAGCAGGTGTGTGCATTTGGGTTGAAAACAAAATCTACATGACCACAATCATGGAACAGGATTATGGTCCTGTAGGAACAGAGGTGGGCATCCCTGCCCTACACTGTAACCTCTTAAAAAAATTCCCCCTAAAGGCCCACCAACCATGGGTGAAACTATGTTTCTGTTTCACCAGCAACAGGGTTTTGCCTAGATAACTCCCATACACAGACTCATATAGCCTAGTGTGACTTCGATTCAACTGTCTGATGAGGTACAACTGTAGGGTGATAAAGCTGCCGTACACGACAGAACTTTTTACATGCTGGAATATGTTACGGCTTCAGAATATTGCTGCAGCTTTGACACAAGGGTGTACCGCCACAAAAACAGATTCACATCATTTACAAACTACCCACTCGCTGAGTTGGCTAAAAGCCCTGGAATTAAATGAAAAGTTAAATAGGTCAGTCAGGTATTTTCCGTCAGGTGAATGATAGAATATACAGAAGAATATGAACAGCCCCCTTTTCTTTTGGTTGAGCCTGTTGGTCTCCTTCTCCTGCACCCCAATGTACCGCATGCATAATTAAGTCATTCCTCTGACTGAAAAAGGTACATTACATTATGTTTTGTTTCAAGGATTTTTATGGTGTGAAAGAAAGTCCCACAGGCATAAATGCTGTATTAAAAGTGAAGGATAAAAAGCTGCGTTAGATACTAAGAACCTACAGACCTTTCTTCAAACTGACTCCAAGTAATTTGTCCAAACTGTAATGAGACATTTAATGACACTTCTCAAGTAACACACTTGACAGATTTTTAATTACACTTAAAAATAAAAAGAATGCTTGCAATAACCTTAACTAGCACTGCAAAAGTGAACCTTCCCTTGAGTTCACAACTCAAGATGTTTAACACATTTGATGTATCAAAATGCTCCATGCGACCGTTAAATCTGTCCATGGAGATGAGTGTTCCAACAGTCAGCCTACATTAATTATAGGCCTACAATATTTTCTGCCTTTCAGTGTCCAGCACCTTAAAATAAAGCAAGAGATAGAAGTTGAAAGCCTGGGATGTTGATGAAACTTCTTTTATGGCAACGATTCAGTTCAATATCCTTCGTACAAGGAATTTAACTGCTTTCCATTCTAATATTCTTAAAAACAATTAAACTAATGCAAAGGTTGCCAGAAATCAACATGCACCACAAGCAGAAAGGGTTAAAAAGCCTCCTCGACAACAACAGAAATAGCAGTACCACGAGCATCACCGCCACCACCGACAACGGCAACACCAACACCAAAAATCCATCAAGAAATCCAATGGCTCAAAACTCCAAATATTTCTCCTTACAATCTAGCTTGAAGCTGTTTAATTCTGATTATTTAACAGACAGGCTTGCTAGGAAAACTAAAATCCTTCATATCTGGCCTGTAACACACATTTTGTAACTACATTATCAGCCATTTTGTCGACATTGTACATGTGCATTGTGTGTTGTACATTAGATTCAGGGTGTGTGATTGACTTGGCCTGTCAAGAACATTACACTTTTTTGGCCCTGAAAACCTCCTTGGTTGCTTTAAGCAGTATGTTTGGGGTCATTTTCCTCATGCAGGATATAGTGCTGTCTAATGAGTTTTGAGGCATTTTGTTGGATATGAGCAGGTGAGACGCTTTCTGTACACTGCAGAGTTCATCCTGCTGCTGCTGCTGCTGTCAGATGACAAGTGAGCCTGTGCCAGTGGTAGCCATGTCCCAGCCAGAACACTGCCTCCAACATGCTCTGCAGATGGGAGGGGCCTTTGGATCATGAGCAATTCCTTTCTTTCTCCACACTTTCCTCTTCCCATCACTTTGGCACAGGTTAGCACTCATCTCATCTGTCCACAAGACCTTGATCCACAACTCAACAGTTTCTTAATAGCACATTTTTTTTTAGCAAACTCTAACATGGCCATAGCGTTCCTGAGGCTTCCCAGTGGCTTGCATCTTGTGTTGAACCTTCTGATGTTATGCTGGTGTTGTCTTCTCTGTAGGGTAGTGCTTGACACATCTATCCTTGCATACTGGAGAGTGTTCTTGATTTTTTTTAAACAATTGAAAACAAGTTTTTCTTTGAAAAAGTGCTATTTGGTCATCCACTGCAGTGGTCTTCCGTGGTCTACCAGGTTATTTATTTATTTATTTATTTATTTATTTAAATACATTTTTTAAAAAACGACATATTGTATGTAGTAGCCTACATAGTATGTGATTTCGGACGTAGCCTATGGTTGTCCTTCGATTTCCTTAATCTTGCGTCGTTCTGTTTCCTTGGGGGTCCTTAGAGGATCAATACCTTTGGGTTGCGCCAAATCAGCCACTGACTGGCGGTTGTCAGCAACTGAAGACGAAAGAGGGTGTGCATGCCGTGTTAATATTTTATTGATTCCGTCCATTTTAAAGCAAAATTATACTTAGACTGATTGGAAGCATACATGCGTTCTTATTTCAAAACAAACGTGTGCTTTCGATTTGAGCACGTTCCCTACGGGGAAGAGACGAGAAGCCACATTAGGCCTAAATAACTTTCTTATCAAGAAACATATTCAAACGAACCATTTTATGTAGCTTTTTCGGTAGATAAACAAAAAATATTTTATAGAAAATGCAATAATGTTAATATACTGAAGCTACAGCTTTTGTACAGCTTATTTCTATCACTGAGGAGTTGTCTTAGTATTTAATGACAACGTGGTAAAATACAACTGTGTGACTGTACCAGAGCGAGCTTACTTGGGTGTTTATTTAATCAAAATATACTCTGGTGATTTAAGTCTATTTTAGTATGTATACGCTACTTTTTGTCCTTGTTTTCGATATAGACCCATATTGGGGTTCTCAATCATGAGCTCATGTGTTTGGTCTATTGTAAATGACAAAAGTATATCAAAACGTGAAATAATGTTGGTACATTTTGAGTTTGCATGTCGAACAGAATCAGAATCAGCTTTTATGTCTCACGTTCCTATTTTACAAAATTCTACGTATCCTGCATAACCCCGATAGAATTCTCGGACCTAACGTGGGTACTAATTATGTACTAAAACAGAATAACTTGTGGGAATTAATAGGGGAAACCCCGTTCTCAACGACGCATATTCGGATAAGATAATGCACGTGACAAAAAGGCCGCAGCCAATGATTTTCGTCGATAACAGCCTCAGTTGCTCAGCTAGCCAATTGGCTTGTCGACAAAAAGCTAAGAAAAAACATACATTTTTAATAACAGTGCTGGGCATCAAAGACGATTAATAGTAAAAAAAAAAAAAACTTTAAAAACCTTCCCCGCAAAGGTGATTGGTTATAAGGACTTGTGGTAAGGTGGGGATTTGCTTTTTTCTCTCGCCTCCCCCATTCATTCTTAATAGCATAACTAAGCATGCAGTAGAGCTAGCATACCTTAATGCCCATTACAAATAGGACAATTATACTGTAACTGCAATCACCTCCTTTGGTAAATCTTATTGTCAACCGGTAGTAAAAAAGAAAAAAAACTTTAATTGTCCTGCATTTATCTGGTTCTTGAAGCCATTGTGAGTCGAGCATAGCCGAGGGTCATTTGGCAAAGTGAAATACTTAGCATGCAGAACGGAATACAAGATTCTGTAATACTTGACCTTTCAGTATAATTGTTGTTGCGGCGAAATGCTGCGCATTCAGCGCCGTCTGAATGGAGCCTTTCCTCGGAGAACAAAAACGCATTTTTATACCTTCCCTTTTTCTTTTATTTGGTTTTGTTTCTCGACTGAAAATTATTCTTTTAATTACCATGAATGCAATCAGCCATGTTCAGCGTGAAAGCTGTGGCGGCTGGGGGGAGACGCGAATTGTCGAAACGTCAAGTCTAGAAGTTGAGCTTTTATGTTTCTCTAGGGACATTTTCAGTCAGCTTTATCACTAGGCATTTAAAAACTCTGACATATATATGGATATAATTGCAACTTGTTTTCCTGGTTTTATTTATTTTATTTTATTCGTTATCCTTTCAGCCTTTACCCAGGTGGTCTGTTGTAACTTAAGCGTCTCCAAAGACGATATTATTGTGCAATACTTGCTTTGCATTTTACTTATGTGGTGTTTATTCCAGTGCAATACAAATGAGCCCATAAATTACAGCAATGTTGCAAAACATTGCTATAAAATAAATTAAAATAAAATGCAATATGGGTTATTAAACCAAAGCCGGTGTTTTTTGTTATGTGGTTGTGGTTGTCCTTTTCATTGCACCACGAGCACATGGCACGCCTCGCGCCTACCAGGCCTTATAGTGAACAATAGTGTGAGCACGCGCTGCATCTCAATAAGTGAATTTCGGCAGTTCGTACATTAATTAGCTGCATACAGTGCATGTCTGCGCGGGCTGAATTCTTTTTATAAACACGCTAGACTTTACGGGTGAGGTTACAGCGGTGCTGGAGAGCAATGTAAAGTATACAGTAGGTGTAAAAATGTCTGTGGGTGTTTTGGACCCTATATTTACTTTTGCCTATTTAAACAGGAATGTTACGCAACGACGAAGCCTGAGACTGGCTTCCGAAGTGTGGGGTGCGCGAGAGACCAGTGGAGTGCCACCGTGATCTGGTAGCTACTGTATCAGCGGGAGTCCTTTTGCAGTCACTGAGCCATCACTAACCGTGTTAAGTTCAGGTCCCCTTGAAAATAGAACGTAATCGTTTCCCCTCTCTGTTCCTTTAATAAACTTTTTTTCTTTACTTTTATGCGGGCTGATTGCTTGGGTGCAGCGCATATTGTCAAAAACACGACCAAAATAGCATATATTTCAAACAGCGGGGGATAATATAATGGGTCTTAATTACAGGACTTTGAAACCACCTACTGGGCTTCAGTCGGGTTTAACAACGGGCTTACTGAACTGGATAAATGTATTTAGCATGGCTGAAATGAAACCCCATTCTGCAGGCCACGGTCAAGAGAGAAAACACAAATTATGTCTTAATGCCGCTATAATGAACCACAGAAGCCGTAGGAAAAGATGCCACCGCGCAGATTGAAGCAGAGAGAAACAAGCGCGAGTGGGCTATTGATGGGTGGGCCAAAAATAACTAAACTGGATTTATTTATTTATATATTTATTTGTGTAGCCTATGTCTGTGTAAACTAGAACATTCTGGGTAAAGGTAAACTCGATATAATCTCGAGCCTTATTTAAAAAAAAAAAACAAGACACGACCAAACAACGCAAATCGCCCTGGGGTTAGCAATCAATTTTCAGTCTCTTGTTTAAACCCGCCGTGCGTCTGCAGTGTGAATGCAGCGTCGCACGTGCAAAACACAAGCTCTCACCGTCTGAAATATTCCAAAATGCTGCGAAAAACCTGCTGCCTTTCCCTCGGCCCAGAGAAAGACTAAATGGACTACGACAAAGGTTAATTAAAATCCCAATGGACAGTGAATTGCTGGCTGAATCTCTTGTTCCGTGTTCTGGGAGGGTGGCAGGCTACCACCGTGCCCATTTAGGGTGATTGTTGCGAATGCGAAAAAAGGGGAAAAATGATCATAACAAACAACCTAACAAGCAATCACGAAATCCAATTTCACATAACCTTGGCATTCCGATGACATGACAGGTTGATGAGTTCAGAGACTAAAGAATCGCTCTAAGTATATGTTTGACCAATACATCGCTTTATCTGAAAAGGCAAGGACGTCTACCAAACCCACCCTACTAGACAAATCACGGCGACGTAACAAAAAAGAGGGACGGGGTTAGGCTACACAGTCTATCATCAATAGGACCTGTTGACACGCGTTTTTGTCCTAGAACCAACGGGAGGGGTGCTATTTGCCCCCTAATAAAATATGTCATTACAGAGTATTCATGCGACACAAAGGGAACGACGGTAAAAAAAAAAAAAAACTGCCCGACCGCTGTTCACTAATTATATAGTTTGCTCCGTTAGCGCCTGCCTTGCGCGGAGGCAGGTGGCTAGTCCATCATGCAAATAGCTCGTTGGTGCTGCCGTAATTAGCCAGTGCGAGTCGACTAAATTAACAATTAGCTAACATGCAATTCTCCCTTTGCAACGAGGCAGTTTTCTTTGTATAGTCATTGTATTTGGTCGGCAATTACACGGCACAGCATATCATTTATTTTATTTCCCATGGTCCATTCGCTGCTGCCCCAGAAGGGCTGGGATCCCGGAAATAAAATCCCAAAAGACGCTGCTAGCCCCTTCGGGTCTCCGTGGCGCAACTACGAAGACGGTGCGTGCGCCCAATGTGGCTTAGAGTCGAAGTGTACATCCGTGTATTTGCAGTTGGGAAACCTGAACTCAGCCCTTCATACATGACACAATCCGAAAGAAGTTTAGCCTATGTGAACCGTTATCTTGACAACATTCAAATAGTTTTGTGAACTATTTATGTTGATTGTTTAAAATCTGAATTCCAAAAATATGATAGATGTACAGATTCTGTTTATGGATAGCTTATGCAGACAATGTACGATATTTTCCTTTTAAACTGCCCATCAGAGAGCTTATCACTTACCGTGAGTGACAATATATCACTGACACAAGTTTCAAGAAAATTTCAGAACCATCTCACATGCAGCATAAGGAATGGGCTGTGTGTAACCCTCACCTTGCCTGCTCTGTTTGTTCAGGTTTACTCACATTATGTTTTCATTCAAATGTACGACTTGTTTTAAAAAATTAAAATACTGGAATGTGTCAGCTAACATTAATACTCAAAATAAAATTGAGTGGGTCTACAAAAAGACCTACAAGGACTGTTACTCATTCCAAGCCATGTCCAACTTATTTTATTATGCATTGATCAAATTTTGACATAATTAATGTCAGCTATCTGTTCGGCCATGAGGACTGCGGCTAGAAATGTGGACTATGATGTATTCAAGAATACGGACTGCCGGTTTCCTCGACTATTTCCATAGCTCCGCAAACCGCGTCGTAAAATGTTACATTTGAACTAAACTCTCTTAGATTTCATATGAGTAGGGATGTACTCTGGCAGGCAGTCTTGATTGTTAGCTCGATATTAATACTGCATATTTCACTGTGTGCTGTGCATTTCTTTATTTGAGATTGGAAGCGTAAACTCCTATCTCTCGTACTGTCAGAGCATGTGTATTTCTGTGAGATACCAGTATCAGAGAAAACGGTTTTAGAGGAAATAGAGTTGATGTCCCCCTCCTCAAAAGCACATCCCGTGAACTGGAACATTTTTTAAAGAGCTTTTTCACAATAAAATAAACTGCAGTTTCTCTCTTTCCTTGTTTAATTTCATAGATGAAGGGTATAAAACCTATCCATGTTACACACATCAATAGGCCTATAACTGATCTTTAACAGACATAGTTTAACAGTTTGATGTTCAGACAGGCCGACAGTAAAACGTTCACAAACTCAGAGTACATTTTACCCTCACAGGGTAGGCTATATTTGATCCCTATAGGACTCACGCAAATTCTGTTAGTGTTGAATTAGCGCTGAACGTTTTACTGGGCATCCTTTCTTAGTGTGAGATTGGACTTTTCTGTTATGGACACGAACAGAGGCGTTTTCATCCAGAGAGGAAAGCCCCGTGCTGGGCTTTAGTTGAGAGCACGCCATTACCGCAGGGTTCTGCTATTCTAACCCTTCCACTGATCCCCTTTCAGCCAGCCTGCTGACGCCACCGTGATTGCGCGGCCCAATCGCGGCCCACCCACCTTCACATTACCCCCGTGGCCCTACGACATGACACCAGAACAAAGTAGACATTAGGCAACATTAAACCTCGGGACGAGAGTAATCAGTAACCTGTTATCTGTTAATGAAGGGAAACGCATGCGGAGCCATACACACAGGGGCTAATCAATAGCGATGCCGGACAATAAAGACGGCACGCAGAAAAGGGGGGAAATGCAAATCAATTAGAATCCTTGTTTGCTTTGAAACCGTCCAGTCTATCTCCAGCAATTACTTGTTCATTAGACCTAATTTAACGGCAATGTGGCTCCCGCAGTAACAACAGCTTTGTGTGCCCGCGCGTCTCTCTGCCGGCTGAAAATGACAGGCCACCTCTGCCAATCTGTTGTCTCCGTTTTTTAAGCCAACTCATAAAAAAAGAGGTAATTTCCTTTTTTTCTCTCTCCCCTTGAATGGACAGCACAACCTCCTGGTAACTAAAATAAATAAATAACTAAAATGTTCTAGACGTTTTTAATAGTGCACTTCTTTAGACCTACGTACATATACAGTATATATATATATATATATATATATATATATATATATATACATATATATATATATATATGTGTGTGTGTGTATATATATATATATATATATATATATATATATATATATATATATATATATATACACACACACACACACACATTTTTCTCAGTCCAGCTCCATTAAATAATGGAAAATTATTTGAAGTGAATAATACATTTTCCATGGTACTCAAAGGTGTTTTACAACATATGTTGCATGAATATTAAAGTTCCTACATTTTCTTGAGCAACATGGATCGTTAAAAAAAATGCACTCATGCCTTTCTTTCGTGTCATGGTGCCTGTGGTTGAATTTAAATGGGCAGATTAGTTATTGGATTGTTATTAATGGACAGCCCGTATACTGTCTCCGGGACAGTTAAAATCACATCAGGAGTAACTGTATATCTTGATCAAAAATGTATGTTATGCAATTCATAGAGAGGGTTTCCTTTGCATTACTTTTTTAGTGCAAATATGTGAGGCATCATGTTTCCGTATCTCTAAACTAGTGGTATGAGGTTAATCAAAATATTGCATAAGTGCTCTGCCAGATTTCTTATAATTTGTTTATTACCTGTAGAAAACAATTTACCATTTTGTGTGTGTAGTTGACATTCATGAATAAATCAGTCAGTCAAACAAGTATGCAAATAAATATTTAATATGCTCATCTTTCACTAACCTCTCAAATCCCACTCCACGTAAATGCCTGCATTGCTGTCATGTTAGGAAAAGCAATCACTGCAACAGGGTTCTTCCTCAAAAGCTAAGAGCGTGTTAACATGGTAATGATCGCCAGTATATGCAACAGCCACCGCAGCACAGTAACCTGACTTCACAATGACATTGCAGATGTCTTTTTTTAGATTAAATAAAAACCCAAACCCTCTGTCAGTCCACTTTCCATCCTCTTCTCCCCATGTGTTGTGGTGCTATTGCAAAAAAGAGTCTGCTACCCATTCCAGTTGCTATAGCATTTTCAAATCTCTCCCCCCCCCCCCCCCCCCCCCCCCCCCCCCCCCCCCCCCCCCCCCCCACACACACACACACACACACACACTTGTCATAAATTATCCTTGAGTGAAACAGCTAAAAGAGGATCCGGATCTGAAGCAACTGCATCAAACGATGCATTTCCAATGCGTCCACCAGGAGAGGCCACTTATCTTGCACATACTTCTGGGGCTTCTGATGTCCTTGTGACCCCTGCGGTGGTGTTGGCTGCACAATGTCTCCCCGAACAGTACGCGCAAAGAAGGCCAGTGCTTTTTTCCCTCTCATTTATATTGTTTTTTTCACCTCCCCCCCCCCCGTATATTTTATTTATCATGGTCTGGCTTAAGAAGAAGGGAGGGTTGGTTGGAGTGGTGGTATGATCTGATAAGTGTTGGCACAGCTCGCGGTGTGCACTAGAGTTTTGTCAAGCAGCAATATACTCTTGTGCCGCCTAGTGCTCTCCTCCATCAAACGGTGAAGTGCTAACATATGCGATTAGACAAGCGAAAAGGGCCTGATTTGTTGACTAATTAAGTCCCCCCCCCCCCCCCACCCACCCACCTCCCTCCACATGCACACCCACCAAAAAAAAAAAAAAAAAAAACAAGCACTTAAGCCACCTCCAAGTGACAAGTTTGGCGGCATGCGAGTGGAAACTTGAATCAGCCTTTTCATTTTACGAGCGGTATCCTTGCCAAATCGAATGTCGATTGAGCATAATTTTTATGCACTTGACTTCCGCAATGAGATGCCACCACTAACAATGCTGCTGAATTGTAAATAAAAAGGGGGGGGGGGGGGGGGTGGGTTGGGGTTGGGGGGGGGGGGGTGGTAAATCCTTCACATGATTGCCGTAGCAGTACAGTGATCCTCGGAAGTGACACAGGGAGTAGCTTTTTAAGGTATGTTGTGACATTTACTTTTTTTTTTTCTTTCTGTGACGATGTCATCTTTTTGGGGGCATCGGTGTGTGCCAGCCATTGCTTAACAAAAGGGTGGGGGTGCCAGCAACCGCCAACACCCTGGCGGTGTCCGGCTTCTGCCATACTTACATAATTGAAGTCGTTATTCACACACATCAGATTTTTGTTCTTCAGGTGTTATTGAATGGCACGTGGTGCCCAATGGGAACCTGTCCATCACAGTCTGAAATTGGTTGATCATGTACTGACCTGTGTGCAGACTTTCAGTTGGTGGACTGGAGTGGTTTTCTGTTCTCTTCCCTACTAAAGGAAAAACAGAACACAAAAGTTTTTTTTTTTTTTTTTTTTTTTTTTTTTTTGCCATCCTTTTAATTTTGAGGTATGCTGGGTGCAGGAATGACCAAGATAGGGCAGCCATAACTTCTTGCTGTGGAATGCACTTAAACATCGGGGGTTCACATTTTTAAAAGAGTTAATCGCAATCCTAATTTTAGAGAAAAGTTCTGGGAAAGTCTGGTCAGAAAGGGTCCACATTCTACAGGCTTTTTGAAGAAAGGAGCATTCAAATATTTCCCATTTGTTAATAGTCTCAGAGAGAACACAATGCGTATATAAACATTAGGTAAAACAATCAGATTTTATCATTAATAAGATCTGATTGTTTTACCTTCTGTTTATATACGCATTGTGTTACTGTAATAACTTATTATTATTATTATCATTGTTGTTGTTGTTCATATTATAATAATATTATTATTATAATATAATATATAATATTATTATTATTATTATTATTATTATTATTATTATTATTATTGATAATATCAGTTACTTACAACCTGTAATGAAAATGGTTAATATAAGAATTACAAATAGCATTAAATTAATCTGAAGTAGACCGCATATTGAAATATTTGTTATCAGTATGTTAAAATATCTCATGTGAGAAAGTTGACATGAGAGAATGGAAAAATAGCCAGCTGATAAACTTCTAGTGATATCGTATTGTTCACTAGTGAGTCTCTTTACATGTATGGTTTTGATAGCATACTTCTGTAGGAACAGCAGCAATTTCCCTGCTGAAGGGAATATCTTCCAATAAGTAATATTTCTACTGCTAAAAGGAAGGAGAAAGTGGCTCATTATTAATCAATTGTTTGTTCTTATATGAACTCCATGTTTCTCTGCATGCCGTAAGCAGTTTTAAAACTATCAATGGGGTAAGATTTGAGTCAATAGCGTTGGAATAATATAACACTTCAGATATGGCTCACACTTCACATGTAATGTTCATATAGTAAAATACCTCAAGAAACATGATGCAAATGGTGACAGACACCTAAATCAAAAAATGAATGCTATGCCCTCAGTGTGAATTCAGGGTGTATTTTTATGGCCAGTTCATATTTACGGTACTATACTGTGGTCAAATTATATCATTGGGTTTACAAATGTTCAAGACAGCCAAAACTGTCTGATGACATATGTGGTAAACCAGTCAGATTACAGTAACTAACTGTGGAATAATGTTATTCGACTAAAACAGTCTTTCATGGAAACTATTTTCTCAGATCTGGGCAGAGATATGGGCCACCAATAACCACACAGTGCTCGGTGACCACAGAAAACTGTTGTAGTGGTTTAATAACTGAGTACAGATTGAAATGTCAGAGCAAAACCCCTGCACCAGGGCTGCCCCCCCCCCCCCCCCCCACCCCATACCCCCCACCCCTACCACCACCACCCTGCTAGCTTCCCTACATGTTAGCATGACATGCTGTGTTTTGGCAGGAAATCAATAAAGGGAAAATCTGTTCTAATCATCCGTACATTTACCATCACAATCAACAATCAGAGCCAAGACCTGGGTCTCTATTTGTGGGCTTCAGCCTCCCAATTTTCCACTGTGAAAGGCAGGCAAAATTAGAACCCTTGGTTCCTGTTAGCATCTCCAAATGGCTCTGATTTGTGAACCACTAAATGGGGTTATGTAAATGGATCCTGAGTGCGTTCAGGAGATCCCAGGTGACAGGTGCAGCCGCCCAAAGGGGTAAAGGGGTGGGGGGTGGGGGGGGGGGGGCGGGGGGCTGAAGAAGAAGAAAGACGCTTGCTTCGTTCTTGGCAGCACCAAGCCAGCCTGTATCCTCACGCTTGTACACCAGAAAGCAGAAAAACTGTATTTTGGCACACTGGCAACCAATTTCCCCATGAGCATATTAATGGCTAAAATCAAACCAAGAGGCCCAGAGCTCGTGCAAGCTGTCCTCTTGTAAATTTGGCTGGTTTTGGCTGTCCCTGGGTATATAATGTCCATATTATTAGCCTGTAATGCGTAAAGGTGACTCAGTCTGACACAACAGCAAAATAGGCCTGACCCAGGCAACCATCGGATTTATAAGGCTGTGACTGTGCAACCATGACCATTAATGTCAAATTGCCAGTGTTCTTGGCTTTTGTGGACTAAAGATGATAGATTGACTGCAGACTGACTGTGTTAAATACAGAAGCACAGTCATTTTGACACTCAGAATAATATTAATGTAATGTCAAAAGAAATGAAAAATAAAAACAATGTGAAAAAAATAAGGAAGCAAGTACCAATAAACTAGGCCCCAATTTATAGACATACATAATTACACTTTTCTTGGTATTTTAAAACTTCAAAAAACAAATCATCTGAAAATTAATTTGGATTAAATTAAGCATTCTGAAATTTCGCATTCATGTGCTTATGTAGGGCCTTCTCCTGTGCTTGATGGCACTGTGTTTGAAAGCTGAAATAAATAACAGCTCATTCCTTCCAGACATGAAAATAACACTAACGCAATAGTTCTGTTAAAACAACGAACGTCAGCATCACCTGGACATCCAATGAGATGAGAGTACAATGGATGACAGCCGCTTTGCAACCAGCAGAGTAACCAATTGTCACTGTTTGCTTAAAGCACTGCTTGGTTTTCACAACCACTTTTTTTTGCAGTGCGTTGCAATCTGTGCTTATATCTTTGACTGATATCTCATTACAATATATTTGATATCTTCAGAGAGTTTTGCCGCTTATCCTTATTTTCTGGCCTGTCCGCTTTTTTTTTTTTGTTATTGAAATGCAGCAAGTTTTTTTATGGAAGCAGGTGATGCCAGAATGTCCAGCCTTTAGCTTTATTTATTTATTTTTATTTATTTATTTTTAATTTTTTGAATACATATATTTCCCCATAAAAGCATACTATTGACCTCTGGTTAGCAGCTTGCTTTTACAGAATCTTTAGTGGCAATAGTTCAGTAGATATAATAAGAAGACTTGACAAACATGCGCCTGGCGATGATTGAAGTACTCAGTTTCACCGTACTTTGCTAATGCCATTTAAAGCTCGGCAGGATACTGTAAAACAGCTGCGCAAGCGCCTGTTTTTTTGGATGCTATTTCAACATGCTTTCTCATCTTGTTTATTACAATTTTACTGTGATTTTAAAAATGATGTTGTTGTTTTTTGCAAATATTATTATTAGTTGACTGATATTAGTCTTATTAATATGATTAACATACCACACTAATAATAATAATAATTTATGTTTTTTTCCCATGTTTAAATTGTTTTTAAAGCAGCAGAAAAATCTCATTGGAAATTTCACAATACATTTTAATTGAATATCCATCCTATTTTGGGACAAAACGAAGGTTGAAGTAAAGGTGTAAATGCTTTTAATTTGGGAGTAGTTTTGCTGGCTGAAGCCGCACGAAGCAGGAGAGGACAGTAGAGCAGTTGGCTCAGAGTTGAGGGAATGAAAGATGATGTCAGTAGGACTACATTAGGAGTCTAATCAGGTCCACACTGGGTCTGAATGCTGTGCGCTCGCTATTGTTGCTTTATTATTTAAGCGCAAAACTCTATTGTCCATTGTGTTTAAGTCTATTTAGTCTTTTCAAAGGAATGATACGATACGCCTTTTAAGGTGATTTTATGTTCCTTCCACAGTATTCTGCCGTTTTAAACCTGTGACACATTCAGAGGTTCAGACATTGAGTGGGACCCTCACAGAATTTACCAAACATATCCAGGACAATTTCTGTTTTAAAAAATTTTTTTTTTAAAAAGCATAATCAATTAGATTACGATTGGATATTTTTAACTGAAGCAACGGTTGTGTAACTTTCCCAAGGGTGTAGGAGTACTGCCCAACTTGCGATTCAAACCCGCAACCTTGCAGTTATGAGCCCAGATCACATTACAGCGCACAACACAAGGAGCAGGTAGTTGTCTAATTGCTCCTTATCACAGGAATTCACCCTTTCAGCCATTGTCCTGACGCAAAGAGTTACATGTAATGTATATTTACCATAAAATTGTTATACACAGCGAAACATAACTTCACTGGCCAATTTGTGCCACATTAACGGAATAAATTATTTTATTTATTTAAAAAAAAACTGTAAATTATTGCCCTTTTACTTTTTTTCAGTTTGATGTTGGTTTTCTTTGAGTTAAAAATGACACCGTTTATACCAAAATTACTGAAGGTAAGTATTTGTATTAGGTTTCTTAATGCCAGACACATTCAAACTAGGTATGATTGCTCTCATTTTAGTTTGCTTCCTAAAAGCCTTTTACAGTAGTTAAAATTAGTTCAGTCCCACACAACTTCGGACTTTTCACAGAGCGTCTGTTTTTACAGGTGGATAAGTACCTTGCAACACTGCGGCATAGTCACACATAATGCTGTGTGCAGGAGTACTGAACATTCTACAACTCTGTTAGACTCCTGGCCTATATTGCTGGAACAAGAAGGTGTGATCCAAATCATAGCTTAGCTTTTCCTGACATAATGTGGCTTTAGAGTGGTAAATAATCCCTCTAAACATGAAAAGCACCTAATTATGAAAAAATTCACAGCTTGTTAAAATTCTGGGATTGCAACTGTAGTTGGAACGAAAAGCAGCATACGTACGGGAGGGCTCTGGACCGAGGTTGGGAACCACTGATTTAGGGAATTATGGGTGAGGAAGCTCGATGCCTGATTCACAGCATTGAATAGTAATTACAAATCAGTCAGTGTTCTTCACAATGAGCAAGAGAGCGGTCTGAAATAAAATAATTCCAGAGATTAGTTTTTTTTTTTTTTTAAATCGAAAATTTCCTCCAACCTGCATTAAATGCTTATTAATTCATTATGTGAACAAAAAACGTCCATGTAATGTTAAAATCACTTTAGTACTTGACCCTCTTCCATTGAACCTCAGAAAGTAGAAATAAGCTAAGTAAAACACAAGAAAATAAACATATTTTTCTCAGGTTTGACCAAAGACACCAACTGTCTAAAGTCATATTCAGCCACATCATACATCTAAAGGGGGTGTCATGGACTGTACTGGCCAATCAGTGTTGAGTATATATGGTTCTCATTCTCCCTGTTTAGCCCTTTTTGAATTGTAAGTATTTGGAATGTTTTCTCAAAATTCCAAGTCATTGTTCTAGAACCCCATTGCTTTCAAACGAAAAAAAGCCTAGATTTGTAAATAACCAACATCCCATGTAATGATTAGTGAGAAGTATGTATCCCTGTGAACAAACCCGGAATCTAGACATCTAGGTTGAGAGATGTTTTGACGTATATAGCCTAGCTACGGTCCTAGTTAGCTTAACCAACTGTAGCCAGGTTTTCACCTGGACGCTGTTTCATCACCAACTTTTCACCACAGAAATGTTCACTCAGGTCCCGCTGATTTGGGTGAAGGTTCTGCTGTAGTTCCTGACCTGTTGCTTGTCCCAGCAGCACAGCCACCACAACGTTTCGTGGGTGTGGGGTGTGGGGTGTGTGTGTGTGTGGGGGGGGGGGGGGGGGGGGGGGTGAGTGGAGATTGGGGGAGTTAGCCAACCCACAAACCTCTGAAAATAAGCCTTGAAAAAAGCCAGCGATTAAGAACGATTAAGACCATTTAATGAGTCTAAAACGGATCTGGAAACTGTGTGATTGACTCCCACGAGCGGCCTGCTGTTTCCATTCATTTAAATGAGCTCTTTCTTCTCCTGTCCTATTTATTCCAATGTCCCCTGCGGTCAAAACCTAGCTTTGTTAAGACGTCAAAACGTGCCAGCATTCAACCTGACTTTTTTGTGCTCTGTCTTTAGAAACCTTGATATTCCTGTTTTATTTTTTTATTTAAATTTTTTATGTATAATTCACTCAGTTGATAATAATGCAAAATTCTCAAAAGGAAAAAAAAATTCTAAGTGATTTAGAATTCTAAAAATTCTAAGTCAAAATTGGAGTTCTAAAATTCTGC
>CM045883.1:8176305-8221305 GCA_025169545.1 Anguilla japonica | reverse complement strand
GAAGGTCAGTCTCAACTCAGTTTTCACCTTTATTCCGAATATAAACTGTCATTGCCAATGAAATGCTTTTTTTTTCAGTCTAGCTTCACTCCCACCATGACAGCTTAAAGTCCTAATGGCATTTATTGGTTAACGATGACTAGGGAATGTTGACCCTGAGTGTGTTGATAAAATAGGGGAAAGGAAAGGCTCTTTAGTCAATATTTAGAATTCATCCAGTGTCAAATGTTCAGACCTCAGTAATTGTGTAAAGTACTATCTAGTTTTTCCCATGTTCTTTTTAGCCCAAAGAGGAGCTCTTTTTAAAAAAAAATACTTGTGTGTGCATTTGTTCCAATCCTTGCTTGCTTTCAGAGCTTTGATAAAGTTTTGAATATAAAGAGAGGGAATGAAAGTACATTGATTTTAACAATAAAATGGCACTGTTTCCTGTTGACTGTGTGTTGAATTCAGCAACTTCTTTATTTCATTTCAAGGGCAGGTGTTTTTTTAATAAATCTTGCTAGCCATGCTATTCCTTACCATGCTCAAATAACAATTCAAATATTGTGTGCATTTCAAAATGCATGCAATATATGATTACCCACACATTGATAAAATATCTCTGTGACACTGTGTGTTGTTTAAAATAGTTCCTTTCTCCACAATTCAAGATGGTGCTGCTGAGGTGGTTTTCTGGCTTGTGGAGGCATTTTCTCAGAAACTGTTTCATTGCCTCTATTGAAAGTATCATGTGATTGGTTTAAAACATAAATCATAAATATTACTGTAGCCAATTCCATGTGTAAGAAGCAGAACATGTTCTTGAATGTATGTTTTGGATTTAGATCTGGTGCAATGAGGCTAAACTATTCCAAGTGGAAGGTGAAGAGAGAAAATATAAAAACTGAAAATAGTGCATGTAATGCCAGTAATACAGAAATGACACCCCAAATAAAAAAAATGGATGTATGAATGTCTGTTTAGCAAAAGTTATTCATGGTCCCAATAATTTTCACAAGTTGATGTAGAAAACTAATAATATGAAATGCATAGCAGGAGCACAGCATGATTGTTGGTGGTACAAGGGCTGGTTGGTAATTTTTTAATAAATAACACCCAGATGCTGAACTCATATGGAGTTTCAATTCACTCAAAAAGGTGTGATAACAACAAATCAACAAAACCAAAATCATGTAAACAGAAGTTTTGCTGAATCGTTTAATTAGAACTTTTCAATTAGTCAGACTGCAACCCGACATACATTTAGGAGATGGGTCTAGAGCACATGTGGGGAAATCTGTACAAAAAAAGGTCTCATCCAAAGTGCCTGTATATATCCTTAACCCCACGTGGTGTCCCTGATGTTAACCGTGACAGAACTGGCACAGTCTAGCCTCCTCCCTGGCCCGTACAGATTCAGGAGTCAGGAAGACTGGTTCAGTCCCTTTACTCTTTGCTCTCTCTCTCTCTCTCTTTGCATCTGGCCTGGCTCTATCGCCAGAGCCTTCCGCTGCTGAGTTCCGTCTGATTGGCTCCTCATACCTCCGGAATTCTTCAGTCTGGAAATTTTGACGCGGAGGCCTGTAACTTTTTGATGATTAACCTACAGGAATCCTCTTGAAGTTTTGAATTTGCATAATTCCCTGATTATACGTACAGGGATCCTCTTGAATCCTGTAGGAATCTTGCATAATTAGAATTTTTTTAATTTTTTTTTTACAGCTGCTCAAATCCTCTCACGATTTGACAGTTAAATCTGCAGGACTCCTTAACGGGCCCTTTCCTCAACACATTCCTCCACAACGTTCATTTTAAACTTTTTTTGTGAATCCTACAGGAATTATTAGCGAACCACTTTGGTTCAGGATACCCATGACAGTCTGGGTAAAAGTGAAAGTAAATGTACTTCAGGTGCTCTTGTACTGTACAAATGTCCCATTTTCATAGTCAGCAGATCTACTTATGCGAAGTTAGATCTACTTACGTTTGGTCTTAGTTTCATGCTCTAATGTAACAGAGTTCTCCTCATTGGTTATAAAGAAAAATAAAGGATTACATGTTGGTTGTCTGGGAACCTGAGGCACACCGTTTCTGACACAAACGGCTGCTTGTAAGGCGTTTGTGGGCGATTCTGCAATTTAAGGGATGTGGAAACAACGGAGGGTGAAACAGATTCAGAGATAGAGAGAGAGAGAGAGAGAGAGAGAAAGAGAGAGAGAGTGTGCGAGTGAGAGAGAGGGGGACTGAAGACCCACAGAGGAAAAAGTGATCGTCATACACACCGTCCTTCCTTTGAGCTGAGGCCACTCACCTTTATATTCATCTCGCTCGCTTTCATAAAACACCTTACTGCACGCGTGTGAAAAAAAAAAAAAAAAAAAAAAAAACCAAGAGCGAAAACATCAAATGCAAATGTGCTGCTGGTATTACATGGCGGGAGTGCCCCGCGCTACTGTAATCCTTTTGTCGATTCCGCACTTTGCTATTTTAAGATTATCTGCGCGACGGTGAAGAGCGCCAAGCGCTCTCTGCCCGCCGGTGCCTGCTAAGCAAATGAAATAAGTGCCGCTTGATGGCGGTGGCGGCGGAAACGTTAAGCGCATGCACACGCGGCGGTGCGCGTCTAGACTTGTTAACCTAATCCAGCGCAAAAAAAAAAAAAAAGGGGGGTGCTTGAAATCACTATACTATACTCCTGGGTTAGGAGAGAGGCCGACGACGGCGGCACAAGAGACTCCTGAAAAAGACGCGCGGGGCCCTTGGTGGATTATGAAGTGGACGCTTATTATTTGTAGAAATTGCATGACGATGAAGATGAAGCAGGCCTCTGTCTTTTGTTGTCAAATAAAAAAATAAAATAAAAAAATAATACATTCGGAGTGTTTCCTTTTGGCACGCAAGTAACAGCGGCTGGTCAAGATTTGTGTTTTTTGAAGAATAATTGCATACGCTGTTCAGGCAAGATGTGTGCGGGCCAGGCTTGGCTCCTTATTACCACTAAACTGAAAACTGGATTGTGAATTGATTTATTTCAGGAGTCATAAATGTAGCCATCATTGTAGTGATTCCCCCCCCCCCCCCCCCCCCCCCCCCCCCCCCACACACACACACACACACACACACACACACAACTCAACTCTGGGATTTGGTTGGAGAATATCTGCATTTATAGAGCACAAAACAGCTGGAGATCAATGAGAGTTTCGAAACATGATCGAGTGCAATCAGGGTGAGATTGTGAATGCCGTGTGCGTGTGTGTATATGTGTGTGTGTGTGTGTGTGTGTGTGAGAGAGAGAGCGCTGCCTGTATTGAGGGGGGGGGGGGGGCGAGGGCGGTGGGGGTGACCACCCAGATTTCCAATGTTTGAGAGAGTGCTAATTTCCACAGGCTAGAGGTCAGGGTGAACTGCCGCCAGAGAGGCTGAAGTAGGCGCCGCTGCGCTGTAGACAAGGCAGACCCTGTTAGCGGAATATCTTAGCCGCCGTCCCTCAGCAGCGAGTGCGAGCAGGCAGGAGGCTTCGCAGTCACAGGAATTAGGCAACCCTTAGAATTTACAGAGTATACATATTAAGTGTGAATTTTGATTGAGAGAGAGAGAGAGAGAGAGAGAGAGAGAGAGAGAGAGTTTGAAAGCCAGCAAGCACATAGGCTGTGAACGTCCGGACCTGTGAACAGATCAGCTCTTTTCCCTTTAGATGGAACTTCTCAGAACCAAATCAAATGAGAAGGACAACCTGCCTATCAGAGTAAATAATATACAACAGTGGCATGTAATTCATTGATACTGTATTTCTGTATACGTTAGGAAAATTATTGTGGTATGCCTGCACTGAAAATAATGATACAGCACAGTATAAACTAATGTATATGTGTAGTTCTGTTCAGGAATCAGAGCCCAGTCATTAAAAAATGAATTATTACAATGTCAGACATGTATTTTAGAAAGAGGATTCAAATTAAGGTAAATGAATAAGAATTATGTTGAGAGAGTCTGACTCACTTTTGTTGATATATATATATATATATATATATATATATATATATATATATATATAAATGTATTTATTTATTTTTCACCTGGACGCCTAGGCAGCTTTTCACCGTCTTTTCACCGCAGAAATGTTCGCCGGGTTAAGTCGATTCAGGGAATTGAATTGAAATTCAGCGACTGTACTGATATACACACCATAGAACATTATGGGAACTTTTTCCACTTTGCTTAACTGAATTCAGTGCATTTGCTGAATTGAAACGGAATTGACCCCCCCCCCCCCCCCCCCCCCCCCCCCCCCCCCCCCCCCCCCCCCCCCCCCCCCCCCCCCCCCCCCCCCCCCCCCCCCCCCCCCCCCCCCCCCCCCCCCCCCCCCCCCCCAGCTGTGCGGGTCACACATGTCACTGAGTCAGAGATGAGAGAAGGGGGCTACCCTGGTCACCTGACACGGCGCTGGTTATATCCGCGAACGCTGTGTGTGTGTGTGTGTGAGTGTGTGTGTGTGTGTGTGTGTGTGTGTGTGTGTGTGTGAGTGTGTGTGTGTGTGTGTGTGTGTGTGTGTGTGTGTGTGTGTGTGTGTGTGTGTGTGTGTGTGTGTGTGTGTGTGTGTGTGAATGAGCATCACAACCACAAGCGGCGCAAACGGCTCGCGGCTGAGCGCGATACGATTTCTCCCAGAGAGCCACAGACGCTGATCACGTCAACACGCCAGGCCTGGCCTCGACCGCTGATGGCAGCAAACCGGAGGACTCGTGAGACGCTGGGACGAAAGATCTGGTAGAGGAGAAAAAATGAAATAAAAAAAATCCCCCCTCTCGACTTTGTGTTCTTCAATAATGGCCTAATGTGTCATGAATACCGTTGATAGCATTGTGTGCAACACAGCATTTCCACCCAAAAATAAAACCTATGCTAAACCTGCTCGCCAGCAGCCGGGGGTCACGTTCATTTGTGTGCCTTTCAGCACATGATACGTGTACACCTGAACCAGTGCTCGGTGTATTCCTGCAGCAGTACAATTGCACCATTTGCACAATGGCGTACCTTTTTCAGAAAATGTTCATTGTGTGCTGAAGCACGCGGCAATGAAGCTGACCAGGGGCCGCTGTGACAATAAATTCATGATGTGAAACACAATGTATTATAATAATAATTTTCAAGCATATATTCATATTCATATATTTCAGGCAGTCCTTTGTACAGGACAGAATGCCAAAGGGAAAATAGCAGATTTTCCTCCTGTGGGTTCGTGAGCTGCAGTAAACTGCAAAACTAATCTGGAGGCTATGATTTATTTATTTGTTTTTGTAGTGAAGGAAAAAAAAGGTTATATTCCACAGGAGTGAGTTTTTACATCCATGTCAGCAGTTTTACCACTCATTACCGATCTCATGCCCAGCTGATGAAGCTTAGCGGATGTGGACTTGGTTGGTATTTAGATGGGAGACCTCCTTGGAGAACTAAGTTGGTGTTGGCGTGCCAGTCGAGGACACAGGACAAAACAGAAAAAATTCCAAAGCCCCAGTGTTCCACAGAAGGCACCGGCTTTCGGATTAGACGTTAAAATGAGGTTCAGGTCATAGAGCAACAGTGAAACCCAGCACACCTCGTGGCTCTCCATGATCATGGCTGAGAACCCCTGTTTTAGTGGCAAGTCACGTGATGTTCATCAACTCATAATGAAAACCTTTTTCTTGTACACTGAAATGGAAGTACATTTCACAAGAACACCTGTTCTATGTGTACATTTTTGAGCTTTTAAATAGTACACACATGAGCGTGATTTGCTTATCAGGAGCACAACAGTAGTCAAATAATGTCTAATTTGCTATGTTTTGTACTGATGTTGAATTTGGCCTTTGAATGCCATTAGTACTACTGACAGTTTAGTTTGAAGCTGTGCTGGGTAATGTTTGGCAGCGATGGTGCCAGCATATCTACAAGGCAGATAATGAGCCAAAAACAATATCTCATGAAAATATACTCGCCAGGAAAATCAAGAGGTTTACATCTTAAATACTGCTTCAACATTACATTCAAAACCGTACTGACGATCCCATGCACCGTGGAACCTCTTGTGAAAAGTAACATTATTATATAAGCAGCATGTTTCTGGAAAAGATATTATTTGATTTGCTGAGATTCGGTTGTGAATTTATACACAAAGCCAGACTTACCTTGAGCATGAGTCTGAGTGTGTTGCCATAGTAATGAACCTGGATACGGTTTAGCTTTGCCTTGTGAATTCAAAATCCAAAATATTTACAAACAATAGCTGGCCTGCTCGTGAATCCAGCTTTGTGGAATGACCCCGAGGTCCAAATCATCTCCCTCTACAGGTCCAGAGCAAACAAATGAAGCGAGCCAATAGAAAATCGGTAGACTTCAAGGTACCTTTTCTACAATGACAATCTTTAAAGTTTCAACCCAGCCAAACAAGCCCACATAACCATCCCCCCTTTTTCTGTCTGCACGGGGAAAAAGCTGAATCTTATTAGATTCATGCTCATAAATAGTTCTTTTTACATACTGGCTTTATATATATTGATTGAAATAGATTCTCTTTGATCTGTGATCCACTCTGCTAGCGTAGTGTATAGCGTCATACTCTGGAGTCCATAGAGGTCGAGTTGAAGCTGGTCATTATAAAAAATAAAATTTTAAAAAGGTTTGTCAGGTGATTTATCTTTAGATGCCGCTCCTGAGGTCACATGGGTGTTTGCAACAAGCTTGTTTTCTCACTCGGTCGAGGGAGATTTTCTTCAAATGAGCCACAAAAACAAGCCTAAATGTGTCATCATGGAGTGCCTTTTGTCAAAGTGATTTCTGGCAAGATGGAATCTACTCAGTGGCTGGCATTTATAACCGTGTAATCATAGCACAAATTATCTTAAGACGTCAAAACTGGGTAAACAACTTTAAGGCCATATTCTCTATAATGCATACAGTCTATTAAAAAAGTAAGCCATCTATCATTTACATAGATGACTTACAGTTTGGGAGTGATGACTGAATAAAGCTTTTCGCTGGAATGCCTTCTGGCAAAAATGTCCCCAGGAATTCAGTAAAAAAATTTCGTACTGAAAATATTCACAATCTGTACATGATAATTAAGGAAAAATATTATACAACATGAAACACAGCAAGCTGGAGTCATAAATCTCATATTGCGTCTCTTCTGAGAAGACGCTGGTTGCATAGATTTGTAGGTTGAGCTGCTGGTTTTATTAATCTATTTCTTTATCTATTAATCACCACTGTGAACACTTCCTAGTGTGGTGAGAGAGGGGGGAGAGAGTACCCTTTCCCAGAAAGAGGGGGGGCGGGGGGGATGGGACCGCAGTATGTCTGACGGTCAAAATTGTCTGACCTTCCTAAACAGTTTAACATGTGTTCAATTCCTTCAGGGCTGTGTGTGTGTGTGTGTGTGTGTGGAGGTGAGGTGGGTTAGGTAGTCGTTTCCAGTTGGGGACCTCATTGTCACACACAAAGCCTGATTAGGCCAGAGATTCCCTGCACAGGTCTGTGGGGGTTCAGCCATGCGTGGCGTCCGGGTGTCTCGCTGAGGGAGGGCATTTACGTGCTTTCTCAGGCAAAATCAAAAACCGCACAGGACTACCACGGACGGGCCTGGTAATGGGCTAGCCCTGGCCCTCAAGACCACCCTGTTATGGAGAAACTCACCTGTAGAATGTCTGCATATATACATACATATGTGTGTGTGTGTGTGTGTGTGTACACTACATTTGCTCAATGGATCGCCGAGGCTTTTAACAGCAGATGACGACTTTAATTTACCCAGAGATTACAGTAACCTGCGCTGCTAAGAGGGTAACTGCCTGATGAGCAGTAATTGTACAGCTTGGCAACAGAGCTCTTCAGGGTGATTCCCAAACAAACACACAATGGACTGGAGGAAGAAGTGAGGGGGTTAGATGCAAAAATACACACAGCAGAACCCCCCCCCCCCCCCCACACACACCCACACACACACACCCCTAACCCCTCTTCTTCCCTGAGGTAAAAGTCACTCCATTCACTGAATAAAAAGCTGCAAGATGCTCCCCAGAAGAACCTTGAGTTGAAGGTCAGTTGCTTTATCAGATGACCTTTGACCCCTCCTTTTTTTTTTTCCCTCTCTGCCTCAACAAGCCACATCCCACTAAAGCGTATTAATCGCTCAAATGTTTACCCCAAATTCTTTAATTTGTACAGACTCAACCTATCCCTCAAACATCCGCCTGGTATTTAATAGGAGAATTCATTCAACATGCAAAGACGAGATTGCTTTATTTGAAGATGTTCTTGGCTGGATCTCTCCTCTGGGGGACAGTGTATTTAGAGGACACACTCCAGAGTTCCAGACCCGGAGGTGAAGAGTTCAAGTGCATACTCATTAGCCTTCATAAAGGGCATCAAGCAGGCTCGTGCACTAAGTTCTGAATATCACTCATGCCCTAATGGTCTGAAAGATCCCTTCCTTGCATCAGAGAAAAACATATTACTCACTACCCTCCTCTGCAACATTACCACGAGATGCCCCGAGTTCAAATACAGTACACATTCATTACCAAAATATTTGAATCCGTTTTTGAAAGGCCGTGACTAGTCTTTTGTGGTTGTGCCTCTATTCCATCTTCGAATGTAGGTCCCAGTCAAACCACACAATCCATTTATCATGTAAATCATACAATCTGAAACTTGTTTCAAAATTTCTAATTTAACTGTGCCTTAGGGTTAATTTGGAGTCAGCTCTAAAAAAAAAAAATAAATAACATCATGTCTCAGTTAGCATAACTCATTACTACATCACCCCATCAGTATTGGTGTTTATGAACCTCATGGACTCAATTATTCCAATGCTGTGCTAAGCCAAGGTTACCCCTAACCTGGTTCACTCAATGCGCTTTGGCCTGTGCAAAGCCAGTATTGTGTGTCCTACGTTTATTTGAGTACAAAGATATGAAATAAACACGAATGAATGGTGTCAGACCTGGGTCAAATACGTATTTGTTTTGGATTCAAATACTTTTCTGCGCTTTACCGATCTTTTGTGTTGTATTGGAACCAATGAAATACTCTATAAAAAAAAAAGTGCAAACCCTGCCTTCTGGTCATATTGGCAGACTCAATTACACCAGGCAAGATCAATAGAGCACAGAAAAGTATTTGAATCCAAAACAAATAGGTATTCGACCCAGGTCTGAATGATGTAAAGATGGGAGTAAATGTGACTGCAGCATGGCCCTGTCTCTTCCGCAGATATTTCCCCCCCCCACCGGGAAAATGGGTGTGAACTTGCACGGAATACCTTTTTTTGCATTTATTTTTAAACCACGTAACTGACTGCGATGCCGCATATCCCAGTGCTGCCTGCATCGCCACGCGTAGCAGGGGAGCCGCAGCGCAGGACATCGCTGAGGCCCGACCGGCGGCGCCGTGGCGACGATCGTCCTCCCCCCGAAGCCTGTCATTGGGACAAACGACCTGATTACTCAATCTCAGATGCTGAATTGGGCATCGTTCTCAGGCGCCGCGGAGACCCGCCATTTAAGAAAATTGCACCCTTTTTTCGTGCGGCTGCGAGGTGAAATTTGTCCGGCTTGCCGCCGGCTCGCGGGCCGAGAGGTAGCGGGCAGCTCTGTCCGAGCGCGGCGAGCGCTGGAGAGATGCCGTTAATACCGTGTGATCTGACGCGCCGGCGTGTTTTCTGCCGCGGCCGTGACCGCTCTTCCCAGCGCACGTCTCGAATACAGGTTTTAAAAAATAAAAAAAAACACACATATTGGTCCTTTTCTCTTTTCTCTGGTGTAGCACCACATTTCACCCGTGGTAATGGACCACGAGAGGGAAAATGGCCCCATGAGGTGTAATTTGGCGACGGGATTGTTCCACTGTGGAAAAATAGAACAACACTCGGTCGAACAGATGGATATATTTTTCCAGTACCACAACAATCTGTTGCTTGTAAATATCCAATAAGGTTTGCTTTCTCCTTTCGCACAGTATTTAGATCATACCCAGCCCTAAATGTGAACCCACATTGCACGCGCATGTACTTACTGGTTTCGCGGAAACACCGGTCAGGAAATGCATTCCTTATTGCGGCTTGTTAAAGATCAGACTGAGAACGATGTTGAAAAGAGTATATCAGATCTGTAAGACCGAGTTGTTTTCTGATGTGTATCTTTGCATTATTAACGACTACTTAAAGAAAACCACGTTTTCATTAAGGTCAAAAGCTGTCCTCTAAAGATGATCTTGAAAGCTCTCGCTCTCTTTCTCTCTCTCTCTCTCTCTCTCTCTGTCTCTTTCTCTCCCTGTCTCTCTCTCTCTCTCTCTCCTGCTTGGAATGATGGAAGGAGAGCCTTTGAATGACATGGTAATGCCAGTTGGATCTGCTGTTCCCAGGGTCTTTGTGTTAAATACTGCCTGTAATATGGACTAATAAGCACAACTGTGCACAAATGGATCATGAACGTGAACAAAGGGCTTCTTCGGGACCGGGACCATCACCAGCAGCCTGGCCAGTGAAAGCCCTGTAGCGCAGGCTAATGGGTCTGCGAAGCGGACTCCATGCTGAATAATATGATTTTCAGTTAAAATGCTATTATTTTTTTTATTTATCGTGAGGCTTTCACCCTAGGCTTGCCTTTCTGTCATGCAGAGTTAACAGGGTGCTGTTAACGTAAAAACAAATGTGAACACAGGGACCTCGGAAAGGAGCAACCTTTGGCAAGCGGGGCGAGAGTGAAAGTGCCTTGTTTTGAGCAGCGCTCTTTCGCTTGCCCTTTTCGTCACATTAACCGTAAGATTGCACAGAAAAAGACCTTTGTTTGATTCAACTGTCCATTTAGATTGAAAAAAAAAAAAAAAGTTTTTAGGTGGGGGGGGGGAATTCCTTTTGACTCCCAAGCCTTGACGTGGCTGCGTTTTGTTGGATCCCTTCGCCCCCCCCCCCCCCCCCCCCCCCGCGCCCCCCCCCCCCCCCCCACCCCCTCCTCGATCCGGTCCATCCCGAGGTTACAGCACTTCCGATGGGCCGCGGGGATTGAGTCCTTCTCCTCCAGTTTGACAATGCCCTCGGGTCGAAGCGGGCCTGTGTGCTACCGGGTCCCTCCTCATTCTGAGTGCGGGCCCCATTGTCCTCCAAACTCCATCTCCGCACGTGAATGGACTACTTGGGCCGGATGAAAGCCTGAGAGCGAGGAGCTTTATGCTGCTAGCTTCGCTCGGCCGTATTGTCGCACGGGAGAAGAGATTCATATCCATTCATAATTCACAAACTCTTAATGGGCCCGTCCCCTCAAAAAAAAAAAAAAAAAAGAACCTTTTTCTGACTGGCCAAACCCAGCCTTTATTCATCTATGGCACCATGTCAAAAAAAAAAAAAAAAAAAAAAAACTGTTGCTCGTTTGTGACCGAACAATGGCGGAACAAGGCCGAATCTTTCCGGCGAACAAAAGGGAGAAAACAGCCTTTTTATCCTGGAGAACATCAGATTCTGACACATTTACCATGGCCGCATTGTCCCAGTGATGCTGGCTGAGGAGCCTTAAAAAGACCACCTGTTGGATACCAGTCTGGTCTTCATTACCAGTAACACCATTGTCACGAGAGAGCAGTACATGCAGATTTGAAAAGTCAATACATCTTTTTTTTACGAAAATCTGCAGTATCAGGAACACGTGGGAGACATAGCTCTTTTTCTGAAGGGTTTTTCAGTTTGTGTACAACCCAGAAATGACTGCTCCTATTTAATGTTGAGAGAAAAAAAAAAATATATATATATATATAATATATATATTCTCAAGTTGGTTTTATATATTGTCTTTGCAAAAGTAAACTGTATGTATGTATCACCGTAGGCCAGTAAACAGGAATTTAAATGCAACAACTGAAAAACAAAAGATATAACTGACACTACCTGTACAATGAATTTCAAAAGAAAATTGGGGGTTATGGTATTTAATTGGTTCATTTTAATAGGAAAAAGTTATCCTGGTATCCTGTAAAGTGTTTTTGATCGGCTCAACAGTTGAAAAGGGGCTTTTATTCACAATTTAAAGTATTCATCTTTCATTTGCAGGTCTTCCAATGTTTTGGCGACATCCCTGATCAATTTTTTTTCTGATTTTTCAGCCTCACGATGGCTTGGCTTCTGGAATTATTTTATTATTTGGTCTACCTGCTGAGAGACAACAGCACACAGCACCACATAGAAATTCTACACCTACAATCAACTCTTGACCTTCTGTTAGCTTTCTTGTGCGTGCACCAATGATGCAAAGACACACAGCGGGCCAAGAAACAGCTGAGCAGTCAACTGTCCAATTACTTTTTCTCCCCTAAAAAGGGGGTCTATGTATAAAAAGGGCTGTAATTTCGACATGGATCACCCGATATGGATATAAAGACCCTCAAATTAAAGCTAACAGACTGAACTTTAACCTCATATTAATTGTTTTATTTCAATGTGCTGGGTTACAGAGCCAGAAACAACAGTCCCAGTGCTTTTGTATGTAACTATGTATATAGATGTATATGCCGTATAAGTGAAGTTTGTATTAAAGGGTATTTTATAGAGATGTGTCTTGACTTTCATTGGCACATCTCTGGCCCTTATGCTGACAAACACCAATAACAGACTTCATTGGCAATCAAAAGCCCAGAATCAAGACTAGATACTGAAAGCTCTCTTATACTTGCAGCAAAAAAAGCAATTGAGCACACCTGACTAATCAGAAACACCTGTGAAGCCATTTATCCCAAACATTATGTCACCCTGAAATGAGGGGAGGGGGGGGGGTATGTATAAAAAGGGCTGTAATTCCAACAGGGTGAAACCAAAATGTATTAAAATACCCTTCAATAAAAGCTGAGAATCTGCAATTTAACCACATTTGAATTGTTTGATTACAAATCTAAAATTGTGGAGTACAGAGCTAAGTTAATAAAATAAAATATGTCTTTGTCCCAAAAATTATGGAGCTCACTCAATAGGAAGAGACAGAGAGAAAGAGAGAGAGGTCCACAGATAGATGGACAAATAGGAAGAGAGAGAGAGAGAGAGATAGAGGTGGACAGACAGACAGGAAGAGAGGGAGAGAGGTGGACAGACAGATGGACAGATGGGAAGAGAGAGAGAAAGAGGTAGACAGACAGGCGAACAGATAGGAAGAGAAAGAGAGAGAGGTGGACAGACTGACGGACAGATTGGAAGAGAGAGAGAGATGGACAGACAGACAGATAGGAAGAGAGAGAGAGAGAGAGAGAGAGAGAGGTGGACAGACAGACAGAAGGATGGATGTTTAGAGAGAGCCCAGCTTTGTTCATAAGCCCCGTATTCCCCAGGGCTGTTTGCTTCTCTCAGGGGGAAGCCAACCCGGCTCCATTGTTCCCAGCGAGGGGAGAATCTGGGCACGTGCCCAGCCTCTGGGAGTCCCGGGAGCCCCCAGAACTGCTGCGCATAATCAGCGTCTGTCTGTGTGTGTGCCACTGCGTGCCCCCTCCCTGACCCGGTCACACGCAGGGGCCTCCACAGAACAGCCCCCCCCCCCCACCCCCCCCCCCCCCCCCAACCCCACCTGTCCCACCCACACCCCTGCGCTGCGTTCACCCGTGAGCCCCCAAAACTGCTGTGGCATAAACAGGGTCTGTCTGCACCTCAGGCCCCCCCAGGCCTGGTCACCTTCACAGAACATAACCCCCCCCCACCAACCCCCAACCTCACCTGTCCCACCCACACCCCTGCACTGCCGTCATACCCACCTGCTCACGTCTCCCAATAAATTCAGTCTATTTTTCCACATCTTCAGTTTTTCTCTCTCTCATTTTCATAAATATTTTGTTTTTTCAAGAGAAACTTTTTTTCCCCCCAATTAATTTTGGTGATCACTAATCTTTGTCAAGAAAAAAAGTGTTTACTTCTTTTTTTTCAGATTTGAGTGCTAACGGTTGAATCCAGTCACTTAAAATGCAAAGGTTTGTTTTCTAAGGTTTAGGTGTCATTCTAGTCATACTTAGCCTATTAGCTGCAAGGTTTTCTCTATGTAATGTTCTACTTAACCTAAAAATTACTCCACTCCAGCTATTAAATCTGTGGCGTTCCATTCACAGCACTCCCCGGGCCTTGCTGCTTGGAGTAGGATCAAGTTTACATTCATCTGTTAATTTCTGAATTCATTAAATTCGTTTTTTTGTCTACGAAGGCCAGAACGCAGCTATTTTCCCATGCTAACTTGCTAACAGCTCAAACCATTTTCAAAACCGTTCTCCCCTGGAAAAAAAAAACAGACTATTGTTAATTCCCATCCACAATGACCCAAGGGCAGAGACAATACAACAACATTTATGTAGCCCGTGCATTAGCGCACGCTGTCGCCAACAATGCTCGCCGTGCTTTGTTTTTTTTTTCTGTTTTTTTTTTTTTTTAATTGAATGGATCCAGGTAAATAAATATGTTTTGAATGGGGCTGCATTCACCATCCCACAGAAACAAATTTCCCACAATGCATCGCTGACCTCTAGAATTGTTCTCGTTCCACCGAGAAGTGGCCCCCGGAACCTTCGGCAACCCTCGCCGCGGCAACGGCGCCCGCGCGGGGCAGCCCGGAGACGGCGAAGACGGCGGAAGATACCGCCGTCGCGCTTTCCTCTCCCCCCCCCGGCCCCGGAGAGTTAAAAAGCGGCGGTTACACCGCCAGGACGGATCAGCGGGAGCCGAATTCAGGCAATTACAATCAAGACAGGGCGCAGGCGGAGCGGGGGCCCGGGGGCCCGGGGGCCTGAGCGGGATGATGATGAGACACTTAGGAGGAGGCCCCGCACCGGCCCCAGCCCCAGCCCCAGCCCCAGCCCCAGCCGCCGACTGCCACCGCCCCCCCCCCCCCCCCCCCCCCCCTTGCTGGACACCCACCGTCCCTAAGACTCAGCATGCATGTGCTAGCACACACTGCTTCTCTCTCTCTCTCTCTCTCTCTCTGTCTCTCTCTCCCTCTTCCTCTCCCTATCTCTCTCTCTGATATACATACATACATGTATACACACATGTACATACACCCACTCACAAACATACACACACACACAGATGTGCACAAACACACATGTAAACACACACACAGCACCCTGCACACACATATATATTATAACGATGTCTCTCTATGTTTATACCTAGAATACTTATGACTGTGACTGCTGCCATTTTGTAGAATCAAGCATCAAAGATTGTTCTTATTATTGTTTTATTGAATGTGTGTGTTATCTCTGTGCATGTGTGTGCCTTTGCGTGTGTGTGTGTGTGCATGTGTGTATGTGTTTGTGTGTGAATGTGTGTTTGAGTGTATTTGTGTGTGTGCGTGCGTGTGTGCCTGTGTGCGTGTGTATGTGTGTGTGAATGTGTGTTTGAGTGTATTTGTGTGTGTGCGTGCGTGTGTGCCTGTGTGTGTGTGTATGTGTGTGTGAATGTGTGTTTGAGTGTATTTGTGTGTGCGTGCATGTGTGCCTGTGTGTATGCGTGTTTGTTTGTGTGTGTGTGTGTGTGTGTGTGTTTGCGTGTTTGTTTGCGTGTTTGTTTGTGTGTGTGTGCCAGTGTGTGTGTGTGTGTGTGTGTGTGTGTGTGTGTGTGCGTGTTGTTTGTGTGTGTGTGTGTGTGTGTGCGTGTGTGTGTTTGCGTGTTTGTTTGTGTGCGTGTGCCAGTGTGTGTGTGTTTGCGTGTGTGTGTGTGTGTGTGTGTGTGTGTGCGTGTGTGTGTTTGCGTGTGTGTGCGTGTGTGTGTTTGCGTGCGTGTATGTGTGTGCGTGTGTGTGTGTTTGCTTGCACGCATTATCAGACGGTGTGCATGCACACATACAGCACATGACCCAGTTGTTCCGCGACATTGCGGAGCGCACAGGTCCAGCCTGCGCTCTCTCTCTCTCTCTCTCTCCCTCCCTCCCTCCCTCCCCCTGTAATCCGCACCTGCGCGAGAGAGAGAGAGAGAGAGAGCCTCCTTCTCCCTTTCTCCCTCTCCTCTCTCTCTCTCCACTCTCCCTCTCCCTCTCCCTCTCTCTCCCCTCTCCTCCGGGCGTCTCCCGGCCCTCCTCTCTGCCATTAGGCTTCTGCACCTGAATCTGGGGGGGCCTCCTGCCGTGGCGCTAATCTCTGCTCCATTCACCCCGAGGGCCCGGCGGAGAGCGGCGGCGGCGGGGGGGGGGGGGGGGGGGGCAGGAACGGGCCACCGGCTCCTTGCCTGATTGCCCCCCCCGGCCTCTTGAATGTCACCATCTGCAGAAATCACTTATGCACTCCTTCTCCTGACACTGTCACTATGTGGAGGCCCCTCAGAGGGTTGTGTGTGTGGGGGCGGGGGGGGGGGGGGGGGGGGGGGGGGGGGGGGGGGGGGGGTACGGGGATGGGGGGGGAGTAGGGGGTCTCAGACTGCTGATTGTAATGAAGTTTTTAGCAGATAAATTTAGTAACACTTTTTTTTTTTTCATCAAACCAGAGCCACTTTTCTCCCCACCCCTCTTAGTTTTTAGATTTCCCTCCCTCTCGCCCGTGGGGCACCCTGCTGGTGCCGTGGACCACACCGAACTGCTCTGCCCCCGTTTCGGTGATGCCTGGAGCCCTTCCACACGGGACAGACTGGCGGCGCATGGGCGCAAGCGTTCGTAGCTCTCTCTCTCTGTGTAATGCGCTCTGGCTGCGGTGCGCTTTACGTATACAGCAGCCTGTTAAAAACACATGCGTTCTGTAACGTGTGTAAGCGCAGCATGCTTTGAATAATGCACCCTGAATATTGCATTACCCGGAGTAATCCCCACCTGAATATCGCATCTTGCGTGAAATGCACCATCAAAATCGCATCCTGTGCGCAATGCACCCTTATTATCGCACTCTGCATGTAATACACCCTTAATATCCTGTGCATGATGTACGGCGAATGCTGCATCCTTCACGCAACACGTCTAAATACGGCATGCTTTTTCGCGACGTTCCCTGGCCTACTGCGTGCTTTGCGTCTTTCGGGTTTTTTTGGGGAAGAGCTCGGCGATGACAGACCCGCTCTCCCGTCTGACCTCTGACCCCGTCTCATTCAGGCCGGCGGCGGCGAAGCGTCGCGCGTAAAGAGGGCGGGGGGGGGGGGGGGGGGGGGGGGGGGGGGGCACGGCGAAGAAGGGGCTCCACGTGCGATTTCGGCCTTAACGGGCGGTTTGGTGTTTGCCTCGCCCCCGTGGAATCGGACGCCGGCGGCCGCGTGCCCTCGCGCGAAATTATTCCATTACCGTGGAGAAAAGGAGGGGGATTGTGCTGATCCCGTTTTACTTTGGGGGAATGCGCCGGCGGCATTATCACCGCCCACATCGGCGGCAGAGAGGCAATCACAGCGGCCTGGCAAAACGCTCAGGCAGCCGGAGAGCGGGAAATCACACCACAATGAGGACTCTCTCCGCCGCAGGGCTCTCCTCCCATCCACACAAGACACAACACAACACCCCCGTCACCTGTGCACAAGGCATCACAACACTCCCGTCACCTGTGCACAAGGCATCACAAGACTGATCTCACCTGTGCACAACGTATCACAACATTGATCTCCCCTGTGCACAAGGCATCACAACACTCCCGTCACCTGTGCACAAGGCATCACAAGACTGATCTCACCTGTGCACAAGGTATCACAACACTGATCTCACCTGTGCACAAGGCATCACAACACTCTCATCACCTGTGCACAATGCATCACAACACTGATCTCACCTGTGCACAACACCACAACACTGATCTCACCTGTGCACAAGGTATCACAAAACTAATCTTCCCTGTGCACAAGGACTGATCTCACCTGTGCACAAGGCATCACAACACTCCCGTCACCTGTGCACAACGCATCACAAGACTGATCTCACCTGTGGACAACACATCACAACACTGATCTCACCTGTGCACAATGCTCCACTGATCTCACCTGTGCATGACACATCACTGATCTCAACTGTGCACGATGCATCACGACACTGATCTTCCCTGTGATTAACGCATCACAACCCTCACCTCACCTGGAGACAACACACCACGACACTCATCCACATGTGCTTCACAACATTATCCACTTTGAATGAATATCCAGCACACTGCTACACAACTCACAGTGTACTGATTGGAAAAATTAAAAGTCATAAAACCAGTCATAAATCAAATAAGCAACAACCATATAAGAGGAAACAATTGAAATTTAAACCACATCAAAAAACAAAAATGATACAACAGTTCTGTTTGCTTCTGAAAAATTCACCTGTTGATTTCAGGCAGCCTTTGAATGAGACCTGGCATTTTGTTATTTAAAAACAGAAAAAAAATCATATATATATATATATATATATATATATATATATATATACACACATATATTCAGCTTACATGAGACTTCAACGTGATAATGTTGGCACGATTATCACAATTCAGTCCTGAAACGAAGTCCCTTCTCATCATCAACACCTTGCACACAGTGACACAACCACACGTGCACACACACACACACACACACACCCACCCCACCACAACCAAAATAGCTCTTTCATACAGTCTGGCGACCATTAAACAGCCCTTGCACAAACGCCAGACCCAGTTCACGCATAGTCAACGGTGAACTATTACACAGAGTGCACATGCACACGCGTGGGGAGTCATTTATTTGGGCGATCGCTGGACGTGTTTTCTGCGGCGTTAGAAGGGAAGGGGAGGCACGCCTCCTGTTTTTAGAGCCAGACAGCAGAAGGTAACGGCCTGTGTGTGACCACAGCAAAGTGTGGTTAAGTGACGGGAGATGAGCTTGTTCTCGGTGGGGGGGGGGGGGGGGGGGGGGGGGGGGGGGGGGGCAGGGTGACTTACCCGACAGCCGTGTGGCCTCTGGGATAAATAATAAATCTGGTGATAGGAGAGCAGCTATTTCCACAACTGATGGGGAAACACTGCACATACAAACACACACACACACATACGCACACATACGCACATGCGCGTGCGCACAGACACACACACACACACACACATGGACATGCACACACAGACACATAAATACACACACACACACACACACACACACACACACACATATAACACTCACCTGCCCCTTCCTGATGCTGTTACACAGACACACACCTAACACACACACACACACACACACACATACACACATCACAGGGCCCAATTTCTTCCACAGGGCAGAAATCAATCTCATATTTCTTTAGTTAATCCAGGATGGCACTCCACAGATCCTGACACTAATAAGGTATTCAGCTGGAGGCAGGTGAGGCCAGGGGCTGTAGGGAGAACACTAGGGGGGAGAGAGGGAGAGAAAGCGAGAGAGAGAGAGACAGACGGAGAGAGAGAGAGAAAGAGCAGGAGAGAGAGAGAGAGAGAGATAGTCTGCAAGCTGGCTCTTTTCCAGTGCAATTACGGGACTTGTGTATGGGAGAAATAGAGTGCAGGCCAGGAACAGCTGAGAGACGAAGAGGGAGAGGAAGGGAGAGAAAGAAAAAGAGAGAGGGGGAGAGACAGAGATGGGGAAAGAGTGTATATGCGAGAGAGAGAGGAGAGAGAGAAGGGGGAGATAGACAGAGAGAGAGAGAGGGGTGAGAGAGAAAGAAAGAGAGGGAGAAGAAAAAAGAAAAAATTGATCCCATCTGTGGCATGATGGTTAATTAAAGCAGCTCTTGAGTAGGCTGGGGATGAGTGCCTTGGCTTGGCTCCTGAAGGCTCAGCTCTGATTACTGACGGAGAATAGATGGTTTCTTAGCAATGAGAGGGGAGGCCAAGAGCTGCCTGGTGCGACTCGCAGTCTCCCCCTCTCTCTCTCTCTCTCTCTCTCTCTCGCTCCCTCACACACACACACACACACACATATATATATATACACACACACACACACACACACAGATACACACACAAAAGTACACACACATATACACACACACACACATACACACACAAACACAGATACACACACGCACACAAAATACACACATATATACACACACATACACACAAAAGCACACACACACAATCATGCACACTCATACACACACATGCACACACTCACACAAAATCACACACAGATAAACACACCCACACGCACATGTACGCTTGCATATACGCACACATACACGCACACATACACAGATACACACACAAACACGCACATACATACAAAGACACAAGCAAACAAACACACACACACACACAAATACATGCAAAAACTCAAAAGAGACTAACAAAATGTCTTCCTTGTCCAAGAGTTCGGAGTTTGTAATTGGCTACACTGCGATTGCATTCACAAGCCCATAAGTAAGACTGCAGCCCCCCCCCCCCCCGCAGCCCATTGCTAAAATGGCCGTTAAAAACGTGTCACGTCTCCCCCCTCTCATTGGTGTGCACAGTCATGTGTGCAACCTTTGCTCTGTCCTCAGACGAATGCACCGTGTGTGGCTGCATGCACACTTGATCCCCCTGGATGATGTCGTTCGTGACCGGGGATCGGGGGAACGATAAATTCGACGTGAAAGAGCGCGTTACTCGTGTGCCTCAGGTCGTGTTCAAAAATCTGGGAGGAACGCTTGTTTTTTTTTTCTTCCTTTTTTCCCTCTTTTTTTTTTTTTTAAAGAATCCATCATCGCTTTAAAATGACTATGGAATTTATGGCAATCAAAATAACCTCTTCCACAAGTTGTTGAGCTCTACAAACTTGCAGCCGGTTGTGAGCGTGCAGCTGTGACATTTTGGTGTGACCGCGCCCCCTTATGGATGCATGGGGTACTGCTTTCATAGGACTTTGTATACTGCTCAGTAGGGGGGATGGGGGTCTGTTTAATCGCCCATAAACGTACAGTCTGAATTTCAGAAAGTACATTTTGTCATTATTTAAACATACTTTACAAGTGAAGCATGGAAAAGTAGCACATCATTTGCAGGCATTGTTAAATGCCACTGAGCACTGATATTGCTATGCTATTATTCAGTCTGTATTTTTTATTTTTTTTTAACTAAAACTGATACATAAGAAACTGTGAGTTTGAGTTTCTGTAGCCAGGACAACAGTCCCTCACACAGGGGGTCACATGATCAGTACAGTACTTGTTATCCCGCTACTGATGCTAATGCTAAGTAAACGACAGGTAAACAGGACAGCGGCGACTCGTCAGAAATCACTCGCACCACATCGCTTCCGCGAAGCAACAGCCGAGAGCACAGTTTAAAACATAATAAGACCCTCGTTCCTGGAGGAGCGCGGTAATAAGCTGGCAGTTACATGGCTTTATGGGCGTATGAATTATGTATATTGATATGATTTTGTGGGTGTGGGAGCGAGCCCTTGATTGAGATCGCGCGTCGCCGGCACTCCGCTCCGCGTCCCTTCCGCGCTCGGGGAAAAAATCCGAGGTTCGAACCCCCCGCTAATTAGTGCAGGCCGGAGGCTCGGGGAAGAAATGAGAAAATTACACGTTCCCGCCGAAATCAGCCGCCGTTTTTCTCTCTCCCACCGTCTACTTACCCGCCGCTCTTCTTCCCGAGAGAGAGAGAGAGAGAGAGAGAGCCGCGGCGCGCGGGCCTCGGAGAGAGGGGTCGCCATTTTCTGGGGCTCCAAGACGCGGGGAAGCCGAACTCTCTCTCTCTCTCTCTCTCTCTCTCTCTCAAACGAACGAACAGAACGAGACAGGAAACCGCTGACCGGAAGACCCTCTGTTATTCTGGCTTGTAGGGAGCTGGAGGGGGAGCTTTTCAACACGTCACACTTTCACCCCTCAATGCTCCAAACTAGCAGACTGAAAGAGGTGAGCTTTCTTATCGCGGTTACTTCGTATGCTGCTGTTGGTTTGTTGGTCGGCCCTACGGGGGACCAGTACCTTAGCCAGGGCCACCGTAGGGGGGATACATTGGTAGAATTGTCCATGAACTTGTGGTAAATATTATTATCTCAGGCCTAAGTATAATGTAAAAATATCATTTAGTCTCCAGGCCCAGAAATTTTCCCCGAGCAGCACCGACCTCAGACAGGGGCCCTTCACACCTAATGGACACTGGTAAATCTCTGGCTCCTTGTTCAACAACACAAATGACTTTAAAATGTGAAAATTCAGCGTGGTGCTGAGAAAGGCCATACAGGATATAGACGTATTGCTCTCTTGCAAATGTTCTCTTTTTTGAGTTCTGGGAGTGTAAAAGTTTCAGGTGCCATTCTCAGCTGCTGGCAGGAAAGGCTTTAGGTACCAAACCTTCCCATCTCACCAGCTAGGCTCTGTCAGCATGTTTGTAAGCCCGAAGGTGACTTAATGCATCTCATTCTCCTCTGTTTCCCCCTCTCTCTCTTTCTCTCCCTCCCTTCCTCTGTCTCTCACTCACTCTTAATCTCCTCTCTTGTCTCCTGTTTCTCATTTCCCCTCTCTCTCTCACACTGTCTGTAATCTCAGGGTTTGAAAATATAATAAAATCTCTGTTAAGTGTTTGTTTGCTTGCCCACCATTCCTGCTATACAGAACTTGCCACGTAAACAGAAGTTAGAACGATAAGTATATAGCGTGACGTAACCCTACGGACGAAGCAGTCGATGCTGAGAGGTCACTGCGAGGGCTCTCTCATTCCGCAGGGAAAAGCAGCGTTTTCTCCTCCACTCCGCCCTGCGTCTTTTCTCCTTTTCACCAAGTTAACGGCAAGATGAAAACGTAAGCAGAAAACACTAAGCGAAAACGTACCATGGCGAAAAGAGAGCTAAAGAGAGCGCAGAAGGAGGGTGGGGGGGGTTGGGAGGGGTCGGGGGGGGGGGGGGGGGGGGGGGCACTCTGCGTGAGCGCAGATGTGGTCTCACCCGGCTGAAAGCCAGGGTAACGGTAAAACAGTGAGTCACCCTCTTCAAAGCCCAGCTCGACTGGGGGGGGGGACCAGCCCTCCGTGATTTAATGAAAGGAGATGGGGGGGGGGGGGGGCAGCATATGACATACGAGTTCAACCTTCCTTTTCTTTCTGCCGCACAAAGGAGGGAAGAGTATGAACAGAGATGAAGGGACAGGTCTGTGATGGTCAGTAGGGAAGTGGTGGCGGTGAAGAGGGGGGAGTGGGGGGGTTTGGGGGGGGGGGGGGGGGGGGGGACAGGTGAAATGCAGGTGAGAGCATGCATTACTGAGGCCAGGCCGCTCTCTCTGTGTGCTCACACAACTTTAATGGCTGTTTTGGGGGCTGCGATTTAATCTGCCCACCATCTCAATTCCACCCTCCTCAACCTCAACCCCCCCCCCCCCCCCCCCCTCCACAACCAGCACCACCCCATCCATCCATCCTCACCCCTCCCGCCTCCAATCCACATACTTGTTGGTTGCCAGGACAACAGCGCTCTAAGAAGCAGTGGTTCCTTCGCTGACCTGTTTGTCTGCTCTGTGTGCTCAGCACACACTCCATACCCACCACATACCTGCTCACTTCTTTTTTCCGCTCAAGTGGGCTGTGTTTTTTTCTCATAATGTAATGGATGAAGGTGTGTAAATGTGCAGTGTGTGTACGCTGAGCAGCACAGCCTGCTGGGAAAAGTGTCTGTCTTCCAACAGGGCTAACATTGCACAACTGCTGCCCCTGTCTGTGAGAGGGAGCTGCCACACACACACACACACACACAAATAACATATACACACACGTACACATACATACACACACTTACAGATACATACACACACATACACCCACACACACACACAAATAAAATACACACACGTACACATACACACACACAAATAACATACACACACACACACACACACACACACACATACACACACACACACACACTCACAAACACGCACACACACTCACATGTACCCACACATACAATCATGCACAAATTCACCAAGCACACACACACTCCCACACGCACACACACACATACACACACATACACAAGTAAATGCACACACTTACAAACACTCACACACACACACACACACACACACACACACAAAGCAAGTCCACAAATCTCCCCAGACGGCAGCGACGCACAGAATGACTAAAACATTCAATGCACTCCTTTTTTCCCCCCTTGTCTCTCCGCAGAAAGTCCCGATAATCTTGGACAAACATCATTAACTATTTGCTCGTATCGCCCGCATAAAGCATGTCAAGTCTCCCATTATTCTCTTATCAGTTGTTTAAGCGGCTGATTGTGCCGCAATGGTGCCGTGTCACTGTGCCAGGGGCTTTGAAGTGGAACCCCCCCCCCCCCCCCCCCCCCCCCCCGCCTAGCCAGACACCATGCATGACTTCACTGTGCAAAACAGGTGAGGCTGCACCTAGTAGCCTACGAACACATCGCTCGTAATATGAGGAATATGAAGTCGCTTTAACACTGTGAGGATAAAGCACTTATTATTGATGCGCTTTCTGGTTATATCTTGGTTTCCATCCAAGTGCTGCTCTGTTGTTAGCAGGATGCTAGCAGAAGACGGTAAATGCGCGTTTCCTTCCACAGTGGAAGTGCCGACCGTGGCTACAGGTGACAGACGTGCAGGAACGCGTTAACACGGGGACGCGTATGGCTTGCGTGAGCCAGAGTCAACACGCTGCGTTCAAAACCGACCTTTAGAGGGATTACAAGGACTGATTTAAGAGTGTTAGGCCTCCCCCCATCCTCAGTCAACAAGGTTAATGCATACGCACACACACGCATGCACGCACACACACACACAAACACACACACGCGCGCACACACCCACACACACACGCACACACACACGCATGCACACACACACGCACACACCTCTTATTTATTTATTGCAGATTAGTTATTGTCATTGTACGTATTTTACATTGACCAATGATATTGCACTGTCTACGATGCTGTATAGGCGATTGCAGACTGTGTTATTCTTATTTTGTACTGTCTCTGTGTTGTGCACTTTGTCCCCACATACTGTATGTGTCCTCTTGTACTGCCCATTTAAGTGTAACTGTGAGAGGCACGCGTGTAAGAATTCATACGTGCTTGTTACAAATGGCAAATAAACACTGTTGACTTGACTTGACACACACACACATACAAAAAACATAAACACACACACACATATAGTACCCGCAGAGAGACGCACGTGCACAAACAAAACCAAAACCAGACACTTGCACAAACACACGCTCTAAAGTACACATCGCTCGCTGGAACACGTCACTTCACTGACATTCACCCTCTTCACCATTTCACTATTTCTGCTCGTGCTCATACAGCCCACCGCCAACGGACAAATAACTAAATTAATAAATGCAAAATTTGAACACGTAGCTGATTGCCATTATTTTATCAGTGTGTCTTTTTTTTTTTTGTCATTTCCCACAATGCATTTGTGCGTTATCATGCTGATGCACACTTCATGCAAGCACTTCTGTGGTGAATAGAGAGAAATTACAAAAGATTGCGGGATTGCCTGTGGTTTTATCCTCGTCTTCCACACGAGTGCGCGAATATTACACGCGCACACACACACACACACACATAGAGGCACATACATGCTTACACACACGCACAGGTATGCTCGCGCACGGGCCTGCGCATCCGTAAGGTAAGGGCTCTCGGCCACCTCCATTACGCAAGGGTTAAGAGGAGTGCGACACGCCAGATCCACCTCTGCTCACTCGCGGGAGTGAGAGGCGGACAGCGGGGCCCGCAGCCACAGCAGCCCCTGTCACGGGGAGTAAATACAGCCTAATAGCCGCTGATTAATTCTTCATTGCTCTAACGGGGGCAGTAAAGAGAGATGTAATGACCCGCGTCTTTTTTTTTTTCTTTTTTTTTTTTCCCCCTCTCCCTATTTTTGATTATAAATTAAAAAGAATTGTAAATGGCATAATGTTGGCTGGCAGTTTCCTGATTGCCGTATTTGATTAGAAAATGTCAGTCGGCATGTTTCTTTCCCCTTTTCTTTCTTTCTTTTTTCTTTCTTCCTTCCCTCTCACTCTCTCTCTCTCTCTCTCTCTCTCTCTCTCTCTTCCCTCTTTCCCCTCTCCCACATGGCACGCTCGTTGGCGGAGCCTTGATGAACACAATGGCTTCGCTCCAAGGTGGCCCGCGGCGCGAGAGAGAGACCCGAGCTAATCAAACGCATTCTTTCCGCCGCTTGTCCCCGCCGCCGCCGCCGCCGCCGCCGCCGCCTTTTCAGCGCCGCTCGGCTTCCTTTTCCCCAGGTACGAGCGACGTCAACAAGTGAAATCACAAGCAATTAAACGGCATTCAGGGGGGAAACAGGTAAACCGGAGGAAAAAAAAAAGGCACCGCCAAAAAACGGCGAGCCATTATCCCTCGGTCGCGCGGCTTGTGTCTTTTCAAAAACAGGCTGCGGAAAACGCGCAAAAAGAAAGAAAGAAAGAAAGAAAGAAATTTTTAAAAAGGCCGTTCGGCTTTCTACAAAGGCCAAGTTCTGAGAAGGTGCCAGTCAAGAGAACGTGGGCGCTGTTCAATGGTTATGCAGAAACTAGGAGAGCGACGTCTCCGGATGCGGCCGCCGTCTTTTTTACGGTTCCGTCAAAGTTATGAGAACATGGCGGTGGAGCTCGCTAATCTCAGGGCAAACACTTAAAGAACCAAACGAAAGTATTTGCATGTCTGACTCACTCCTGCTACATGGCAAAGAGAAGGAGAGCGATCTACGGTTGGCCCCAAGGTTTCCTGCGGCAGAGCTGCACCGAGAGAGCCGCCCTGCGGAATCCAAGCCGAGGGGGGAGGTCCTCGGCCACACAAAGGTCTCGTGGGGAATGTAAAGCATTTCAGCCTCGGCCAGGACCGACCTTTAGGTGAAGGTCTGCCATTCAGCGCGAGATGTCCTTCAGGGGGGGTGAGCTGAAAGGAGTGAGAGCGGAGCGGGAGGAAGAGAGGAGGAAACGCAGAGCGTCGTCGGCACAGAGAACGGTATGAGAAACCTCGGGAGGAGATGACAGACCCCCCAAAGGGGGGGATTTCATGTGAATGGAAAAGAAGAAGGGTCTCAGCGTGGAGCCTTGGAAGGCTCTTCTGGGACAGGCCATTGGCCTGAGCCAAGCCACCACAGAAAAGCTCAAAAGTCCATTCAGAGATGCAGGACAATGATCCACTTAAGAACTGCGCCTGAGATTCCAGTGTGGTGAGGGTAGGAGTAGGAGTAGCATGTTTGTCTATTGCCTGGGTTTTCAACAGGGGGGTCTGTGGACCTCTGGGGGGTCCTTGAAGGTACTGTAAGGGGGTCCTTGGCCAGACTTGATATGCAATGACTATATATATATAGATTTGGGAAAATAATTCAGTATCAATCCTTTTTAATATATAACCTTATCAACTTACAGTGGAGGCCCCCCTCCCAATGCCATTGAGCAAGACTGGGGAGTCCGTGGACCACAAAAGGTTGAAAAACCCCTCTCGACTGTATGAGAACCTGCAGACAGGTCCACTAGGATCAGTGTAGACGAGAGGGAAGATGCTCAAGCTGACTGAAGTTCTTCAGAAATGGAGAGGAGCGCAGTGGTCTCAGTGGAGCCTCCGAGGAGTGTTGCAGCCCTGAAGACTGGAGGAGGTCAAGAAGGTGGACGTGTGAGAGGAAGTAGGACCGCCAGAAGATGCACACGCCAGGATTTCAGAGAGAAGAGGGAGCAGAGACGTTGATAGGCTGTGGGCGCACGGCCTAGAGAATGTGGTGAATTGATCACGGGGGAGATGAGTGGGATTATTCTCAGTGATGTGGACTGGAGAAGGAGATGAGGGAACAGGGTCTAGGTGGTTGATCAATCAATGTGGTTTCGACAGTTGAGAGGTGTCTCAACGGCTGTAAACATTGAACATCCAGACCTTTTTTTACTGGAATAGCGTCTGCCATCTTGTGAAAATAGTTCACACTCCTTAATTTGGGAGTAATTGGCCATTTCATCCACATGTTGAAGCACGACATATTTCAGACACAAAGAATTTAAGCTTCATCACACTACGAGGCTGTAGCTGTAAATATGCTGTTGTCACCCGTAAGCACATAAACCAACTCTCTACTGCACATTAGCATTTCCTGTGTTCTATTACCAATGATGGTGTTTTTACAGTTATCCCGCAAACGAGGTCCTAGCATCACACACTCGTCCCACTACCCTGCTCCACAGTGTTGATTGGGGAAAGCTCTGCTCCTTCGAACATGCCGCGGTTAGCACTGTTGTTACTCAGCATGACTCCCATTGGCACAAATGAGGATTTGGATTAGGATTATAGCGTCAGGAGAGAAGGGCTACAGTGCGAGAGAGTTAGGGAGCAGAGGAAACTGGGCACACCTGTAGCCAGTTAGAGGTTTTTACAAAAGGGTGTAGGTAGCAATACAGGAAGAGAACTCCTGGGGTGAGCAGTGAGTTCCTCGGTGACAGTATGTGTTTGGGCTAATTGGCTATTACCGGGAGAATTTTGGGGGGAAACTGTTGCACAATGTTCTTTTCGACTCGGGGATGGGGGGATGGTGTGGGTGCGCGTAAGTGTGTGACGGAGCTTACCTGGTCTCCGACCGGCGGACAGCAACAAGGCGTGGATGGCAAGCCTTGGGGAACAAAAGAGAGGAAGCATGGTCGGCAGTACGGAGTGAAACCAGGGTCACGGTGTGCTCTTGATGTTGATGCAGTGTGTGAGAGTGATAATGCACAATTCGTAATTGGTGTTCTTTTGGGAGTGCTGGTGTGTGTGTGCGTGTGTGTGTGTGTGTGTGCAAATTTCATACGGACCATTTACCTGGGCAGCCTCAGTATGAGACGGGGGCCAGTGAAGTAGGGAGTGGGAGAAGGAGTGGAGAAGGGCACTTTGTGTTCAGCTGTGTGTTTATGGACGTATAGTTTCAATTAATTTTATTAAAGACTTCCTGTTTTTTTTGCTTCTAACTTCCTGGTCCATCTTCTGCCGATGATTTGGTGTGTACCTACAAAGGAAACAAAGCATAAATAGGCTAATTCAAGGCAAAGGGGAATTCGCTCCCGACACTAGCACTAACAAGGATTAGCGTCATCAAAGCTAGCACTAACAAGGTTTAGCTTCATCAACACTGGCATTAACAAGGTCTAGCTTAATTAACGTTGGCACTAACAAGGTTTAGCATCAGCAAAGCTAGCACCAGCAAGTTCTAGCATCCTGAACTCTAGCAGTAAGCAAGGTCTAACATCATCAACACTAGCACTAACAAGGTCTAGTTTCATCAACACTAGTACAAACAAGGTCTACTTTCATCAACATTCGAACTAGCAAGTTCTAGCTTCATCAACTCTTGCGCTAACAAGGCTTTTTTTTCCAGGTTAGCGCTGTGTTGCGTGGCATGTAGCTATTGCAGTTTAGTCTGCAGAAAAGGCCAGCAGCGAACACACACCGCCTCGTGCCACCAGCGTAGGCATTGGCTTCACATGTCTGGGTTGAAAAAAATCTCTAATGCCTCCCCGAACCGAAGCTAAAACCTAAATCTGAGCAGACGGGGAAAGGACACCTTCCCCCCCTTTTTTTTCACAAAACTCAAGCCTCTGCTTCCCACCTCCAGAGCAAACCTGCTTGGCGCGATAATGGGCTGAACTTAATGCCTGTCACAGGGTCAGATCAAGTGCACAAAAAAACCCTGAATGGAATCTTTTCAAAGACCAAGGACGGCATTTCCATTTGCCCATGGTGGAAAAAAAGACATTTAAAAAAGGAGAAAGAGAGTGAGAGTGAGAGAGAAAGAGGGAGAGAAAAAGGAGTAAGAGAAAAGGGAGAAGTGAAGAGAGAAAAAAGAGAGGAAATGAGAAAGAGAGAGAGAGAGAGAAAAAAACTGACCTCCAAAAGTGCTTAATTTACAGGATGTAATTGTAAAAGGACTTTACAGGTCCAGGACTGAGGGGGGAAGCCACTTGATTTCCATTCAGTGGGATGGCAAAGGTCTGTCACTCCATTTTTTTGTGTCAGAGTTGCTACCTTTATCACCCTTGCAACCCTAAGGGAGGGTAGTGGATGTCATTTCAGGCAAGGAAAAGGTCTTTCTTTGTGTCAAAGCGAAAACAAAATGGTTGAAGGAAATTAGGGAAATAAAAATGACTGTTGAGGGTCTAGTGAGTTTTTAAAGTACTTTTTACTTGTTCTTCTCTCTTGCTCCCAGCAGCAAGGCTGGGGAGGAAGGAGGAAGGAAGAGGAGGAAGGCAGACGAGAAGACCTGGAAAGGAAGGCCGACTTGTAGTAGTATGGGAAGCAAGCTCTTTCACCATCCTCCATCACTCAGTTCCTGTCTTTTAACTCTGCTAACCCTCAACCTCTACCTTGCTAATCAGTAACCAAAGGCAACGGGGGCAGACGTTGGGGAAATCTCAACGTTTTACCCAGCTTCGAACACCACAGAAGGCCCACGCAAAACAGCTCAGGCCAGGAGGGGGGACTAGACCATGTATGTTCATAGCTGTCATGTCTCTGTTAAAAAAAAGCAGAGCGAGAACATCTATCGCTTGTGCTCGTAAGGCCTGCAAATAAACAAATAAGACCTGCTCCAGCCTCACGCAAGGAGGGCCAACCGCAAGGGCTTATTCTAGCAGCTGCAGTTCGGTCAATTGAAAAGGTATTTTTGATCAGTTACTGCCATTTCGGAAAACAAAAATGAACTCTGATATACTGTGCATATCCATTCAATTCTGTTCATCACTAATAAATGGTGTTTTTAAAAAATATTTCTCACACTAATTAAACTAAATGATATCTAATTTTTTTTTAATGCATATTAAAAGCTTGGATGTTTCTGCTCTGGTTTTTACAAACGTCCATCAAAAGTCTTCTTCCTCTGCAGAAAGAAAGAAAGCAAGAAAGAAAGAAAGAAAAAAGAAAGAAAAAAAAACAGTACAACTAGGTAGCGTTTCTGCACAAGATCCCCCTAACATGAACCATAAACAAATCAGTGCATGGAGCAAGGTCTTTAATCAAGGCAATCAGCGCTGTTTTCAAACGTGCCCAGTCCTGGATCCTACAAGCCGGTCTCATCTTTGTCTATAGTTTAATTGCTTGTTTTTGCATTTTGATGGAGGAGGGCGATGATGTCTTATCACCTATCCCCGGAGATAAAGGACTTTCCAATTACTTTGTTTAGATGCTAATGATTGCATTTCATTAGTGTCCGCACTTAGCCCCGCTCACCCGGTAAATGAATGAATATGGCGTAATTTCAATTATTGGAATTATGAAAATTGCTTTAAAAAGACGACACCAGTATCATCGGCTTTCTGCTGTGACATAATGTCATTTTAATTTCCATAATGGTTTTAATTGTTAGCGGTCCCGCAGTGTGCTAATCATTTAATTGTATTGTCTTTTCTCTCACCCCCCCCCCCCCCCCCCCCCCCCCCACCCCCCCTTTCATCTTTCCTGAAGGATACAGAATCTCAATCAAGACTTATATGAAGGCCTGATAGAGGCCCACGAAGCGGAGAGAAATGTGTAAATTCTAAAAGAAAAGTGATGAAAGAACGGAGGGAGCTCTGGTTATCTAAAGGGCCCTTCTGTGTTAGCGCCACCTGCAAACGTGTTTCTCACGGCAGGCCTACGCACAGACACCCAGCTATAGCACAGATTAGCAATGATGCGATAACGCATGGAACTACTCCTAAACTTGGAATGTGACACAAATATAGGCTCTGTATGTAGGCCTAGCATGGATGCTTACTGTTGCACATTGAGCAACAGTAGGAAGCTAAAAATTTGAGGGAATGGAAAACAACATTTCATTTCCTGGGTTTAAGGAAAATGAATGACAAAGTCGACTAAGGTTAAGGTTAAGGTTAAGTGACTTGGCTACAGATAATAACGTAAAGATGAGGTCTCTCTAGTTCTAGGTCTACTAGACGCTTCTTCTTCTTGTGCCCTTGTAATGAAGTCCCATGGCACTTCCTCGCTGTTCGTTGACACTGCTCGATTCATGTTCTTTTGTGATAAATCTGTCAATCATGCACATGTCTTCCTTTGAACTTGCTACCTATAGCCAGAATCAGCCATCTAAACTTTACAGATATGTCGCAGCACTGGTGATGTTTACATATTCTTACACGTGCTAAATATTCAGCATTTACTATCAATGGTCCTGTTTATTGCAGACTTAAGACAATGTGGTAACTTAACGATTTATAAAAATTTCCCCATTGCAATCCCTTATTTTCTATTTGCAATAGATTTTGCACATTTTTTTAATGGCGCACAAGGTGCAGAATGCGGGCATTGGCAACTGCCCGCACCCACAGAGCTCGCTCGCACTTCCGGAAATCATACGGAAGGGCTATCAATCCTCCATACAGCAGAGAGAGAGAGAGAGAGAGAGAGAGAGAACTCGCGCGTTTGTCCATGTCAGTCCAGGGCCATGGATGAACGGGCAAGAGACTGCATGGCACTCGTTAAGATGTTACTGGGCAAATCTGAATTTATTACGCTTTGAAAAAGTCGCGGTAGGCTACATGTACAAACCGAAGCATCGTATTGAAAAAATACTTTGAAAAAAATTTTTTTGAGCTCAGCACTGTCATTTAGTTAAGCACTAATGCACGAGAGGCTGTATATATTGTCAATGCTACGGGGGTGCTTGCAGGCAAAACCCTGTAGCCGCCCGCGACTGTATTCACGATACAGCGCGGCGTCTCGTGCCTTATTGATTTATAAAACTATAGCCTATAGAAGCATTTGATTGATGACGCAATATTATTTATTTATTCTGTAATATAATTTTCTAGTAACAGTTTGTGCTGTTTGAGTCATACTGTTTGCAAACAGGCTGTTTGATTTACTGTATTGGATTTGCAGTCACAGTAAAAACCAATACAGCGAATCAAACAGCCTGTTGGTAAATTGAAATAACCCGTTTCGTAATGTTGCCTTTTCGCACTTAGCGCAAGTTCATGTTAACACGAGCATTTATTGCTTAGTATTAATGGTGCGTGTTACCGTGGGCCTAATTACGGGATCTGCTTGAGCTGTGTCAGACGCATTCACATGGAGAGCTCCCAGCGGGCGATGCTCTTCTTCCGCTCGCGCTTGGCAGGAGAACGGCGTCGCCGCGGCAGCAGCGGTAGGGCCAGTGCTGAGTGACAGGCCTTGAGTGTCTCTCTGGCGTCTCCGAGTTCAAGAGAAGGGCGCCTCAAGTGCGCCCCTCCAAAAACCGCATTCACGTCTCCCCATGCAGAACTCCTCAGCGAGCCCTTTAACCAAGATGATTTTTATCAAACGCAGGTCACTGCTGCTAAAGACTGCAAACTCCCCACGCTCTCTCCTCTCAGGGAAAAAAAATCCCTCACCGCGGTCGGGAAAAGCCGGCATCTCGGCTCCACCGGCAGCTTCTCTGTACCTCGCCTGTAAAAATGTCAAAGACCGGAAGCTGCTGCGGCCGGTGAGCTTCAAATAGTGGAGGTAGGGAGCTTATTTGATAATTATCTTGAATACCTGTTTTTGATTTGTTTTGCATGATTAACAAGGCCATGGCAATTTAAATAAGACGTGCACATTAGCTGCCAATTCCTTTTTACTTGATTGCATCTAATGCGGCACTGTTGCTTTTGTGCACTTCAAATAAAAAACAACTTTTGTGTGTGTGTGTGTGTGTGTGTGTGTGTGTGTCTGTGTGTGTGTGTTTGTGTTTGCGAGTGTGTATGTGTGTGTCTGTATGCTTGTATGTGTGTGTGCATGTGTGTGTGTGTATGCTTGTGTGTGTGTGTGTGTTTACGTGTGTTTATGAGTGTGTATGTGTGTGTCTGCATGCGTGTATGCGTGTGTGCATGTGTGTGTGTGTATGTGTGTGTGTGTTGTGTGTGTGTGTGTGTGTGTTTACGTGTGCCACGCTATTTTGTTCCAAGTCTCAAGTTGAAAGCAGCTATTGCAGATCATTGCTATAAAAAATGTACAACAGTTTCAACAGCCCAATGATTTTGTGATAACCCACAAAACGGCTTAATGTAAAGAGCACAAAGGTAATGGTGCAGCGCAGTTCAGACGCCGATGGCTGATCCATACCGAGGTCAGCTAGTGGGTGAAAACAACTGGTTCAGGACTATTATCATCTGAAAAGACTCTGCCTCTATTATTTGTGGTTAATTTAAGGTTGATACTCAGAGGGTGGACATCTTCCATCATTACCTGGCTCACAGAGTTAATAGGCCCTTCTAATGTTTTCTGCCCCTTAAAAATGATGTGGCTTTAAATATTTCAGTGTCATTAAATACCATATTTTAAAACTATTTTTTAACCTTTAGCATTAGTCTGTTGAAGACATTTTCTTAATTCTAAAAGGTGTATGGGTGATATTAATACATTTAATGAATCTGGGTGAATCTGTGACATAGCCAAACATGATAACTATTTATGAACCCACAGTTAAATTGTATGTGTGTTTGGGTAAGGGTTGTGACACACACAATAGGAGAATAGATTAGAAAAGGAAGAAAAAAACTATGGTACATGTGTTTGTTTGAATGTTTTCAGGCCAATGCTGCACAATTATGCCACCTACTGTGCAAATCAGGGAACTGCAGTCCCCAAGAGGCAGTTCTTCAGAACATTGTTTCTTCACAGAAAAGAAGCATCAGATCACGTCAGAGAGTCCATGCAAATGTACCAGCGAATTACTGAGGAGGAAAAAACCAGCAGTTCTCAGGTGAGCCTTATAATCCCATCAAGCTTGGAGTTACATCTTCATTGGTAATATGCGTATACGTACTCGCAGCTACGGTCCCTATATATTCAAATTATGCCGGAGTGCCTTTGAAATAAAAGGCGAGCGCACATTAAAAATTATTTTTGAAAAATCACTAGGAGAAAGCGCTGACGTGTGCCGTTCCCTGCAGCCATTTGTGACATACAGGGTCAATACTTTGTAAATGAAAAATTAAAGATACAGGGAGGAAAGGGCTATAATGCACAGCAGCTAATTCAAGCGCTCCCCAGATAAATCCGGCTAATAGGTTCTGCCGATCTGGCTTGTGCACGGCTGGGAGACGGAGGATTGGATGCGGCAGCCTGTGAGAAGCGGACACAAGCTTTGTTCTTGGAATGTGCATATCTATAAGGTACCACACGGGTCTAATTTTATCCGTGGTTACAAAGAGAGGGATGCTGGAGGGTGGTGGTGGGGGGGGATGCAGGCAGGCAGGCAGGCAGAAGGGGGAGTAAGGAGAAAGCGAATAGAATACGAGAAAACAACAGATGTTCTGTGCGATCCTAAACACTGCCGTCCAGGGCCTCGCTCAGAGAATGGACTTAAGGTTCCGGTGGAAAACAGGCGGGGCAGGAAGGCGAAAAGGGCCGCTGGGGTGGGGGGGCAAGAGATGTGGAACGGAGCAGAGAGGGATGAAGGATGAAAGATCGCTCCTCGTCTTCATCGCACCAGACTCTGCGCTGCACCCCGGGCCCTGATAACCTATTGCCATGCAACAGCATCCTCACAGCCAATGAGTTTCCCTTGTCTCCATGGCGATGAAATACCCCAATGCCTCCCCCCATCCCCCCCCAAAACCCCTCCTCGCCCCTCCGACACCACATTCCCTGCCAGGACACAAGTAGCAGTATGTTGCCTTAATTGTCCAGGGGGCTCTCAGCCATGAAAGTGCAATTAACACCATTGAATGTCCAGCCCCGGACACTCTGGAGGGGCCATTTGCATGAGCGAGGGTGTTCTGAAGCCCTGCATCACATGCCTGTTGGCACTACAGGCTGCGATGGGACGGGGGTCCGGCCCGGTCAGGTGCCCTGTCCGCTGCGTTTCGGCATCACGGAGCACCTCTGTGGGTTAGACGTGTTCATTACAGTAGCGCCTAAATCTCACCTGCTTTATTTCAGCTCTTTTTGTTCTTGGGAGAGTGTATCTGTAGGCCCTGACTCACACTGGTTCACCGTGCACGGGCTTCTGAGCCAAAAACTAAAAACGCAAAAAATTTCAGCCGCTCTTGGAGAGCGATGAAAGTAAAAAAAACGAAGAAAAAAAAAACGTGTTTGTTACAAAACATAAATCCATTTTTAACTTCCATCACTCTCGCAAGAGTGGCTGAATCAGTGTGCTTCACGCACCTTGGTTGAGTTGCGAGGTTGTTGCCAGAAAATTATCCAATCATGTGTATCAGAGCCAGATTGGAGCTGGTCACATGCCATGTGATGAGATCACAGAAACTTGGCCACTGGTGATGCTATAAGTGTATAAAATTTTACCCTGTACTCTTTCTCAAAGAGAAGGTACGAGAACCCTCTAACCACCCCAAGGTCCGATTAGGCACAATTAAAATTTGCACCTAATGAAGGTTAGGTTTAGTAGATGCTTTTAACCAAAGCAGCTCATAGGAGGTGCATTTAATATGGGTAGAAAAACGCCGCTGGTCAGGGATAAGTAAAGGTACAGTCAAAAACCCGTTGGTGCGTTCGGCGCTATGCATAAACGATCGAATGAAATGGCTTCCCGGAACATATTTTCTCTGTTCCGGCGCCATTTTCCTGCGCAGAAAGCTGTGACGCGATTTCAAGTGCGGGGTCGGCCCTTGCTTTTACACGCCGCTGGTCTGAAGGCTTATTTGTCGACATTTAATTTGGGTCAAAAACCTAGGGGGAGCAAAGGAGAAACGCTGTCGCTTTAAATCCCGACCCCTTCTGAAGTAGAGGGGGTTTAAAAAAAAAAAAAAAAAAAAATGCCCGATGATGAACTATATAACCCTGATACAAATGCAAATGAGCATCCATAAAGGGGCAGGGAGAGGTGTTTTGTCAGTTGGCCCTTTTTACCATAATCCTTTGTGTGGCTGCAGCCTATGGCCTTGTGCTGGCTTGTACAGGCAATCAGCGGAGATGGCGGAGTCTTAATGAGACGGGCGGTAATGAAAGGCTTCCTCGGCCCTCCGGGTTAGGTTCGCTCCCGCTCCGGTTCGCGGCGACGTATAATGCGTCCCACTCGCTATTAGGCACCTCTGAACCGGGGGGGGCAGGGGGACACGCTCCTCACCGACGGGTTGGGCCGGGAGAGAGAGAGAGAGGCGTACGGCACCGAAAGCGGCCGAACGAACGTGCGCGGCAGAAATATAAACAGTAAGCAGAGTGCCTTTTGTATTCAGCGTTCGGCGCAGATGCATCAAAAAGCCTCCCGGTCACTCGAACAGACGCGACAGAACGAGATGCGGCACAGGAAATGCGGGCAGGGGGTTTAAAACCCGAGCGCACAGAGCAGCGGCGATGGCGGATGCATTTATGCACTAATGCGATCCCGTCCGGCGACATGCTGCCGATTTCATTGATGAAGTTCTTTCTCTCTCTGTCTCTCTCTCTCCCTCTCTGTGGAACAAGACCTGTCAGAAACACTGGCCAACTGCATTAGCGGCGGGACTTTTTCTGTCTGGCAATACTGTGTGAAGTGCAGTGACATTGAGGATTTGTCCATAAAATGGATGAAGGCAGCTTACTAAGAATGGATTTCATTTTCATTTCTAAAATCAGACCCTCACAAAGTCAGACTTATTAAAAGGCGCAAAAACCAACTTGTGTTGCGCATTTACATCTGCCGAAATTGTTCTCGAAATCCATCCTGTTGGGATGACCAAGCCAGATCCGAACTGATCAGATTGGCATGGGTTTTTCACCTTGTGATATGTGGAGTTTTACTCACACTAAGACTGCCAATATGGTATCATGCTCTTTAAGAAACTGACATTGTAGCTTTACACTCATTTACACATTGCTGTTGTATTTAACAAACTTCATATCTCCACTTTCACTTATTTATTCCTTTCTATTTAATCATTTTGTCTTTTTTTACCATGCTGAAACTTCCCATTCAGCTCTATCCACCAATAGTTTCCTAACTAATAAAAAGTTGGTTCAAAACCCCACTTGACTAAAATGCAATATTGTGTGGGTAAATTGAATTTAGAGTTTTTTCTCAGTTATATTCCTGATAACTCCTTTTATTAGTATTATTTTATTATTATTATTATTTTTTTTTTTTTTGGAGAGACATGGTTTTTGCCTAAAACCACTGCCCCAAAAAAGACCACAAATCAAAACGTGTATATTTGTGAAAGATATCCGGATGATCACCATCACACTTTGAGGACAGGAAAAGATTCCCAAGCCTGGCAGAGTCAGCTGGAGTGGACAAGCGTTGGGTTTGACCCCTCCCTGCGTCCTCCCTCTCTATTAGTAAGTGATATAATTGTCCCTCCGGCCCCCACCCACCCCTCTCTTGTACAGTAGTTCACTTGCACAGTGGGGGGGGCGCTTCCTCGCACTCCACACACAAAGGGATGCTCCACAATGGGGCTCTGCGGGGGGTGCTTTTTTTGGGGGGGGGGGGGGGGGGGAGGTGGGCGTAGATCAATTACTCCAAAAAAGACGGACAACAACAAGAAGGCAAAGGGAGAAGATAAAATATGATGAGCACGAAATGCCGGACGCAAATAAGTGGAGTAATTCATACGACTAACCTCAGTTTCAAACTTTCCTTACATGTACACGAGAGAGACAGAGAAGAATAAGACGAAGAAAAGAGACAAGAAAGAGAAAATGAAAAGATAAAAGAAGTGGAACTATACCATGTTATCCGCATATTGTCAGCAAACATAAAGGCAGTACTCCAGAAAATTAAACCCATCCAGACATCCGGGTTCCCCTCCCCAAACTCCCCCCCCCCCCCCACCACACACACACACACATCCCGTCCCTCCCCGCTGTGTTCCCTTTGTGTCGGCCATTGTGGCGGTTTTGTTTCAGACGTATTGATGGGCTCAGAGGAGCCGGGCTTCAGCAGCTGAGGTTTTGTGTGGGGTCTCAGAGGTTGCAGGGATTGTGTTCCTGGCTAATTCCCCCTTTCAGCGTCTCTCAGATCAGAGTCTATAATGATCCAGGCGGCCCAGCGTGGGATTACCACGCTGCCGCTACGTGTGCTGGGAGAGGAGAGCCAGAGAGGAAGCTCCACTGACAGAGGGGAACCTCCAGAGAGGTGCATGTTAACTCCCCCAATAACTCCCAATAACTCCCCCAATAACTCCCCCAATAACTCCCCCAATAACTCCCCAATAACTCCCCCAATAACTCCCAATAACTCCCCTAATAACCCCCAATAACTCCCCCAATAACTCCCCTAATAACTCTCCCAGTAACTCCCGCAATAACTCCCCCAATAACATCCCCCAATAACTCCCCCAATATCTCCCCCAATAACACCCCCAATAACTCCCCCAATAACTCCCCCTAATAACTCCCAATAACTCCCAATAACTCCCCCAATAACCCCCAATAACTCCCCCAATAACCCCAATAACATCCCCCAATAACTCTCCCAGTAACTCCCCAATAACTCCCCAAATAACATCCCCCAATAACTCCCCCAATATCTCCCCCAATAACACCCCCAATAACTCCACAATAACTCCCCCAGTAACTCCCAATAACTCCCCCAATAACTCCCAATAACTCCCCCAATAACTCCCAATAACTCCCCCAATAACTCCCAATAACTCCCAATAACTCCCCCAATAACCCCCCCAGTAACTCCCCCAATAACTCCCAATAACTCCCCCAATAACACCCAATAACTCCCCCAATAACACCCAATAACTCCCCCAGTAACTCCCCCAATAACTCCCCGACATGTCATACTGCCGCAGCCTAACGAGCATCTCAGTAAAATCTCCATCTCCATGTGCTCGAGAGGAAAGCCATCTTATGTCACGAAGCCATCAGGGAATAAACAAACTGATAAAAAAAATTTGGGCTTAACCAGTAAAGCCAACAAAAGACGGGCATGGAGCTTCTTCCCCAGAAGACTAAATGATGAAAGAGCAACTGTGCAGATAAATGACAGAATATTCCATGGAAATCACTGAACACTGAAAAATAGAAATGTCCCTGTCATTACATAAGCATGGGGATGCCTTTTAGATGCATTGGTAGTTCCTCTGGATGTGACTGGCAAATAGTGTCCTGTGTCACATGACCTCTACCCAGAGCTTGGCACCGTTGAATACTCTGCTTGAATGCAAACACTACCAACCCGTCCCTTCTGGAAGAAATCTACCAAACCAGAACAGAAGCCATGTGTGGTGAGACAGGGCAACTCTGCTCAACTGAAGTCCTTCAGTGTTGCGGTTAGGTGTGCACTGGGCAGTCGCCCTCCTGGTCACAGTTTTAGCGTGACCAAAATTCAGTGCTGGATCATGGGGTGCATCACCACAGCAAGAGCCAACGCTTTAGATGCGTGTTTCAGACAACAGCCACAAATAATGAACATTTTCGGGGGTGCGTTTCTTTTTCCAATTGAACATTTGGGTTCACAATGCAGGGGGCGTGATGTGTGGATAGGCAGAGGAGAGGTTAATTACTTCATTAACAGAAGAAAGGAGATGTTTTTCTTTGGCGGTTTAGCCTTTTATCTGCTGTTTTCATTCACTCTGCTTCTAGGTAATTAGTATCACGTCACGGTTTCTCATTCGCTGACTGAAAGCCTTCATGTTAGATTTACAGAAAGAACATTTCCATGTTATTTTACGGTTTGGAAGATGCAGTGCTAAATGATATAAAAGGACAGGCACCTCTGCGGACACCCATGCACATCAAGGCTGCGGGGCCTAAAGAAAGTTTCTCACTAAAGATGTAATTACATCCCTGCTCCCTTCAGCGCACAGGCTTTCTGTCTTAATAGCGTTTGCTCAGGCTGCATGCTGGGATATGAGGCGGAAAAGTGGGGGCGAGTCTGAGACTGACATGGAGAGTTATTGGGGGTGTTATTATGGGAATTATTAGCAGAGTTATTGGGGGTGTTATTGGGGTGTTATTGGGGGAGTTATTGGGGGATGGTATTGGGGGAGTTAACGTGCACCTCTCTGGAGGTTCCCCTCTGTCAGAGGAGCTTCCTCTCTGGCTCTCCTCTCCCAGCACACGTAGCGGCGGCGTGGTAATCCCACGCTGGGCCGCCTGGATCATTATAGACTCTGATCTGAGGGACGCTGAAAGGGGGAATTAGCCAGGAACACAATCCCTGCAACCTCTGAGACCCCACACAAAACCTCAGCTGCTGAAGCCCGGCTCCTCCGAGCCCATCCATACGTCTGAAACAAACCGCCACAATGGCCGACACAAAGGGAACACGGCGGGGAGGAAGGTGGAAGGTGTGCGTGTGTGTGCGCACAGGTGTGTTTGTGTATGCGTGTGTGTGTGTGTGTGTGTGTATAGGAGGATGTAGGAGGAGACACAGTGTAGCTAAATGTTTTTAATTTTCTGGATTACTGATAAATGTGAATAAGTGTGTGTGTGTGTGTGTATGTGTGTGTGTGTGTATCTGTTTGCATGTGCATGTGTATGTGCATGTACATGCTTTTTGGGGGGGGGGGGTGGTTGTCATGCACCGGTCTCACTGCCTTCCTCTATGGCAGTATTAATAGTGAGGAGACAGCTGTCTGCGTGTGTGGAACATGATTGCTGTTAGTGGGGGCAAAAGAGAAAACAAAGCATGAGAATAAATAGGTTTTCCCATTATCTTCTGGCCTTGTGTGAGCTCAGGTCCTTGAGAGTGTGAATTTAAATGTAGCCAGGGACGAGGAGGAAGAGGAGGAGGAAGAAAAAGAAAAACATAAATAGATATATTTCCAACAAAAGGGACATTTGAAGACGGGAGACGATGGACTGTTTTGATGCTCATGCATTGATCATTGTTAAAAGAAACAACAACAAAAAACCAACTCAAGAATCTATATGATTGAATTGAACTGAACTTTAGCTACCATGTCTTGATTATTTAACATATTATACATTCAAGAGCCCTTCGTAGGTCTTTCATCCATCCTGCCATGGCTGTATACGTGTATGTATGTCTGTTTAATTAGTACAGCTATACAAAACCGTATACGCTGAAAGGAAAAGACGATCAGTTCATTACCGCACATAAAGAAACACAATTAAAATTCTATGATTTATATGTGTACCCCACACACAGACTTGCTTTGTAACAACTGCAGCATTGTCGCTGATTTCGTTTCCTGCCGTGGAACAAAAGCCTGTCGTATTAAGGTCATCGACGTCAGCCAATGCAAGAGTGAAGGCTCGATGTTACTGGGATGCCTGGTTCTTTACACATTACACCCCAAGATTTCACTGGATCGCCAGAGCTCACTGTAAATGTGTTTCCGTGATTGGTCAGAATTGATCTGTAAGTCTCTTCATTCATCTAATCGTGTATATCATAAGGCCAGGGATAATGTATGTTATTTCTGAGGTGGAGCATCATTTGCCCTTACGCTCTCAAAAAGGATGTGTTGATATTCAGTACGCTTTTTGTGTTACTACTTTTGTGTTAATACTTTCTTGGTACAAACTATACAATTCATGTGATACAAAGGAAGACTTTTTAAACAGACTGCGTTGAAAGTAACACGTAATGCGTTGTCCTTGACTAGACATGGAGGTGTGATAAAAAATGACACGTTATGTGCATTCTGTGCATTGGGTCGGTATTAGGGGTGTGAATCTTTTCCTCTCAGAAGATTCAATATGAATTGAATTGGCGCGTACTTACAAATGCGACAATTCACTTCAGCTCTGATTCAGTTCAGCTCTGATTCAGTTCAATTTAGCTCCCGTTCAATGCAGTTCAGTTCAGTCCTTTATGTGTTTCGTGGCTCCAGAGTGGCATCAATTTGGGTGGGAGCTGTTACAAATGGCGTTAGTTAAAAGTTAAAAGCAATGTTTGTTACCCTCTCTCTCTCTATATATATATATATATATATATATATATATATATATATATATATATATATATATATATATATATATGGGGGTCATCTAATGATGTTATTCATTATAAATGAGGAGTAGCACTATTTATACTGAAACATAACACAACAGTGCGAGCACACAGGGCTACAAAAAAGAATGCGGAGTTTCCGAATAATTTTGACAGATGCACAGTATCCGGTTTTTGACGGCCATCTCGATTTTTGATCGGTTTCCCCCTTAAGTTTGGTCCGCTTTGGCATTTTGGAATCAAAGCGGCCGCAGCATCGGCCCCTTGGATTGGAGCCGCTGAATCATTACACCCCCTGGTCGGCATAAATGCAGTGGGAGCCTGAGATGCGGAGGAGCTCAGTGGAAGACGGTGGGAAAGCGGTGTTTTGTGGTTATTAAGCCGGGCTTTTGTCTCTCCGCAAGGCTGTTTAGCTGTCAGGCGATCGACGAGGACAGACACCCGTCTTAAATTGCGAGCGCTCTTTTTTTTTTTTTTTTAAGCGGTTCTTTGAAAAAAAAAAAAAAAAAAAAAAACCATCAGGCTGCGGAATAAAGGCAAGAGAAGCCAGGTACCACCTCCACTTGAATTGCACGCGTCAAATATGCTAAACAGGCTTTCCAGCTGTGCAGTCTTTTGCGCTCGCACTCAAATGTGAGAAGAAAAGAAAAAAAAAAAAAAAACGGGGGCACGAAATCACTGACACTGATGAAGGAATAAAAACCAGTGTGCATATTATCACACATTTACCCCTGGAGGAGCTACGGAGAACAATCTAGAAATGAAGGAGCATGTTAGGCAAGAGGCAAAGTCTGAATAATGCAATGCTGAACATGGTGCAGATGAACCACATGCAGCGTAATTCCTTTGGAGAAATGGGTGCTGTCATTCAGGTCTTCTATAAACTCCTGCTTCAAGTGCTTAGATGGGGTGAGTCCTAGGCCTTACGCATTATCAGCATGTCTGTTTTCACTGGTGCGGTCTGTGGAGGTGAGTGGTAACCTGACAGTGTACTCTGTGTTCTGACAGAAGCGGGGTGTGATGAGACCGACAGGACTGTGACGCAGAAGCACTGGAGGAAGTTCGCACTGTTCTCACTGTGCTGACCGTCCTGTCAACTCTGCCATGTCTGCCCCGTTTGGGCTTAAAGCAAGGGTAAGGCACAAAATGGGACAGTGCAGATGTCTATAAAGTGACACCTCTGATGGTTGGGGTTAAAGGGACACTTCTGCCCATTCAGTTGAAACAGATACACCTGACAATCAGGTATAAAGGGACATTTGCCAACATTGTGTGGCAGCCCACAGCTTGCTGTGGAGGGACGCTGCCAGCATCAAGGTCTATAGGGACAATTCTGACTGCAGGGTATAAAGGGACACACCCAACAGCTCAGTATGTATAGAATCCTCTTAAGTGCTGGCTCAAGAAACTCTTCACTTACCTTTTAAACACCTGGATAGGTGGGCCGCCAGGTAACTCATCCTCTCGAATGACACACAGAACAGCATGGCTCCACACGGTGACTCAGACGATCAGACGCAGTGTCTCCCAGGCAGGCAGGGTTCCAGCTAGTGGGCCTGTCCCCTGGTCTCAGCTGGTTATTCGACTCCGCCATCCACACCTGCGGTCCACCTGTGGCAGGAGCGCAGGAAACACAGTCCTCCAGGGCAGCCCGAGAGGGGGGGGCATGCAGACAGCTCAGGGCAGGCAATAGCATACGGATAATGTGGTTTCAGCACCGTTTTATCGAAAAACTGGAGGGTGAATTTATGAGGGGAATGGAGATAAGACCATGGAGGAATGGGTGGTAGGAGTCAAGCTATAGAGCTTGCAAAGGAAGACTGTATATGACATGGAAAGAAGGGCTAATGGGACATTGGAAGGGGGGAGGGGGTGGTAGAGAAGAATTAATGATCTGAGAATTTGGAGGGGAGTGACAGGGAGGTTGGATATGTGGTAGTTCCTCCTGACCACTAGGTGGAGCCAACTGGCCAGCTTGCGTGTGGGAGTGGCTGAAGTGGAAATGGAGGCAAGGCGGGATTTGGGCTGATTTGACGCTGTTGATTAGGCACTCAGCGCCTGACAGCAGACTGCTGTGCATGAAACCACACCGCCCTGCTGCTCTCTCTGGCTACGGAGCTGAAGCAGGAGTCACTGACATGAGATTTTAAACCAAACTATATCATGCATTGTTAGGAAGCAAGAATAGCAAATGACCAATTATACCACAGAAGAAGACCACTGCAGTGGATGACCGAAGAATACTTGTGAAGGAAAAACCATTTTTCAACTGTCGAACAAATCA
>CM045883.1:8158805-8171305 GCA_025169545.1 Anguilla japonica | reverse complement strand
TTCCCCAGTCCAGCCTGATTGGGACATATGCAAATGAGATTAGGGCCTGCGACACCTGAGGGGTGGGAAGACCACATGGGGTGGGGGGAACAGGGTTGGGGGGGGGGGGCGGGGGATCCCGCCTGTGGAAGGCCGATTCCATGACCTGTAATTTATGCCCGAAACCCAAAGGGAGGACAGGCTGTTACACTGCTGCACATGCGCACACATGTAACAACGCTGTGGGGAAGGGAGGGGGAGGCGGCAGGCTCGTATCTGAGCGGGAGCCCAGCATAGCAACGTGGTGGCCAGGCCGTGACGGAGGCCGCAGCGTCAGCGGGGGCGAAAGAATGCCCCCTCCCCCCCTCCCTCCCCCCGAATGTCTGCACTCCGCCCCGGCCGCCCAGTCAATTAATAAGACATCGACTCCGCCCCCAGACCCCCAGTGCCAGAGGCCACCCAGGAGCGCTGCACCCCGGGCGCTAAAGCCGCTTCCCTGGTGGCCTGGCGGAATGCTGAGTGCTGGGGGGGGGGGAGGGTGAGGGGGGGGGGCGCGCACGGGGAACAGAAAAAGCCATCACCGCACAGTGCGTCTGAAACATTCAGAACAGAGGGGGGGTCTGGGGACACAAAGGAAATGCAATCTGGTTCCCTCCCCCCCCCCCCCCCCCATCCCAAAAAAAAAAACCCCGGTCCCCTTTACCCGTCCACAGCCGCATTCCCCCTCCCCCCCCCCCCCCCAAGCCCCCAACCACCGTCTCAAACTCTTTAATGAGGAAAGACTCCTTCCAGTTTCCCCTAGCCTCTGTCTCCTCAGCCTCTCTCTGTACAGCACCTGGGATACCAGGGATAATGTGTGGGGGGGGGGGGGGGGGTCTGGACTGTTTTACACTACAAACTTAATGGAAGGATGGCAAACTAAATTTAAAACTAAACTGTCAAAACCTCCCTGATTTTAACAGTTTTTTCCAGGTGAAAAGGTGACCGCTCCCCAAATCCCCAAAATCCCAAATCCCGCCCCCCCCCCGCACCTGCACCAACCGGCATCGAAGCTCCACAACAAGGTGCAAGGGCAAAACCAGTTACCATGACAACACATCCTCCCTAAAACACTGGGCAGGGCTCCAAAGACCCATGAGGGAAAGGGGGGGGGGGGGGGGGGGTGTTGTATGAATCGATGACTTACAGTGCAGCTGGATGATTGGGGTGGGCTGGGGAGGCGGTTGGGAGGGGGGGCAACAGGGGGGGCAGCATTGACTCGACTCGATTTTCAGTAAATACTCAGAGAGCAGGAGAGAATGTGCTCCTGCTGGTTCAGCCTATCCGGCCGCTGGAAGAACAGCACAGCCACTCAGAGGGCTGAGGTTCGAGAGGTTCGAGACGCAGCTATAACACAGCACTGAGAAGCCAAGCGCAGCTAGCCTGAGTTCATATCCATCCATTATCTATGCCCGCTTATCCTGGGCGGGGTCACGGGGGGGGGGGGGGGTGCTGGAGCCTATCCCAGCATGCATTGGGCGAGAGGCACACACACCATTCACTCACACACTCATACCTAGAGTCTCCAATTAGCCTACCTGCATGTCTTTGCGGGAGGAAGTCTGAGGAAGGAGGAAGCCAGAGTACCTGGAGGAAGCCCACGCAGACACGGAGACCACGCAAACTCCGCACAGAGAGGCCCAGGCCGGGATTCAAACCCAGGACCTTCTCGCTGTGAGGCGACAGCGCTAGCCCACCGCACCAGCGTGCCGCCCAGCCTGGGTTCAGCCAGCGCTCTAATGGGTCTACATTACATACATCACACATAAGTGCAAGTGACAAAAATCAGGGCAAATCAAATTTCGTCGTCGCGAGGGAGAGAGAAGTTGAGAGCGCCGTCCGACCCTTTCTGAAACACAACTTAAACACCGCCGCGCGGCTTCTCGTAATGCGTCGCCCGGCGATCTTTATCAAACGGACAGAAGTGCACTTTACCACTTTCTCGTCTTCATAATGCCGGTCCGTCGCAAGAGGAGCGGCACTTGACTCGCCAGTTACTTCAATAAGACCTAAATCGCGTATGTCCATTACAGGGAAAAACGGGCACGAGCTGGTCACGCAGGCGAAGAGTGCCCTCTGCTGGTCGTCCGTGGAAGTGAAACGGAACGCTGGCGAAACGTAGGCACAATCCTGAAGTACGATCACTGCTAATTTAATGCCTACCAAGACAGACATCACAAGGCGTAAGTGTGTGAACATATAGAATTTTATTAAACATATGACATTAAACAGTACCAGCATTATTATTATCATTTATTTAGATTTATAAAGATTTCAAAACTTTGAAGCCCTTATCTTTATCTTGAAGATCTTGTTTAGACACATACTGAACCACAAATGTTCAAGTCTCAACCATGGAAAACAATACAAACATTACTCCAACAGGACCAACTGACTAACACACACACTCTTCTCCTCAGTCCAATACTCATTTCCCCTTTAAACCATTGACCCCACACAATGTACCGGAGTTTCATACCATATAGTACCACATAAAACAGAATTTTCAATTTCATTATTATTCTCTTTAAAATACTCAGAGAGTTCCTTGTTACTGTATCTATCTTTTATCAATAAAACTGTTATTCTGTGAAAACTATTATTTAAATATCTAGCACAACCAATAGAGAGCAATTCAATTTTTGTATTTATATGATTCAATCTTATGGCTTAACATATACAATATATACAGCAGACAACAAAAAAAGTGAAATAAATTTGGCTTGTCTTTGAGTAGACAGCCACAAATGACCAAGTTTCAGTATCAATAAGTTAATAAATCTATAAATCTATGCTCTAGCCCAGCTAGATAACAAAAAATATAATTGTGTAAATATTTCTTTAATCCCTTTATCTAAAAAGAGTACTTTTCTCTGCATAAAGATGACATTGCACGTTCCACTGTGAAAAACTGATGAACCTTTTTTTATTTATTTATTTTTTGCCTCCACAGCTAAAATGACTAGAAGGTCTGAACTACGCCTTGATCTGATCAAACCTCCGATGAAACCCAGGAGAACTTGCATTCAAATGCCCCCTGCTGGCCATCACTGGAAATGCCCTGCAGGACACTGCGAGTCTCCAATGCAGATGTGGGCAAGGAGGGCCGTCTGTCTATCTGCTGTTCATACTGACTCCTGGTCTTGATTGCTTGATCAGCCCTAGCATTTTCGCCATCTGGCATTTTAGCTACATTGCTTGATAAAATCATGAGTGACAGCCGAAGACTGTTCTTGTGTCCCTACATGAAACAACAACCTCACTGCACTGCCTAGCTTTTAAAGGTCCAATTTTGGCATATGACTGAACACCCTCTCCACTGACCATGCTCTTCAGAGACCCTGTGCACTGATGGAAAAACAGACTTTCAACAGTAAAGCAGTGATTTCACTTAAAAAAAAAAATTAAAAAAACTCTCATTGAACTATCGCACTCAAAACTCTTGCTCGCTCTCTCTCTCTCTCTCTCTGAACAATAAACCACATTATTTATATCAGAGTGGTTACGTGATCATATTTCCAATTATGGATTTCATGAGCCAGGCAACTCATTTCAAGAAACACAAACTTCACCTAATTACAAGACAAACAAGTTCTATCCTGTAAAAAAAAAAAAAAAAAAAAAAAAAACAGAAAATAAAAAAATGGGTTTTTCACAGTGAAGAGAATCCACAGTGCAGTGAACAGCAGGGTCTACAGACCAACAGAGTTGCAGCTATGCAGCCAGTGCGGAGCAGGGATGGTTTTCGATGATGAGGACGATGGCAGTGGCACATCATCTTCAGAGGATATAAAATGCAAAGCACCGTCAGCTACCTATGAAAGCACACGCTGAAGAGGGAAGCCTTATTACCTCCATTTTAAATTGCTTTACGAGGAGTAACAAGTACTGCATGCTTCTCACAATGTTACAAGCTTCATTAAAAAGGCTGGAAAAATAAAAGCAGATGTTTTCCTATTTGAAAGGTAGGTTTTGCATTAATTGGTTCCAACAGAGGTGCTGTTGCAGCAGCAGCATCTTTTCCCTTTGGCAAAATGAAGAGGAAAAAACAAAACAAAACATTAAAATACAAAAACAGCCATTTCCTTTAAAAAATATCTCTCAACAGGTCACTCCCACAATCTGATCTGTACACACCATCTTCTGTTGGCCCCAGAATTTTAGCTCAGTGTAGCCCCGAAACCAGAAGCCTTTACAGACCTGGAGCCCCACGTATTTCAAAATGGAGTCCTCGACTGAGAGCCGAACTAGCTAACGTTAGCACAGGGTGCGCGTTGCTACCCAGCGCGCTAGCCAGCGTGATCGAGCGGCTTCTGTCGAATCTGAAACCTCAGGTAAGGGACACACAAATATAATACAAACTCCAGAATAATATCACCGTTGCTTTAAAACGTTCTCCTCCCACACAATACTAAAGCATCCATGTGTGATGGAACTTTTTTTTTTTAGCATCACGTTTAGCATCTTGTTTTTAAAAAAATACGTTCTTAGTAACGGATAATCTAATTGGCACTCGTTCCCAGTGGAGCGCAGCTGGGAGCCACCAGCCCTAACATCAGTCCCCCCCGCACACAAAGGAGCTCTCCTCTACGCCGTTTCGCTCCCGAACTGCCGCTCGCCGATCGAGGGCCACACTCAGCCCTGGGAGAGGCAACGCGGTGACCGCCCCAAGGACTGCACGCCAAGCTTCTCACAGGCAGAAAGGTCCCTTTCAATAGAGGTTTCTCCTTTTACATAACGCTTGAAAATCGTTGATTGTTCACCAACAGAAAGACACAAAGACTAACTGCTACTTTGTATTCAACTAGTACACACAAGTCACTTTTTCTTTTTTTTTTCTGACAGAAGTACTGACTGTGACTCGTAATAAAGGACTTCCAAGAAAACTACAGTAATTTATCTGTCTTGCTCACCTTAAAAAATGGTTTGCACCGCCGATTAAAAAACACGAAACGTGCAAATTTCCCATGAAAAATGCCAGACTACGCCCAAATTCTGGGTCGCCTACATACTATAGGATCATAGGATTAAAAGATGCCCTAGAGAGGAAAATCCAAACGCGCTTCCGGAAGGAAAAACACCCGTCCGCAGTCGAAACCGGAGGCCGGGAAAGCGTCCAACTCCATTCCTCGCCGTCCCGGAAAAATCCTGTGACATCAGTCACGTCAACTCTCCATAACGCCAAAACGAGAAAGAAAGAAACACGTTCGGCTTTCAGTCCGTGCCTTTCGGCCGAAACTCGGAGCGCCACGACTTCCCGCGACGAGGAATCGGGAACGCAGTGCAGGAAATACAGAAATACCGCCCTGCACTCGAACGCTGTTCCCCCCCCCCCCTTTGCCCACCTGCTATACCCAACAGTACGCCACTCACGCGTGCATAGGACATCTGACTGGATACCTCCTACCCAGGTATTTCAACACGAACATCAACAAATTGTATTTTACAAAATTTACACTGAATACAGAGACGTGACAAAAAGTGCCCAGAAGAGGACCGTTCGTATATGTGTATTTTTATTGTATACATGGGATAACCCAAAAGGTTATCCCATATTTAAAGTCCGTCTGCGCAGCCAAACACCCTGTACAGAGTGCTCGGCGTTGTGTAAGACGCACACGGTCCTGATTGTCTTCAGCTGAATGTGTGGTGGCCCAGCGCCCCGAGCTCAAACTCCCCACACGTACAAATATGAGGGGCGTCGAGAGGTCGCCCACCAAATATGCTCACCCCAACCCGAGAGACAGCCGCCCCAGGACGGTTCAGAAGTACGCGAGCGGGAGAACGCTGGACACATAACAGTCTAGAATTCTGTGGTATTCTACTGAAACAAATCTACTGTTCCCAGTCCTACCAGTCCCCAGCACTACGCTCATCTCTTGCCCAGGGGTCCCTTGAAAAATACTTTTTTTTAAAAAAATCTCAGTGGGACTCACCTGAACAAACAAAAAGATTTCTGAAAACCCTCCCACAGCCCTGTCTACGCTATATATGTCCGTGCTCCACAACTGGGATCAAAAACGTGTTCTTCCTCTCTCTGTAGTCTGCCCCATGATACACTGAAGGCGTAAGACTGACCTTACGCGTATCCTGCAAGCAGGATTCTGAAACCGCCTTCAGAACACAATTCAACAATCGTGAAATTTTTGAATCCTTAACACAGTTCCTGAACCCTAGCATGGAATTGGACTGGGGGTGTGATTTGGGCCATTGGTAGGTGTTTTGGCAAGAGTGCTAGCAAATGGGGGGGGGGGGGGGGTGTTTTTCAGACCACAAGACCAGGTTCAAGTGCCCATGCTCGCTGACCACCTCCCCCCTCCAGAAACAAAATCACTGAACTGTTTTTATCCCTACTGAAATGATCCCAAACGGGCCACAGTGGCATAGAAAAGGGTTTAGCTTTTCCTCCACATTCATAAATGAAGAAGAACGCCTTTCCCCAGGGGCACTGTATTTAGGACAGTGAACCACATGAAGGATAAAAAATAGCTGCAGTTAATTTGCAAGAGGTGAACAAAAAAAAAAAAAAAACCCCCATCTTTTTACGATATAGAATTTCACAATCTTTCATTTCTCAGAAAACATGCAAAAATTAACTGAAATTACCCTTTGACCCTGCAACCAGCAAAAATACCTGCACTTTAACCCAATAAGCCTGCCCCATTTCAGATATGCAACCCCCAGTACAATTCAGCTACGGTCTAGCAAATCAACAAGGGCCATTCTGCAGAGAGAAGGACACAGGACAGTCACTGTAATTCAATAGGCTGGGGACATAAGCACAGCTTAATCCACTGCTCTGGACCTCGCACTAAAAAAAGCACTTGCAGTTCTTGACATTGCACACGTGTTAAACGTGAAACTAATGCTTCAGTAAACATCCAAAAAAAAGCACTTGGACATAAACAAGTACAGCAATACAGCTGTACACTGACATTTGCTTCAAGAAGTGATATTCCCTTTAGATATTGCATAGGAAGTCTAACGTTCCTGTGCACACCTTTATACCCACAAGTAGTACTGAAATGTTTAAACAACGCCACTATATACACCAATCATTCATCTTCCCAAAGGGTTTTTTTTTTTTTTTTTTTAACAAAATCTTTTGAAGAACACTCCCCTTTCAGTCATAAACAGGTCTCCCACTGTCTGCTGTAAACCGAAACAAAACTCATCTTCAGCAAAAGCACATTATTAATAAGCAGAGTTGCTTTTCTTTAAAGTTACGTTCACGTAAAGCTCCTCCTGTAGGATCTGGCTCTCCGGTTCTGAAGCACAGAGAATGTTGAGGGGTTATTGCTGCGCTAGTCTGGCGTTTATTCTGATGCATATTTGTGCCTATGTCGTAGCTCTGTGCTTTTGTCTGGCCACCAGCGAAGCACACCTGGACGTCCCATGCAGACCACGGCCAGGATTAGGCCCCACACAACGGCCCTCCCCAAAAAAAACCGCACCCGCCGGAATCTATAAATATGACAGTGCGTACGAGGGCCGGCAGGAGCCTCAGAGAGAGTAAAGCTGCCTCGCAGTGCTGCGGCCCCCCAGCTAAAAACTACCAAAAACACCCCTCACAGGATGGGACTGTTCCCGAATAAATACTACCAAAAACACCCCTCACAGGATGGGACTGTTCCCGAATAAATACTACCAAAAACACCCCTCACAGGACGTGACTGCTCCGGAAAAAAACTACCAAAAACACCCCTCACAGGATGGGACTGTTCCCGAATAAATACTACCGAAAACACCCCTCACAGGACATGACTGCTCCTGAATAAAAACGACCAAAAACACCCCTCACAGGATGTGTGTGACAGCGGGGTGGGGGTCACATATATCCAGGAGCCCCTCTCAAAAAACAATACAATTTTCCCTCAAGGTTCGCGACCTTAAACTTCTAAAAAAGCACCTTCGGGGTGTCGCAGTTGACAAATAAACGGTGCCTGTGGCGTCTGCGTGCGCCAGTGTTTACGTAACCAAGGGAACGGCTGACCCCAAGCAGGGAAGGTCACTGTGATCTTAACCACTCACGGAGCAGCACTGTCCAGGCAGGGGCTGTGCGTTTCACCTGGCAGGACAAAGCGTCCGGAAAAACTACTCTTAGGTATGAGATAGTTATGTTAAGTTATGCTACATGAACAGCTATGCAAAAACCCTTGTAGACGAATATCTCTTCTGTGCTACAGTCGTTTTCGAAGCAGAGGTGTCGATATTGTTTCATCTAAAAAAAAAAAAAAAACAAACAAACTACACATTAATGCTTTTTTTTGCCAAAAATTCTGGAGTGAGTGTATGTAAAAATGGAAAATCGAGCAGATTTCTGAAAAAAGTAGAAATGTCTAATGGTCTCAATTAACCACAGAAACAGTCACTTGACAACAGTAACTACACAGACAAATAAGTTAAAAGACATGAAGCACAAATCGTGTGATAATATATAATTTTCCCACCCAATGTACGCACTTTATAAATATTCTTTTGTTTTAAATAACTGCCATCATTCACACGGTCCAATGGGAAGGGGCTGGTTCTCACCACCTCCACTGTCCCCGTCCCGATGGAATTATCTGGATTTGTTGAAGTTCCGTTGTCACGGCGATTGGTAAGTTTCATGCGCGGACCTGGTGGGTCGGCCCGCCTATTGCTAGCGATGTCGGGAGAGAGGGGACGCAGGGTCAGTGCATGCATGATTTCGGGAGTGCGGAGCGTTCCCATGCCGTGTGGAATTCCAGTGTGTTTGACGCCCGAGCGGCCTGGGGGGGGGGGGGGGGGGACGTCTCTGCCTGGCCGTCCGTCTGTCTGTCCGTCTGTAAGAGAACCCCGCCGCCATGATGTCAGTCACCCCCGCCGGCTCCGCCCCCTCCCCGCCCGCTCACTCGGTGAAGTGGAACATGGGCAGCGCGGGTTTGGCGGCGGCGGCGGCGGCGGCGTTCTGGAGCGGGTTGTCGTTCGGGGCGAGGGCCAGGGGGGTGCCGACGGGCGGCGGCGGGGGGAGGTCGCCGGGCGGGGTCTGCGAGGAGGACGAGGAGGAGTGCGAGCTCTCGCTGGAGCTGCTCCTCGTCTCCGTGCTGGTGCTGGTCTTCTTCATCTTCCTCCTCTTCGCCAGCGGGGCCTTGTCCACGGTCTGCAGCCGGAAGCCCTCCCGCTTGCACTTGTTAAAGGCCTTGGGGAAGGTTGAAACCAATAAAACTTTATTTAAATAAAGACACAGAAAAAAAACACACATCCTCTACACATTCTCTGCGGCAGCTCGTGCGTTATCACCGAGCCGTGGATGGGCAGCGGCTAAGACGCTCAGAGTGGGATGCAGAAGGACTTCATAGCGTTAGCGCTGAAAGGCTAGCGGCGCTCTTACGTTGAAGGTGGCTTTGACGTAGGTGTGCACGGACGCCGCGGAGGAGCCCAGGATGTCCGGCGTCATCAGCGGGTTGGAGGACAGCTGGCTGTCGTCCTGAAGCCAGGCGTTGTACCTCAGGTCACACATCTTGATCCGCTTCTCCGGATCCACCGTCAGGAGCTCTTTTAGCGCACGAGAAGAAAACACAGTATGCTAACCCGCTCCCATCAGCTGCAACCGCACCCATTAGCAAACACTCTCCCCTAGAACAGTACTTCTAATCCATTAAAGTTTGTAAGTGTTTGTATGGATTCCACAGCATTGCAACTTGCAACATTACATTGGGTTTTGTCATTATGACATCATAATCATCATCGTGGTCATCACCTTGTATGAGGTCCTTGGCTTGCTGGGAGACATTCCTCCAGGCCTCCCCTTCAAAAGAAAAGTCCCCCTTTTTGATCTTCTTCATGATCTCCTCAGCGCTGGTGTGGGTGAGACTCTTCTCTTGACACTGGAAGGGGACTTGCCCTGACAGCATGGTGTACTGTGGGGAGGCAGGGCGGGGGCACCAATGGATTGGTGAGTCGACCCAACAATACACCAATGTGCACACAAACATGACCAATGTGTAACACCCACCCGGGTGATGCACGGCAGCCATTTTGCGCCAGAACGCTCACCACACATTAGCTAAGGTGGAGAGGGATTTAATTTAGCCAATTAAATCAGGGGATGATTAGGGTGGCAAGTTGGAAGAGAGCCAGATTGGGAATGTAGCCAGGACACCGGGGAACCCCCTACTCTTTGCGACAAGTGTCATGGGACCTTTAGTGACCACAGTGAGTGACGGGCGGGGAGAACGGGCTCACCAGGATCACGCCCAGGCTCCACAGGTCACATGACTCGTCGTAGCCGTCGTAGTTGAGGATCTCGGGGGCGGCGTAGTGGAGCGTGAAGCAGGGCGTCTTCAGCAGCTGGTTATCAGGCGGCTTCAGGCGGGCGAAGCCGAAGTCGATGATCTTTATCTCCGAGCCCTCGGTCTCGTCTGTAAACAACAGATTCTGCAGGGGAAAAAAAAAAACAGCACAACACAAAATAACACAAACTAAGATAAATGTTGGTAATAATCTCAGTATTCATTTCTGAATGCACTTTTTGAGTTCATTTGCAAAGGGCAAAATCTCCCACAGAAAACCGAACACAGAGGAACACACCCAACAGGAACTATTTTACAGACAGGTTCTCACAGTGCAGTGTGGTGCAATGGAGTGAGTGAGTGAGTGAGTGAGTGAGTCAGTCAGTCAGTCAGTCAAGTGAGTGAGCGAGTGGGTGAGTGAATCAGTGAGTGAGTGAATCAGTCTGTCTGTGCGGTGTCAGTCAGTCAGTCAGTTGTGTCTGTCTGTCCCTCCCCTTCTGTCTGTCCTGTCCGTACGTCTGGTTTGAGGTCTCAATGGACCACGCCTATCTGTCTGTCTGTCAGTCAGTCTCGCTCTCTCTCTGTCTGTCAGTCTCTCTCTGTCTGTCTGTCTGTCTGTCCGTCCTGTCCGTACGTCTGGTTTGAGGTCTCGGTGGACCACGCCTATCTGGCTGTCTGTCAGTCAGTCTTGCTCTCTCTCTGTCTGTCAGTCTCTCTCTCTGTCTCTCTGTCTGCCTGCCTGTCTGTGTGCCTGCCTGTCTGCCCGTCCGTACCTCTGGTTTGAGGTCGCGGTGGACCACGCCCACGTCGTGCATGTGGCTGACGGCGGACACCAGGCGCCTCATGATGCGGCTGGCCTCCGTCTCGCTGAAGTGCTGCTTCCGCCGGATCCTGTCCAGGAGCTCGCCGCCCCCCAGCAGCTCCAGCACCAGGTATGTGTGCAGCTGCACAGGAGGGTGGGGGCAGGGGTGGGGAGGGGGGGTTGGGGGAGAGAGACAACCGTTCAGCCACACCGCACCTGCCCACGCGCTCCCCCTCCGCACCATTATATGACATTACACCCATCCGCTCGGCCCCGCCTCTCACCCAGAGCGCCGCACGATGGCGGGAACGCGAGGGCGTGCGCCGCGGCCTGGGAGGAAACCCCCCCCCGCCGCTTTTACTGATGACCGACAAACATCGCTCACAAAAATTCACGACTCCAAAACAAACGTGCACCCCAGTACGCCCCGAATACCTGCTCCCCCCCATTTTACACACTACAGCACTGAGGCGCCAACTGCGAACAAGTTCCCACATTCACGGAAGAAGTACATCAGCACCGATGTCAATTTCTGAAGGTAAAAGCCGGCAGGTTTATCAGCAAGTACAGATCTGACCCAGATATTTCTGAGCATCCCGAAGTCTTCCACGATTAAGAAAGCATTCCCCGCGTCTTTTCGACTAGCGCACAATCAGCAGATGAATCTGCCCCCATCTCGCACAGTTTCCTGTCCTGTCTGAAAGGGCGGAGGCATCGGCCGGGTCGTCGCAGCGGTGAAAACGTTACGATGGGACCGTCGGCGCCGTGATACGAAGGTGAACGAGGCAGAGCTCGGCTCGGGGGGGGGGTAACACAACGGCACTCATTTTGCCACACGCAATTCTACGCTTTGGAAAATGTTCGTTCCCTCCCCTTCTACAGCTCACAAATGCAGTTTCCAGCAGTGAGTGAAAGTGCACTTCAGAAAGCACTATTCTCTTTTTTTTTTTTTTTTTTTTTTTTTTTTTGCAATTGCAAAAGATGCCGCAGCCAATAGAAAGAGAACAGCGAGCGTTCTGCGGAATGGCGCATATGGTGCGGATTAATACTGAAAATCTGATGAAAAGGACTTGGTGCGGCTTTTGGAGATAAAGCATTAAAAAAAAAAAAAACCCTTTTTATATTTTCCAAACCATAATGCCAGACAAAAACGGACAGACAATATGTAGCTTAAACAAAACCATATTATTAAAAGCCAGACGGCGAACAATTAGCTCGTCTGTTGAAGGGCAGTTAGAGGTCTAATTAGCAGAAGGTTCCGGAACAAAGCGAGTGACAGGGCCTTTGATCTGTGAGCAGGGGCCCGGGAGAAGGGGCCCGGGGTGCAGGTGGAGCTGATAATAACCCTATGGAGCTCATCAGGCCTCAAGTGCTGCTTCTCTCCTCCACACGGCCCCGAGCGCTAATGAACCCGCACACACACA